>CM044441.1:113145618-113158390 GCA_024363595.1 Xenopus borealis
TAAGATGACCATTTTCCTCAACGTTAGCACTTACGCTAAATTCGCACTTTAGAGGATTTGCGTAGCGCTGGTGAAAATCCGCCTGGCGAAGTGCGGCGAACGCTAGCGAAGCCTAGAATTTTCGGATGTTAGCGAATCTGCCCCTATGTTGTTTGCCCCAAATAAGCCTTTAAAACTTTGGCTATTTCCATGGCTTCGGGTCATTTAAGACAATTACTGAAATGCTGAGCAAATAATCTGAATTTATAATGCTAGGCATCACCTTAAATCCGGTTGGGTTCTGTGTGATTGTTCATAAAAATGATTATTTGCAATTTAAAAATAAAAAGAATGGCATCAATGAAAAGGAATAGACGAAAAGGACAACCAGAATTACACAAAGCTTGTATATTTATTATTTAAAAATACTGCAGTGCAATTTTACATAGAAGCATTAATTTATTCTTTCATCATCAATTTTATCTTTTATATTTGCCTTTGGCAACCTATAAAATAAAAATAAAGGCACCTACAATGAACTTTGTATTTAGAACAGCTTCTATTAATATAATTGCACTTATGATGGGTACAGACAGAATGACCTGCTGCTTGGCCCGAAGCGTTAGGAGTGATTGATTTGGTTTTAAAGAAAGTGGTCACATTGGGTAATAGAGACCCAGATATGTTTTTTTTAACTTGTCTTAATAAATGGATTAGACATGGGGGCATTAATGTGTCTGGTCACTGATCCGTTACATGTGACATTGTGATCAACACCTGAATGGGTCTGCCATTCTGTTCGATTCAAAATGTGGTGGATCTCACAACAAAGGCAAATATTGCACACTATGGTTAAAACTGGTCTACAATTTGCCCTTTAAAATGCTCTACAAAAATATACAAATATAAGAAAAAGTAACTCCGAGAATTCAAACATTTTGCAATAAATACGGATCAGGTGTGTATAAGTGTCTTATATATAATAGGACTATGAAGATTTTCATTCATCCAGGTCATGGTACTTGTGTTAGATGTGTCTTATATACAGTATAAATTAATAAATCTACTTTTCAGGATGCATGCTTAAACAGTTAATGAGATTTTTTTGTTGATGTTGAAGTGCAAACTCAAGCACCTAAATTCCAGATGATGAATTTTCTCCCCTCCCCAAAATGCCTGATTTTGAGTGAAACAGCTTCTTGTAATTACTGACCTGATTTGAAAAGGAGCTAATAAAAAGAGGCAGCAAGTTACAAGGTATAAGAAAATGTTAGTATTGAGTTGCTTGCCTGCTATACTTCATACAATCTATGGCACCGGCTCTCAAACACCTGAATGCAGTGTGGCAAGATCAGAGGGGCAGGGACGGGGTATAGGCTGTTGAAGAACCACAATAAGATCTATATTTATGGCATGTAGGGTAATTGCAGGTCTAAAGGGAATTGGATCCCTTCTAAATGTGACCCAAATTGCAGTGTCTTGGCAGCCACTCCTTAAAGTAGTGATTGTATTTCTTTGTGTACTGTTTTAAGAACTGTAATTTTGCAAACCAGTATAGCTATAAAACAAAAAAAAACCAATATATTGTTTAAATTTGTTAAAAACTGAAAATTGTTCTAAATACATATATTTAATTCTTGATATATGAGCATATTAAAAGTTATGGCTTGTATATTGGAATATGCCCGAAGATCTTACGTATTTTAACTGAAACACACACAGAACAGCACATGGCTCAATGTTATTTCAGCTGGGAAAAGGCTGCAGCTTTATGCAGTAGAACAGTGATCCCCAATCAGTGGCTCATGAGCAATGTGTTGCTCCCCAACAGCTTGGATGTTGCGCTCAGTGGACTCAAAGCAGGTACTATTTTTTTTAAATTCCTGGCTTGGAGGCAATTACATAAAACCATGTGTACTCCCAAGTAAAGCCTCCTGTAGGCTGACAGTCCACACGGGGACAATGAAATAGCCAATCACATCCCTTATTCGGCACCCTCTGGAACTTATGTCATGCTTGTGTTGCTCCCCAACTTTTTTTTTTTACATTTGAATGCGACTCATGGGAAAAAAAAAAAGTTGGGGTCCCCTGATGTAGAATCTACATTTGTATGTATAAATGTATGTGTCTGACAGAGAGACCTTGCATATGTCCCCCCCCATAGTGTAATATTAATGCTGCGATGTTTAACCATTGTCATTAACACAGTAAATATTGTATGTCAGAGTTAAACAAACTCCTGTGTTTATATCCTTTCAGTGCTTGACGATAAAGTTACTTTAACATATTTCCCTGATTTTACATAATTTTTTCCTTGTCCCCTGAAAAAAGTAAAATGGGGGTTCTACTGTATCTGAAAACATCTGAACTTAAAAAGGCTTTGGAAGGTGAACAACCTCTATAAAGAAAAGATAAAATAAATCTGCACACATTGGAACAGAAAGCAAAACCCTGCACTAAACAAAAAGTACTTCAGCTTGTTTTGTATAATCTCAAATGAATTATTTTCAGAGGTTTTCCTTGGATGCACATAATCAGAGTGTTTATATTAAATAAACTGTAAACAGACACTATGTTGTTTGCCCCAAACCAGTTATTTACTGAAATACTGAGCAAAAAATCTGAATTTATAATGCTAGGCGTCAGTTAAAATCAAGTTGGGTTCTGTGTGATTGTTCATAAAAAAGGATGATTTGCAATTCAAAAATAAAAAGAATGGCATCAATGAAAAGAAAAAAAAAAAGGTCAGGGAGCCCTGCTGTAGAATCTACACTTGTATATGTTAATTGGAAGGAGGCGGGAAATGTTTTTGGTTCACATTTAGAGACTATGACTATTATAAATAGTTTCTCTGAAAAAAATTTTTTTTATTTAAAATACTGCAAAATGTGTTGACACTTAATGCTTATGTTGGCTCAGTATTTTGCAGGTAATACTACTACTTCCACTAGTTAATGTTGTTCCAATTGGGGTCTGCAGTCACCACTAAACCAAGATGGCAATAGCTTTAAAAGTCTATAAAAGAATGTGGTTTTGATGCAGTTTTAAATATGGAATTATAATTAAATGTCTAATTAAACATAGTTAAATACAAATTCAGCATTTTATAAACAAGTCCAGAGACGTCACAAATTCGGTTTTAATAAAAACAAAATACAAGCTCACCCACCACCCAAAAGCGATAACCGTTAAAACAATGGCATGGAGTTGTAGATCTATTCTTGGGGGACAACCCTTCAAATTCATGATCACAAAGCAATCCTGTAACCGATGGTTAACTGGTTGTATGTTTATTTGTCCATTATTGGAAAGGGATTAGCATCAAATATTTTCAGCTTCAGTAAATATATTACTTTCTAGACACCAAGTCAACACTATGTTGGGTGTGGGTTTCAATCTGAAAGTGCACAGTATAGCTTATAGCAGTTGCAGGTCAAGTTGAGACAGTTTGGGTCCTCCTCCATAATGTCCGGTTAAATCAGACTAACCTCCAGACTATAACAACCCCCAGCCAGGCCACATTTGGTCTTTCAGGTCTGCAAATGGGGACTGTCCCATCCAACAAGGTAATTCCAAAGACTTGCATTTAAGGTGTTGATAAAGCACCAGCAGTATTGACATAAGAATAAACATTAAGACATGAGACATTTTAGAATGTTGAGAACAAAACAAAAGACAATGCATAGACAAATGAGACTCAGTATATAAACTAAACTGAAGAACAAGCAAGCTGAAAAACATCAGTAAAGCTCTGCAATATTTAAAACCTAAGACACCGTGCAGCAATACTATATGACTTAACCAACTATGTAATGCTCAACAACAACAAAGGGATGTACAGAAAAGAGATACCTGAAATTCTTCCAAATATTTTACATTTAACATATTAAACACTGCAAATGGCACATCATGCCAATACGAAGATGGTTGGTTACAAAACATTATTTACACTTTTACAAAGAAGATGTGCCGGTTTAAAAAAATAACGAGAATACGCACTATAAAAGAACATTCTTGTTAGCAGGGACATTGTGAAACATGCAAGCAGTGTAGAGTGACTTACAAACAGTAAGGGGCAAATTTACAATTATTCCCACAAAATAGCTCGACCAAATTCGCTTTTGGATAAGCATTCGACCATCGAATGCTTATTGAATTGTTTTAAGCTATCATTATGCTCGATATCCGATTTCTGTAAGAATTTCACGATTTCTCCATGAAATCGAACGATCGGATACGTACGATTTCACGGAAAATCGTGAAATTTCATTTGAGTGTCCGAAAAATTTGTACGATTCGAATGATCGAACGCTCCAATCATACGAATGGTATTCGGGCAGGACTTAGTTTCTGAAGCCTATGGGGTAGGGGTACCCATAGGCTTCTATTGCAACTCGGTAGGTTCAATCTGGCAAAGTAGTCAGTCGAATAACTTTAAAATTATAATTCCTACGATCAGTGAATGATCGAATTATCGAATATCAGATAATTCGATCTATTTGATATTCGATGATCGAAGAGCCCAAATTTCACTTTACGATTTCACGAACAATTTGTACGATCTGTATTCGATCGAACTTCGATCATTTCACGTGAAATTCATAAATTTGCCCCTAAGTCAGCTAGATATGAGCTTTAAAGGTCTGAGTATGTACCAGAATACAGGAGCTAAGGTACAAAAGGCACTTTTATGGCTGCTACTAGCAGCTGCAGAAGAGTAAAAGTATAGTTTGCAGTAAATGTAATGAATGATTTACATAATAGTAGTCTAGAACAATTTGCATTTGGTATTTTTTGTGGCTTCATATCGGTGGCTTCTGCAGCTCTCTATTTTGCTATCAGGATTGGATCACTGTTGAATAACACCAAAAACCTAAAATACTTTGCGTACATTTAAAAACGTAGCGCAGCAACTTTAAATAAAAAAATGTCATGACAGAACAGTCTAATTTCTACCAGGCAAGTGTGTAGAGAGCCACAAATAACACCTGATTTATCAGTACTTTGATACCAAAAACCACTGTATTCTAAACAGATTTTGTGGTAGGTGCTACTAGTAAAACATGTACATCATATTTAACTGCTATAAAAAAAAGAGCTTACTTATTTAAAGAAGGAAAGGGAGGATCAGTAGGGAACACGTTTTTAGGCAGACCCCAAATAATTTGAGATGCTCATCTCTGCACCCCCCCACCTCTACCTTTCCCTGTCTTTTACATGATATGATTTTTACTAAAGCAGGTAAACCTAACAATAGTTTAACATTAATTATTTTTAATACATATTAAACAGATGCCATCATCGAAAAAGTGTTTGAATTAAGGTAGCACTGGATAAAACTAATGTACATTTTGTGCTTGCCTTGGATAAGGCAATATTTTGTTTTGGTTAACTTCCCCTTTAATCTCTAAAATGTAGTTCTGGGAAATAAGATTACTCAGACTTGATAAAATGCCGAATTCCCCTTTGATTCAGCTGATTTTTTTCATGGATGGCAACCTAAAGAAACCACATACTTTTAGGTTACTGTATGTACAGGAATTAAATGTACAGTTGTTTCCTCAATATTTGGCCAAACGTTTACTTTTTTGCACAGACTTCTGCTAATGTCCTGAACTTTGGCTCTAAATGATTTAAAAAGTCCATTTTGTCCTCTTTTTGAAAATCACTGCAGCAGCCAACAGATCCTGCCACAGACCCTTTTCCTTCAAAGTTGTAGGACAGAACATAATCATCTCCATGTTGCTGATCCTCGTTTTGTCCACACATGTATAATTTCTGTGGGGGAAAACATACATAGGTCAGAGGAACCAAACCTAGTTAAATCAAAAAGCAGGTCATTCTGATACACAGATAGCTGGTAAATTGAAACAAGAAATACATCATACTAAAGATATATATACTATATTTGTATCACAATGTTATGGTGATATCTGCAACATTCATGCACTATCCTGAAACATTTTTGCCCGGCAGGGTTAGCTGCCCCTCTTTTTTAGGGTTTAGGTGTGGCTCTCTTGAAAGATGTCTATTAACCACAGCAACTGCATGTTTTCTGATTAAGTTAAATATTAATTTGTTGCTGCAGATTACAGGACCGGCACAAAACCTACCAACACCACCTCATGTAAAACAGCGATCAGTGCCTAAAATGGTTCTGCTCACCAATGTTAGCTCCCCATGTAGTTTGGCTTGCGGTTTCAGTGATTGCTTGATTGTCCAAGAAGGGACTTCACATAATGAAATCTGTACTTTGGACAAACTGATGGATGTGATAGAACTCAGTGGCAAATTATTTTAGGCCCCTGACATATACCTAGGTTGTCCTGTTTTACCATATATATTGCTCATTAGTTAGGACCACATTAGGCCCCCTATACATCCTGGGACCCCTGCAGCCACAGGGTCTATTTCCTCTGTAGTTACGCCCCTAATGGGATTACAGAAAAGTTTTTTTGAACTGGCACAAGGGGTGCCAAACATGGCTAGACAATAGGGTAATTATCAAAGATGGTCACACTGTCCAAACATTTCTAGACATGCATGTCCTACTTTATTATTCTTTGTCAGCATGGTGCTTTTTAAAATATATTATTATTTGAAAGAATTTATATCTAAAGACTTATTTTAAATAGTTTCTTTCATGATTTTTATGGTGTAGTTTACACTGCAAATAAATCACTCTAACATGTAAAATTTCATTCCTCAACCAAGAAGAGTATCTTTTTAGTCGTAATATTGGTGTGTAGGCAGCCATTTCAGGTAATTTTGCCTGGTCATGTGCTTTCAGAAAGAGCCAGTGCTGCAATATGGAACTGCTTTCTGACAGTCAGTTGCTTATCCTACTCAATGTAACTGAAGTTGTTGCAGTGGGACCGGGATTTTTACTATTGAGGGCTGTTCTTAGATCTACCCGGGGGCCATTATCTTGTTACCTTCTTATTGTTCTGCTGATGGGCTGCTGGGGTGGGGGGAAGGCAGGGTTTCTCTCACTCGAACTTGCAGTACAGCAGTAAAGAGTGACTAAAGTCACATGTCTGGGGGCTCCTGGGAAACTGACAATATGTCTAGTCCCATGTCAGATTCAAAATTACATATAAAAAATCAGTTTGCTCTTTTGAAAAATAGATTGCAGTGCAGAAGTCTGCTGGAGCAGCACTATTAACTGATGCATTTTGAAAAAGTTTTCCATGGACAGTATCCTATTAAGAATAAGTATCAATATATGTATAATCCACATTGAATTTAGAACATTAAAGGAGAGGTCTACCCATAATGTGCTAAACCCCTGCCCCTTTCCCCCAAAGTAAGCAAATAATTAAAATAAATATTTTAAAAAAGGACCAACAGAAAAGTTGCTTAGAATTAGCCATTCAGTAGCATACTGAACATTAACCACCCCCTTTGAAAGGAACAGAATAAATGTGCCACAGAGTCAGCAGTGGAAAAAGAAATTACTTACATCATCAAGATGGTTATTCATGAAACTGTGCCATTCTGTATAGTTTACTCTGTTTACATCAAATAATTGTTGCCCTCCTCCCATAGAATTTAAGGTAAGGCCACCTCGGTTATCCTCTGCAGTGATTAGCTGTCCTGTGCTTTTCCTTGTATGGATAGTTTTTTTCATAACCTGGCTTCCACTTTGTCCTCCTTGTCCTTTGCCACCTGAGACAGATGGAGCATTTCCACTGAGATGTGCATTTGTCACATGAACAGGGACTCTGAAGTTTGAATCCTAAGTGAAAGGTTTTTGGAAACATAAAATATACCATACAAATGACATGCCAAAATAAAATGCTAACACACCTACTATATCTGCAAATACAGTTGTGCTCATAAGTTTACATACCCTGGCAGAATTTATGATTTCTTAACCAATTTTCAGACAATATGAATGAAAAACTTTTCCTTCACTCATGGTTATTGGTTGGCTGAAGCCATTTGTCAAACAATTTGTGTTTACTCTTTTTAAATCATAATCACTACACAAACTACCCAAATTACCCTGATCATACCCCAGTTCTTAATACCGTGTATTGCCCCCCTTTAACATCAATGACAGCTTGAAGTCTTTTGTGGTAGTTGTGGATGAGGCTCTTTATCTTCACAGACGGTAAAGCTGCCCATTCATCCTGGAAAAAGCCTCCAGTTCCCGTAAAGTCTTGGGCTGTCTTGCATGAACTGCACGTTTGAGGTCTCCTGAGAGGGGCTCAATGATATTGAGGTGAGGAGACTGAGATGGCCACTACAGAACCTTCACTTTATTTTGCTGTAGCCAATGACAGGACGATTTGGCCTTGTGTTTTGGATGATTGTCATGTTGGAATGTCCAATTACGTCCAATGCACAGGTTCCGGGCTGATGAGTGAAAATTCTCCTCCAGAATTTTTTGATAACTTACTGCATTTTGCCATCAATTCTGACCAAATTTCCTGTGCCTTTGTAGCTCACACATCCCTAAAACATTAGCAATCCACCACCATGTTTCACAGTAGAAATTGTGTACCTTTCATAAAAGGCCTTGTTGACTCCTCTCCAAATGTAGTGTTTATGGTTGTGGCCAAAAAGTTACATTTTAGTCTTATCACTCCAAATGAATTTGTGCCAGAAGGTTTGAGGTCTCTGTGCTGTTTGGCATATTATAAGCAAGATACTTTGTGGAATTTGCATAGTAATGGCTTTCTTCTGGCAACTCAACCATGCAGCCCATCTTTCTTCAATTGCCTCCTTGTTGTGCATCATGAAACAGCCACACCACATTTTTTCAGAGTTGGGTATTTCACCTGAAGTTTTGGTTTCAACTAAACTCCTAATTTTCCACTTCTTTATTAGAATTTGAACACTGCTGATTGGCACTCAATTCTTTTGATATTTTCTTATATCCCTTTCCTGTTTTATAGAGTTCAACTACCTTTTCCTGCAGATCCTTTGACAATTATTTTGCTTTCCCCATGACTTAGAATCCAAAAAACATCAGTGCAGCACTGGATGAAAGATGCAAGGGTCTCTCAGGAGTCCAGAAAATCACTGACTATTTATACACACCCACTAATTACAAGCAAACAGATCACAGGTGAAGATGGTTACCTTTAATAGCCATTCTAACCCTTTTGTGTCAAGTTGTGTGCATGTTATCAGGCCAAATTACCCTAGTATGTATATTTTTGATCAGGGTCAATTGGGTAGTTTATTTAGTGATTATGATTTCAGCCAACCACTAACCATGAGTGAAAGAAAAGCTTTTATGTTATCATTCATATTCTCTGAAAAATGGTTAAAAAAAATCATACATTCTGCTAGGGTGTGTAAACTTCTGAACACAACTGTATATGCTGGAATAATAGCCACCCCATATGACCACATGACACGGTTTTATTTACCATCACGTCTGCTCCTGGTGCTTCAGTGTTGGTTACAATTAGATTCTGTTGTGCTGAATCATCAGGAAAACTTTTTTTCCCCTTTGTAGCTGCAGCACCGCACAGGCAAGCACACAAACCACCTATGAGTAGACAGAAGGAATAAAAATGTCATTGTGTCCACATAAAAAAAATTGTATACACTATTCTAGCTTGCAGCAGGGATCTTCAACAACTAGTTTTGATCAGTGTACTACCACTGACCAATGAATGCAAAGATCTAATTGGTTAATAAACTTCCCACCTAAATATTTATTATATATTTATATATTATTTATATGTTAAGAAAAAACTGAAATGCATTCAACTTTACCATACTACTACTGCATATCAAGTGTGCAATGATTTTGAGCTTATTTAGCAGGGTGTCAAATTCTGGTATACAAACAGACTTTGAAAAGGGGTTTACCGTACTGGATTACACCAAGTTCGAGGTCCTGTAAATTATGGTGTAAATTTGGTTACAGCAGTAAGTATGGCAAGTATGTGGAGTGGTCAGTCAATATAGTTAGACACCCTTCTTATCACTCAATGGAAGAACCAATTTAAATAGTGTTTGAGTCCAATTATATTTACAGTTCTCTAGCTCCTCTTGACTACAGTATATATCAAGCTGTGTTAAAGTGGAACTGCGATCCAGACATAAAAAGTTGTATAATAAAAGTCCTTGTCAAATTATACATGACATCAGAATTCTTTTTTTTTTTTAGTTGAGCTTTCATAGCTGTTGTAAACACATTCAAAAATCTTAGCCGTCAATTAAATACTGCCTGTCTCTTTGTCTAACAGGGGAATCACAATATTTAACACTAATATAAAATAAACAAGTTCACCCTATATTATTTGCAGTCATATCAATAATTGAATAGAGTATCTAAAAGAGCTCAACCCTGAAAGAACACGGACATATCTGTATACTTACATAAGAGCAGAGCAAATAGTAATGCAGACAGCACCATCACTAGAATAGCCCATCCACCAAGAGTGATATAGTTGGGAAATCTGGATGGACTAGAACAGTTAATATTATCAGGGCAAGTGCATTTTCTAATATTCACAATCTGTGTTTGGCCATAGCCTTGCTGATCTGTAACGCTTATTGGAATTTGGTAATATCCCTCTGGAACACCATCGGCTTTTATATTAATAGATGTATCTGTCATAGGAAAAAAAAAAAAAGTTATCTTTACATTATAGAAGGTGAAGTGAAATAATTTCAGTGCTTTAGGCTTACCATTAACTCTTTCTATTTGAAACATATTTTGCAGAGTGGGGTTATTGGTAGAATCAATTCTGAATATGAAAGGTGCAGTATTAGGAGCTCCATCTCTGTCTTCAGCCACAAGCAGATTAAAGGTCCTGCCATTTTGGCAAATCGTTCCATCTCTGTTTATAATCCTTGGAAAGTTATCATTTACATCTTCAAGGTTTATTAAAAGTGTTCCAGTGCCTGTCTTGCCACCTATATGCAGAAACGGAAAATGTTTAAAAAGTCCAGATGCAATGCTGTTTGCAACATTAAAATCTACTTTTCAATTTAACCCAAAAGAGATAATTACCACTTACTCTGATCTACCGCAATGATAGTCACAGTATGCTGGTGTCTTGGTGCCTCATCTGTTTCATAATCCAGGACTCGTGCCATTGTTATCTGACAGGTTGATGCATCAATATTCACCCAGTTAAGCGTATCGGACTGTTTCGTAAACCTGTTGAAAACAATGATGTATGGTACACTGTAATTCCAGTATACTAAAGGGTAACTGCAAATTTAGATTTTTCTGAAGATTTGTTGGGAGGGGATATAGAACAAGGAGACAATGGCTGCCCAGCCAAGGCATATCCCTATATGTAATAAAAGACAAAGTTTGCCTAGGTGCAGTAACCAACGGCAATCAATAAAATGTTTGCTTGTAAGTAAGGAACCAGTAAATGCTACCTGTTGACTTGTTACTGTACCAAAATGTGCGCGTCACTTATAAGGCCTATGTCATGCTGGCTGGTAACACCACTGGGTTTGCCATTTTCATGAACTTATGTATTAGTTATGTTTATCCTTGTTAGTAACTGGCATTGTTTGCAATCACACAAATCCTTTGTGCAGAACATGTTGGTGTTTTATCAATAAGACAGTCTGATAACAATAATAATACACAATGTATAAAAAGAGAAAAAAGAAAATCTAAGTTTTAAGATTAAAACACAGGTTTATACAAAAACTTCTTGGCACCACTGAGCTCCCAGATATCACTGAGCTCCCAGACAATTACAGTGCAATTTCAGCCAAACCCAAAAAGCCAACAAGATGCCCACATAAGAAACTCTCACTAAAACCTACTACCACTGTGATCATTCTGTATTAAATCATATGCAAGTATGTGTACTACTACACTGTACTTACTGTATGCCATTGCTGTTCTGTGTTTCTGGGTCTCTTGCTTGACATCTATATATTTCAGTCCCTATTGGTGTGTTTTCTTTAACTCTAATCTCTTTGATAGTTGGTATGAACTCAGGTCCTTCATCAACATCTTTAACAATTATGGTGACAGGGATGGTGCTCATGCCAGAACTTTTCACTCCCGAATAGTTTATAACTTCAATTTCATTAGTGACTCCAACCAGTATTTGAATCCTTTTTGTTTCTTCATAATTTAGTCCCTACAAAAACCAAAATGCAGTCTGTAATCCTTGGGTAAAACATATATTTATTTAAAAGTATATTTAACATGATGTTTTTGTGCAAAACTGAAGAGTTTATTTGGTCAAGTTTACATTTTAGATAAAGATGCCTTCATTTTAGCATGTGACAGAACTGCAAGGTCACAATGCTTTAGATCCACATGAATATTTCTAGCAGTCAATTCAAGAGTTCTCATACAACTGACCCTGAAGTCATATGGCTAAAAACTATTTTTGGCAAAACAATTCCTGCCTTAACATGAAACTAACAAATTAAAATGTAGACTAATAATTATTAATCTATACAAATGTAGTTAACTTGTTATGGTCTTTTTTTTTTAACAACCCTATAAAAAGGTGACAGAATATAGGTTTATTTATGTACATAGGATAATTTTATCACCTACAGATCCAATGTTCATCATTTTAGAAGGTGCCATTTGAAAAAAAAAAATACATGTAATAGTAGCTCTTGGCATACAAATCACACAGCAGTTAAACATGTACATTATAGGACTCGTTTAGGAACCTCTCGTTAATATGTACCTTTTCAACCTTGAGACATCCCTCGTTGGTTTCTGGATTTGTACTTATACTGAAATATTCCCTCTCATTTCCCTGAGTGATAAAATACTTGGCTCTCGAGTTGGGAGAGTCGTGAAGGTCATTGTCAATTATGGGTATACATA
>CM044441.1:113195549-113208642 GCA_024363595.1 Xenopus borealis
TTTACCACCACTCTTTGTAGGCACCATCCGACTTCCTATTACCTTACCTTGTTCCTGTCGCATTTGATTCATCCCATCCATTTTCTCGCCCAGCGCTGCATCAGAGGTCTATCGTCCATGTAATCCTGCACTAAAATGTACTACATACAGTGACAGTGCTGGTGCCCCATTAGCATTGTGAACGGGTGAACAATGGGGGCAGTTTCAGTCTGGGTCTTAGGTGTGAACAGCACAGGGCTTTGGTGGTGTGAACAATAGAGGAGTTACAAGTGTGAACAATGCAGGGGGATCACAGGTGTGAACAATTCAGGGGCATAGTCTGAATTTGAGGATTAAACAATGCAGGGACCAGTTGATCTCTGGAGTGATACTATTTAAATCTTACACATGGTAAGCAAGCACAGCAGGTAGGGGGCCACAGAAAGGGTGGGGGGGGGCATCCGGTTGGACAGCCCTGCCATATAGCACTGGCAGTATAAACTAATATAGTGGTGCATAATGCAACTAGGCCTTTTGTGTCTATTATTAAATGTACAGTGTGAAGCATTGTGGTCACAAGGGATCTCTGGATTTAATACCTGTCTTTCACCTGGATTTAAGTACAGGGTTCCCCTTTCACATTATGCCTGCAAGCAATTTTTTTTTCCAGTTGAATCAAGGTAACGTGTGATTCTGTGACACCCATAATAACACAGATACAGCTTGCATGAGATATACAATTAGTTACAAGAATTCACTTACATTGGTGAATCACCTGCACAGCTTTGCTGGGAAAATCAATTTATATTATGGCACCTTGCCTACTCATGGAAAATAAAGTCCACAATGTAAAGACATATGTGAGTAGATGTGTGGTGGTACAGATACTGTATGAGATCTATTATCTGTAATTCTGGTTTCTGGATAAGGAATCCCATATCTGTACCCTGTATAGTTCCAGTATTTAGATTGTCAGCCATTGCAGACAGGTTCCACATTTCTATCAGATATGTCAGTTGTTATGTAAACTTATATACAGGTATGCAGAATATTTTGGCTCTTTATAAGTGAACAGAACAATAATTTGAATCTAAATGTTAGATGCCTAAATCTAAGCGTGTGGAGCAGCCTATAGTTCTCATTTTAGGTTTTGGTAAAAATGCAAGTCTTCCATCAACTTGTAGGGGAACTTTGGTGGAGTCACAATACCAAGATGATCTGTGATTAGTGCACTTTTGATACTTAGCTGTAATTAGTTAAAAAAAAACCTTTGATATGAGAATGAGTTTGGAGCTAGGTTGTCCCGGTCGGCACCCTACACCAGAACAAATGCCAAGCACCCTGGTCTTGGCTCATGTGTCACCTGTAGTGTGACCGCCTTTGGCCTTGGAGGAACCCTCAGAAGTTTAGACCCAAATGTGCCTTTTAAGCAGTTTGAATTCCGTTATGACGTCAGCGCGCATGCACCAATAAATATGGAAGAGGCATGCCGTGCACACTCTAAGTTTCAGCACAGAAGAGGATCAGCGTGGCAGACGTCCCTGCCGATGGCATGACGGGCATCCGTGCCGCACCACTGGACCACCAGGGCAAGTAGTTTTTATTACATAGGTGCTTTTGACCAGCTTTTATGGAAGCCCTTAGTGATCTGGGACAGCATCTGAACTGTGTGTGTGTGTATGTACAGTATGTTCTATATAAATCTTATTGAACTATAGATTAAGCATTATTTAATCTTTTAAGTGGGAAAAGGCTAGGCGTTGTTCTTAGGTCTAATTTGTCAGATGTAATTTATCTAACCTCAGTTAAAACGTTGCAGGGATGACCATTCACTTATCAAGGATTATTCTAAGTAATGGTATTTATACATTTGAGATTTAGCTTCACAGCATTTTGTTAATTTAAAGCTTTCTCCAGTAATTACTGGGAGGGGCTTGCTGCACCCTTTTTTGACAAGCATCACATTGTACTTTTGTCTGTGGGTGTGGTGTATGGCTCACTACAGGCCAAGCAAAGCAACTAAACTTCAAGGAAGAAAGCAAAGTGGCACGTGTGTTATACAGAAGAATCTGATACATGGAGTGCAAGCAAACATAGTTGTAGTCAAGGCAGCAGTATAAGCCCCAAGTCTACCAGCAGATATTAAAAAAAGCTGGTGAGTGTTAGGTTAGGTTGCAGTTAGCAAGCAAAACACAAATGTCTTCATGTCAGTGATATTCAAAGCTATATTCCATCTTTTGCCCTTTTTAATTCTAACAGGACCCATTCAGAATATGTATATATGTAATATTTAGCAGACAATTTTTTCTGGTTGAAGTTTTTAGGGGAAAATTCCAATGTTTCATGGAAAAATAAACACTTGAGTTTTACAGATTTATAATATCCCAAACCTGCTAAAAATCTGAATAAGAAAATACACCATCTCAAAGCTGTCAAGGTCATGTAGAAGTCAATGGCAGATGTCCCTTTTACAATTTGAAGATATTGTAATTTGTGCTTAGTTTTGTCCGACAGTCCAAAACATTTGTGGTTTTCAGGTGACAAAAAAAATCAAGCAATCTAGATTTTCGCTCAATTTTGTTGAAGGTTTAACTGACCTGACTTTTTTGATCTGATTAATGATGGATAATAGAGTTCAAATTGTAGATGGGAGTTTGGCTGGAATCGTTTTCTTTTAAAATTAGATTAATTTGAGTTTTAGTAAATCAGCCCTTTAATGTGGTGCACTGAATGCAGATTGAGAAACATTTTGGTCAAAGGAAACCTTTTTGAAGCTGTTGGAAAAAAAAGCAGTGATCAGAAATATCATTCTAAGCAACTTTCCTTTATGACTGATAAGGAATTAAGAAAATAGCTCTTTTCCAGTTCCTCAAAAGTAATTTTATCAGTTGGCTTCTGGTACATTTCTTCAGGGTAGTGAAACGATGTTACAAGGGGGACAATAGAAGGGAGGACAGATTAATACTTATTTAAGTAGCAACTACATTTAGAATTAACTTAAAATTTGTTAGACAATGTTGGTGTATTCAAAAATTACTTAGAATAATATTTTATTATTCTAGTAAGACTAATAATTGGGGGGCGGGGGATTGAAGTTGAATATAGACAAGTTCCATCATGAGCATTGTCTGTTTTCACCCTTACTACCTACATTCCCTTCTCCTATAATGAGCAGTGTTATTTTAATTGTAGAAAATAATCTCTTTACTATAATTTTCTCTTTTTACTCATGCTGCCAGTGATAAATAAGAAAGAGTTCATTATGCAAGTGGGGGTATCTATGAAGGTTGATCTGGTTAAATGGCTTCTTGTCTTCTGTAAAGTTTGTAATCAAGTGCAAGTTGAAAATCATTTTAACTTCAATGCTCTGCACTGTTTAGTGCGGTTCTCATGCCAGTGATCTTGCGCAGTTGAAGGGAATCTAGCTGTAGGAAAAGAGGACGCTGTGAAAGAGTAGTCTGGTCAGGAGGATGGAGAAATGCATCTGAAAGAGGCATAGGCTTTTAAATTCTTTAGTTCTCTCTTTAATGGAAAGCTGCTTAGAATTCTTTGGGTGGATATACGCTATAATATTTACATCATAGGCTAGTAGATTGATTCATTGTTGCCCCAGGCTTTTAATCATAGTTGGAGTCTATAACTATACAGCCAATTTAGTAGGTGGATTTGTATTAAAAAAAAAACGCTTCAGTACACACCCTTGCTTCTAGAGAGAGGACTGCTCACACACTGTGAGACAAATGTCTGAAGTTTGTATGAAACCTGTCACACCCTTTTACACTCACAAAAATCGAGTGCAGATATGCAGAATTTCAGAAAAATGTCCTTCTACTGTATGTGACAGGTATTGCACAGTCATGTTAATGGTGAAGACACAAAGAGGTACTATAAGCAGCTACTTGCCATGGCTACAAAATAGACAGCTCTGGAGCTTCTAGTAGCAGTTACTTTTTGTGGCTACAAAATATGCTGAGAATTGGTCATACTAAAACACACATTGGGGCAGATTCACTAAGGGTAGGGGCAGATGAGGCGACTAATCACCTCTTTTGCCCGGCAACAATCTCCCTGAACTTCCTTCTTCCTGCCTTCTGTGTGGTGAGGAATCACCTGCGTTTATTTACTCTCGGCACTTCGATTTCCGAAGTTGCCCCAAAAGGAAACTTCAGAAATCGAAGCGCCGCAAGTGAATTAGGGCAGGGATTCCTCATTGCAGCAAATGGAAGGCAGGAAGAAGGCAGTTCAGGGAGATTGTCGCCAGGTGGAAGAGGCAATTAGTCGCCCCTACTCTAAAGGGCGAAGTGGATGTCGCTAGTGAAAATTCACCAGAAATCCAATCTGCAGGGACTTCTCCAATTCACTAAGAGGCACAGAAGACAGTTCACTAGCAAAATAAGCCGTCACTAGCATGCGTTCACACTCTCTCGCCAGTCGATAATCTGGCGAATGGTTGTTGCGCCACAAATTCACCAAACTGAGGATTTTACAGAACGTTACCTCTTTCACCATTGTTTCCTCTACCACCTCAGACCAGGTGAACTGCTGAAACGAAGCTACATCTTCCTCAGTCTTATGTCAGTGAAATCATATCTTGTACCCTGGAAAGTCATAAAAAGTGTGAAAAAACGTAGGCGACTTTTCTATTTTTAAAGTGGGATTGCCTTCAAAAGGCTGAACTATTCAAGATTTATGTGTAAACATTTGATGGGCCTTCCACATATATTTTAGGGTGGGCTCCTCTAGGGCATTAGAGGAGCTTTTATGTCTTTATTTTACTCCCTTGGACATTATTTTATTAAAAAGTGGCCACTTCAAGCATTTCCCACCAAAAATAAAAAAAATAAGTGTATATGACTTTTATGCGCCTCCCCTATTCAAGTTGACTGTGAGCTTACTAGCGACTTTTCGCTAGGCACAAACAAACGCTAGCGAAACTTCGCTATGAAATGCTCTCACTGAAGAAGTATCGTTAATGAAAAGTCGCCGTCATCCATGACAAGTAGCTGCTACTAGTAGCTATGTGTGTCTTCCCCCAAAGGGCAGTTGTACAAAGGAAGATTTGTTGCCCACAATGTTTTAAGGCTTGTGACACATGGCAGATTCAGGGAGATTTAGTAGCTAAGTGACTAATCGCCTTTTTTCTGGGCCACAATCTCCCCGAATTGCCTTCCCGTTAAAGTACAGGCAGCACTTTGTTTTCCGAAATCGCCCCAAGTTTCCTTGTGAGGCAACTTCGAGCCATATTACCAGCACTGGAGAGGCATTTTGGGGAGATTTGTTGCCCACTTCCGCACCTAAAATATTGCAGGAGACAAATCATCCCTTGCACCACTGCCATAAACATGCCAAACGTGTTAAATCTGCCTCTTTGGTGAACAGCTATAGAACAGTAGTGTTATGCAACACCTAACTCAGGCTTTATCAATCCCCCGTCCACTTCCAGTGGTATCTGCAGAGCTAATGTACAGGTGCAGACTCCCTCTAGTCTTGAAGAAGTAAAATGAAAAAGAAACAAAAAAGATAACTTTTTATATTGGCAAATACAGTGGTTAAATTTTTTCTTACTGTATATTTCCTCATACTTTCTGACATGAACTGAAGCAGCAAAATGAATTAGACTAAAAAGATTACAAATTAATTTCTCCCCCGTAAAGGTATTTTTTTTATACTTAAGGTAAGCATTAGTAAATTGATTGGGACCAATGGGACACACATTGTAGGTGCAAAAATATATTGATTCATCAACAAGGGATTTAACAATGAACATCATTGCATCTGGTAATTTTTTCTTTGTTTGTGTGATTCATATCACAAATCAAGTTATGCATAAGGTTGCATAAGTCACCAAGGCCTCACAGGCTTATCAAAATCAACACCCAAACTTCACCTATAGGAAACATCATTACTAGAATTCTAAAATAGGTTACAGATGTCTGCAAGCATTGCTATTATGTAACAATGTTCAGTTCCTCGGAAGAAAAAGTATGTCATATACAACCTCCAAAGCAGTGTGTAAGGGGCACAATACAGACCCTCACTACTCTCTGCTTTAGAAATGTGCAGAGACCCTGCCCCAATGAATACAAGACTACCTGTGTTTATCAGCATTGTGTTCATGAGGTGTAGGCATGGGGAACCATGTAGTATACCCCTGCAGTCTGCATCTGTGCCAATTTTATTTTACGTGTATAGAGAAGTGGCTAAAAGATGGATTAAAAAGGGCATGTGAAATTGGGATACTAAATTGTTCAGAATAATAGGTTTCATGCAAATTTGGAGAACAGTTGTTTACATTGAGGATGGTGAGACAATGGAATGCTCTTTCTGATAATGTTGTGATTGCAGATTTCTTTAAAACAGTGTTTCCCAAACTCTGGGACTGGGTCCCTGGCTTGTATAGATTACAGGCTGTGAGAGCTCAGCATCAAAGCCAGTTAGGGTAAAATACTCCTGGAAGCGAAGCATGAAGGTCAAATTGGAAAGGATTTGTTGGTATATACAGTGTCGGACTGGGATGCCAGGTGCCCACCGAAAAACCTTGGAGTTTGGACCCACCAGAAAAAGCCTTGTTATGAACAATTTGGGGTCCCTGAATTAGCCTAAAAAGTCTAAAAGTGGCTTTTAAGAGGGGCTTGGCTGTCTTCTTGGACCATAACAGTATTCAGGACTATAATGAAATCAAGGGTTACAGTTATATTTATGTATCACTATCTGTATGTGTGTTTTCTGCCTATTTTTGTCATTCATTGTGAATACACAAAACGGCTGAACTTAATAAACAGTTGCCTACTGTATGTAACTATTTGTATGTACAAGAGGAAACTTTTGCCCAATACTGCATCAACATAAATTGTGCCATATAATTAGCCACTGTGCTTTTTTTTACAAGCACCATTATATTACCCATCTGCTTGGTTGTAAAGATTTTTTTTGTGGTTTAAATGTAAGTAATTTTAAGGGGCAGATTTATCAAGGGTCAAATTAAAAAATCTAATTTTTAAATTAAATTTTGAGATAATTTTAGTACCCCGATGAGGGAATAGTCCAAAATCGATTTGAATTTGAAAAAAATCAAAATTTCAACTATTCGCCATCTAAAACCTGCTGAATTGCTGTTTTTATCCAATGGGGGACCTCCAAGTACCTATTTGGAGTCATTTGGTGAACTAAAATACTTTGAATTGAATCTGATCAATTATCCGAATTCGATTCTAACGATCAAATACAGCCTATTCACTCGTTAAACAATTAGATTTTTTAAATGAATTTCAGTTTGTCTATTTTTTATTCGAATTTTGAGTTTAAAAAAACTCCCAACCCCTCGAAATTCAACCCTAGATAAATCTGCCCCTAAGTGTTGAAATATATAAATAAGCAAAAGTCTCCTTGTTTATGAAAAATAGAAGCTTGGCACACTTCTGAGGCAAACATACTGTATACACGAAAAGAACATTTGTTTTTCCATACCTTATACTATTTAAGAGAAAATATGGAATATGATCACAAATTTTTCTTTGATAAAAAAAGAAAAAACAGTAGCTTGTACTTGATCCCAATTAATATATAATTAATCCTTATTGGATGCAAAACATTCCTATTGGATTTAATGAATATTTAAAGTATTTTTTAGTAGACTTAAGGTATGGCCCAGGTCCTGAGCATTCTAGATAATAGGTCCCTTACCTATGGATAATGGTTGCATTTTTCTGTATTTTGCAAAGACCATTCCCACCAAAATGGTTTTTAAATGGCCTCCTATAAGGAAAATATAATATCCGGGAGAAATCTACATAAGTAGATACATGCCCCAATGCCCTGATGCAGAAATTGCAAAATAGCATCTAACATCCCCACCTTGCTGGGGTTAGTTTCATTTGATAGAAACTTTGTATATTATAATGATAATATTCTCTCTGTCTCCAGTCATGCTACCTGTATGTCAGCAATAAACTCATCGACTGAAAACTGTTGTAAAACTGAGTCATAGTTAACCTACTGAGAAGTGTTGGGTTTATGGATGACAATATGCTAGATAAATTAGTTTTATACAAGCATCTGTTATTATATCCCCGTTTAGGAGTACTATGCCATTTATCAGTGTAAAAAATTAGTTGGAAGCAAGATTATGTTTGGGTGTTGTTGACCTATAAATCTGGTCCTATCTGAGTTTCTAGATACAAGTTCAGTTTATAGGAATAATGTATAAACAGTGATTTGTGTGTTTAATTTCACAGCTCCCTTGCATTTACATTCTTATGTTTTACTTGTGAAAAGAACACTATTTTTATGGTGTATGTGTAAAATGTTTCCTGATCATACTACAGTATATGCAGTGTTAAATTTAAACAATTTTGGAGTTTTCTTAAATTAAAAATTCAAATATATTTATTGTTTGAGAACATTCATAGTACTTGTATTATATATATATATATATATATATATATATATATATATATATATATATATAGTACTTGTATTATATATATGAGATTAGTTTTGAGATTAGTTTTATTTTGAGATTAGTCTTTGCTTGTGAAGCGATCAGTTATTCATGTTCTTTTTGCCTTCTTAAATGCTGCTTTACAGCAATTGTAGTAATTAAATGTTCCAAACTGTCTGTCCCCTCTGCCTTATTGTCTAATACTTTCATCTTGCATTTCTTTGTCGAGGAATAACTTGAGAACTGGAATAATTTAATACAATTTAAAATGACAGCAATTGTCTTTTTATAGCTGAAAACCCGGTGCTAAACTTTGCTATTGTGTCTTTGCTGCCACAATGTTTATTTACTTTTTGAAACAAACATTAATGGGCAGATTTATCAAGGGTCAAATTTCAAAGGCTAAAAACCCTCAAATTCGACCCACGAAATTTTCACAAAGTAAAATCCGACTAGATCAAATATTGAATTCATAGGATTTTACCGCTATTCGATCTATTGAACAATCGAATATCGATCATCTGATTTCTCGAAAAAATCATACTAAACATCTGATTTCACGAAAAAATCATATGAATTGTACGAATTTTTCAAGAAATCGGATGATTTCTATTTGATCAAAAAAACTTCCCATAGGCAAATAAAGAAACTCAGTAGGTTTAATCTGGAGAAGTAGGCAATCAAATAAAAATTTAAAAGGGAAAGTACTTCCACTGAACCATTGAATGGTTGAACAATTTTCTTATTCGAATCGTTCGATTTATTCGAATCATTTGATTCTATGGAATGATTCATTTGAATCATTCGATTCGATAAAATTTAGCAAATTCGATGGTTGAATTAGGCCAAAAAAAATTTGAAAATCAAATTTTTTGCATTCAAATCCTTCACCTGAGTTTAGTAAATCTGCCCCTAAGTGAGCTAATATTCCTATTGCAAAGGTGTTCTGGTAATTTTACATTTGCAATACATTCTGGATTTGCAGAGATCAGTATACAGTAGCACAATTTATGGTTGGGACCTCGGCCCTTGGAGGAACCCTCGGCTAATCAGATGCCGCCAGCTCTTATTAAGAGAGGAAAGAAGCGAAGGTTCTGGATGAACAATGGGGCACGATCATTAGCAAGGATTAGGACAGAAAGAACAGTTCTTGGAATAGACAGAGCATGGTCAACCAAGCGGGTCGGTGCAGGCAGAGATCAATCAGAATGGTCAGGCAGGCAAGAGTCAAAAACAGGACTTGCAATGAAGCCTCTAACTTACTAACTTTTTACCCAGTTCTTTGTTACTGCTGGGCAGTTCATTGTATCCACAGAGTTTTCTTTTTCGGTGTATTACTGTCTTATATGTCAATATGGCAGAGGTATCTCCACTAACCATAAAAACAGTGCAGCCTCTTCACATCCATTATGGTTATGGAAACACAATGACAACTTATGTAGAGAAGCAATATTTTGTGCACAAATTGTGCCTTGATATTTTGTTAGAACTATTAATTTGTGCACCAGAGAAAATTTGTGAGCTGTGGAAGTGCATTTACATGTGATGAAACAAGATACCAGTGTGACAAAAGGAAAAACATTGTATTGTGTAAAGGGATGACTATAGTGATAGCATATGCAAAACAAAAGAAAAACAGCATCAGAGAAGAGGAATAGTTTTCTACAGAATATACTGTACATATTCTGTGTTAGGGATGCACCGAATCCAGGATTCAATTTTTTATTCGGCCATTTTCAGCAGGATTCGGATTTGGCCAAATCCTT
The DNA here is from genome assembly GCA_024363595.1 of Xenopus borealis. Classification (NCBI taxonomy): domain Eukaryota; kingdom Metazoa; phylum Chordata; class Amphibia; order Anura; family Pipidae; genus Xenopus; species Xenopus borealis. The sequence continues at coordinate 113,205,735 of CM044441.1, forward strand.
GTGCCTGGCCAATTCCAAACCTTAAAATCATGTGACTTTTCGGCACAAAACAAGGAAGCAAAACCCTCCCCCTCGCTAATTTGCATATGCATATAAGGTTTCGGATTCGGTTCTGTATTCAGCCGAATCTTTCACAACAGATTCAAGGGTCCAGCCGAATCCAAAATAGTGGATTCAGTGCATCCCTATTCTGTGTACCATTTACAGTTTTTTACTATAGTTAAACCTATTGAATGCAAATAAGTTAAAAGGTCGCTGCACTGGAGATATTTACCGTGTCTAAAGCTGGCCATATCCAAAAAAAATCCAAAGGCACACAGGACTTATCAAACACCAAAGTGTTTATTGCAAATAGCGGTGCAACGTTTCGGGGTTACCCGCTTTGTCAAGCATCATGCTTGGGTTTTGCTTCCTTGTTTTGTGCCGAAAAGTCACATGATTTTAAGGTTTGGAATTGGTCAGGCACAAGGATTTGGCCGAATCCGAATCCGGCTGAAAATGGCCGAATAAAAAATTGAATCCTGGATTCGGTGCATCCCTAACACAGAATATGTACAGTATATTCTGTAGAAAACTATTCCTCTTCTCTGATGCTGTTTTTCTTTTGTTTTGCATATGCTATCACTATAGTCCCCATTTCCCGACCTGCCACTAACTTTCAGATCAAATAAAGTAGTATAAAGCACAGATTAGCCGATGTTCTGCCCCTACAGGAATCGTATTAAAGTTGTGTCTGACAAAACCTAGTGTCTCCCACTGAAAATCGTACGATCTGCAATACTTGCAGAGATATTATTGGCAGCCGACAGAAATGTTCTAACGACCGATCTCCACCTGACGAAAAATGTCGGGACTTTCCACACATGGTCCGAAAATTGGACAGATCGATCGTTGCATCTATGGCCAGCATTACAGTGGGCTATTATCCAGAAACAGTTTGTGGCAAGTGCCAGTAATAGTCACAAAACCACAAGCTAAACTATTGTAGCAGTAGAATTCTGTATGGTCTTAGAATTTGGCTGTTTCTATATCTGGTTTAGTTTATAAAGTGACAAATCAAAATTTAATTTTTAACCTACACAAAAATGCTTTGTTTGAAGAAAGTAAAGCACTATTCCCAAATTCCAGATTTTAAAGGAATTTGCCACTATCACTTGAAAAGTGAAGCAACCTTCTTGTCTTTGGCATGTCCCATGCCCAGCATTACTGCTTAAACAGCAATACAACTTTGGGGATCGTACTAGAGACAATAAAAATAACATTATCTTTAATAAAATAGCATATATATTAGTCTGAAGTCTGGTTTGATATCCACAGAATATAGTTATATGCTTCTAGGCATTTATGTCATTATATCAAATATTCACTGATCTACTTAGGATAGGAATGTACATTAACTAGTAGTCATTAGATGTATCATAGTTAACAGACTGCCAGGCATTTACATAATAACTGTTTGGGCGCAAAGTAATGCCCCACACCACTGTAGAGAAACTAGTTATCAGATGAGCTGTTGATGAAAACCGCATACCTGCACAACAGGAACATTTTATTCTTCCAGCATGCAGCATTATTAATATCTTTAGTGTGCAACTGGTTAGGTGCAAGTCAGTTGTGTTCATTAAATGGAATCCAAGGGGAACCATCAGGTTGCTTCAGGGTGCAGGCAGACAAGGAGCAGAAGTGCCGCGTGGAAGTGGAGCCTTGGCCTGTGGAGGAACGCAGGCTGAAATCCACCATCATCTGGCCCTTGCCTTAAACCTAAAGCTAAAGTCATTTTCATAAATGTTGCAACAATTTTTAGCCAAGATTTGGCATTTTGGCAGTTTTAAGTAGAAATTCATAATTACCTTATCCGCATTCTTTAAAATGTTTACTTTACAAAAAATTTGTGAATTTCTGGGGTCAGCTTACTTTTAGGGGCTTTTGTGACAGGTCTACCAAATTTTGTCTCATAAATATAGGATATGAAGTTGGTCAGAAAATACCTTAACTTCTATCTATTCTGAACCGTTGTCTTTCTGAAGAAAATATTTTGTATTGGTGCATTTGATATTGGGCTTTCACAATCAGTTGTGTTTTATGCATATAAAAGGATATATTTATATTTTTTGGAACAGGGTGCATAGTGCAAAAAACAGGCACAAGCCAGTTCAAAATAACAGGGGCCATCCTAATGTAGATCTGCATTGTGATGCTGGAACTCTTAAATACCAGTGCTGGTCAACTGCTGGGTATTTTGCTGCCTGACTTGATCCATCCCACCATTATTTTGGCATCTGTCTAAACTCTATCTGTCTAAACTCTAATGGGCTGCTGAGGGCTTTATAAATGCTGGGTGCTAAAAACTGATTCATCACAAGCTGTTCTCTCTTCCAACATGCTTCTGGACCTTCAAGCCTTCCCTAGCTTTAGTCCCATCATTTGTGCAATGAAATCACTTTCCCATAAGAGGCATCTGATGACATTGCTGGTGGGAGTAGGGTGCCAAGCAAGGACTGGGCTGTCCATGAAGTCCACTAGATGGCTGCACAGGAGTACCATCCACCCTCTCCAGACATATTGAACTATTGTTTCTAAGCCTATGTGGCTAATTAAGCATTGTTTAATTGCCAGTTTGGGAGGTCATTAAGAATTTTTGTCAGCTTTTTTTTAATCTAAATTTGTTTGCCATACTATTAAATAACACTAAACCGTTTGTAAAGGCTAAGCTTTTATCTTTTTTTGTCTTCATTCATCAGTCTTACTGATCATTTCATTTCAGGTTTAGTTATCGCTGGAAGTATCATGTTCTTCAGTAAACAAAAGTCTGCTGATGACTAGTTCGGATGTTATTATTTATAATTTGTTAGCTCACTTCCTTGCCAGAGGTATCTAGTGACCTCCTCTTAAGGTTTGTAATCTTATA
>CM044441.1:113212194-113225818 GCA_024363595.1 Xenopus borealis
AAAGGTTTATATGCTAAAAGACACTCTGGGGCCTATCTATCATGCTGTATGAAACACTGAAGAAAAACATCACTGGTGATGATGCCCATAGCAGCTGATCAGATCACTGCTTTTGTTTTCTACCTTGCAGATGACTTTTGAAATCTAATTGTTAATTAGTTGTTATGGGCAACATCAACTGTTTTTCTCAGTTTCCCCAGGTGCAGTATCCTATATCATTTACTGGTCACCTGTTTAACAGTGACAAAAATATCACTGGTGATGTTTCCCATAGAAACCAATCAGATCTTTGCTTTTGTTTTCTAACTGATAGATGACTGTTGAAATCTAGTTGCTGATTTCTTGCTATGGATTATGTTTTTCTCCAGTGTTTTACACAGCCTGATAAATAGACCCCAGCATGTCTTATTACATAGAAAATATGAATTTAACAGTTGCATTTTGTAGTGTTTATCAGAATCATGAGAGCACAATCCCAGTGCAATCTTTTAATAGTAGTGCTCTATAGTAGTACCACTGACTCTACTAAACAGTACACATTTCAGTGTCTCAGCTCGTTGATGCAGTCCTCAGGTTGGGGATCTCGACAAATGATCTTTCAATGTATGGCTAGCTGTACTCGAACCTTAATAAATCTGCCATATGGCAGATTTATTAAGGTTCGAGTTGTGTTTTCCATGAAAATTTTAGTTTTTCAGTTGTATTTTTTGGTCAAAACTCACATTAAAAAAAAACTCACATTTTTTAGAATTTATTATACCCTAACCTTGTAAATATCTCAAAGTCATGAAGGAGTTAATGGCAGAGGTCTTTTGAACCATTTGAAGATGTTAATAGCCTTGATGTTTTTTCTGGAAGGTTTTGCCCAAAACTGAAATGGTTTGAGCAATTCAAGGTTTTTTTTCCCGAAAACTCAAATTCCACTTTTCGGTTTTGAGACTCGAATTTGCAGAATCAGGTTTTTACCATTCAAGTTCTTTCTTAAAAGGATACAATTTGAGTTTTGAGGTAAAAAAAACTCTAACACTCAACCTTTGATAACCCTCATATTGTATATCTAATGCATCTACTTTACTTTACTACTTGCTCTACCTTTTTAACTCAATTGTGTCTTCTAATATCTAATTTAACCTAGAGGTCAGGACTCACCAGAGTTTCAATCAAACTGTCCTAAACATCCTAAATTTCTTGTTTTGATGCCTCGGGTAGAAGAAAGGAGCTCTATGAGGTCATAGGTGCATGACATGGGAAACAAAAAATTCAGTTTGTTCTAATTTCATTAAAATTGTAGGTTTTAAGTTTTAAATAATTAGCGGTCTGCTGACATTGTATTATACTATGAAATCCACAAAACACAAATAAAAACAAGAAAGGATATCTGGTTGCTAGCGTTAAAGAGCAAAATAAAGGGTAATTATAATAAAAATAATACATGGGTGAGGCTCCCTACTAGGTATATATGGAGAAATGTTTCAAAGATAATAAAACTAGGAAGAGGTGAATTTATTTTTTTAAAAAGGGCATTTGTCGAAGGAAATGCACTCAAACCTGACTCACTCAACTGTAATGGAAAGCATATGAAGTTACAGCAAGAAACAATGTGGAGAAAACAGAGATGGAGATCTTAGAGAGGGCATAAGCATGGTCCCTTACACAGGACAAACATTTTGTGTGAGGGAAGTAATGGGGAAAATAATAAGAACCAGTAAAAAGGGCATAGATATTTAAAACCTAAGTCTTAAGGATGTAAGATTCCCACATTTGTCATACTCATATGAATTTACCTGCTGGGAGCAATACAGGTATGGGATCTGTTATTTTGAAACCTGTTATCTTCAAAGCTCTGAATTAGGGTAAGCATATCTCCCATAGATTCCATTTTAATCAAATAATTCAATTTTTAACACAATTATTTATTTTTTCTCTGTAATAACAATAATAATAATAAACCATGCATTGTACTTGATCCCAAATAATATATAATTAATCCATATTGGAGGAAAAACAATCCTGTTGGGTTTATTTAATGTTTAAATTGTTTTTTTTTTATCGATTTAATGTATGAAACTGTGACAAAACACTGTGACAGAAACAGCCTCATAATGGGCTACTTAAAGTTAAACCAATGACAAAGGACTGGCCTACTTAAAATGTAAAATGTCTAAAGTAGGGCTTGTAAAAGATATGGAAGGAAAAAGGGACATTGGTGCAGTCTCAGCAGTGGGAAGCTATCTTACTGGGATTAGTAAGAGGGAAACAGGGTAACAGGCAACATGCCGCCACCTACAGAACGAGGATAAAGCATCCAACATTGCATGGAGGTACTCTGGCAACTGTGTTTCAGGAACCACTTTGCTGATTAAAGCTTATACAGTGAATTCTACACTACAGTATGTATTTGGTAGCATTGTATTCATGAGGGGTGCTGTTGCTGAGGGAGGCAAGTCATTGGGAATAATGAGAAGAGGGAACCAGGCACCTTAATATAAGGGAGCTTATATTTTACTACGTGGGGTTACACAATTCAAGAAATTAATTTCACTTTTAATTAATTCAGTATTAGTTAAATTCGTTTCATAGTTAATTGACTGTCTAATGTGCATTCATGGTTAGAAAATCAATCACAAAGAAGCAAGGCAATTAAAAATGTGAGTTTCCCTAAGGATTAGAGATAAGTGGCTGTACATTGATTGACAGTTGTATTGCAAATAGTACTTTCACATCTTTTTGTAAACATGGGTACAATCTGAGGCCATGCACTGCAAGTGGAATGAAATTCTGCTCCCCTTGAGTTGCTTAATGGGTTTCTCTGCCTTTCACATACTTCTTGAGATGTTTTGTTCCATTGAAAATAAGGGAAAACACAGCAACAGCATTTAAAAACAAGGTGATTGATTTGGTCATCCCCCATAAGAACAGGACAGACAGGAAAACTGTGCCACAGTGCATCCTATGCCTTCATTACAAACACATGCAGATATTTACACTACACTAAATGACATGTCCTTTCATTCACTGGACAGAGCAAAACAGACCATGCCTGTTTTCATGTAGATTCCTTTTCTGTTTTTCAGTAACAGAAATATTTTGCAACTTCTTAGAAATGTTCTGCACCTTTAAAATGTTGCATTTTACTCTATTATACTTGTTATGGCTATGTTGGTCCTTTTTTTTAAACTGAGTTCACATTCGTGCATTTGTGTAAGTTTATTGAGAAACTCCCTACACATTTGATATGCATTACTGCAATCTTGAAATAAAATAATTCAGCTACAAAAAATATTACAAAGCATGGTGAATCGTGGATAATAGATGTTCCGACATCTCAGACCTGCTGAGGTTGCATATTAGTCAATGGGAGAAGTCCCAAAGATTATTATATCTGTGCTGGGTTGGTGCAATAACCCAAAATTTCGGGGTTTTTCAGGTGGAAAATGTTTCCAGCAAACAGTTTTTTTTGGGGGGAAATGTATTAAAAAATAAGCTGACAAAACCTGTGTGGAATTGAGTTTTTATCAAAAAATATTGGGATAATTTCAGAGTTTGAAAAATGGGCCTCTTACAGTTTGCCAACTTTTATCTAGTACAATGTGTTCTTAATACCAATACAAATATGATAGTGGCATACTGGTTTCATTAATAGGAAATACAACAAAGATTTGCGAACCTTGCCAATCAAACAACTAAGAGTTAAAATAACATCATAGTATGATTCTGTTTTTGGAAAAGAATTATCAATCTATATTAAAACCCTTAGAGGCCCATTTATTAAAGATCACATTTTAGTGGTATTAGAACTTTTTGAAACCACAATTAAACTCTATGGGGGGAATTCACAAAAGTGTCGGTAAGGAAAAAATGTCTTTATAATGTCTTTAAAATGTCATGGCAACAGACGACACATTCACAGAACATTTCCCCGCCAATTTTACGACATATACAACACTTTTGAAATAGTTTTGTGAAAAGTGGCCATGGTTTTTTTCGGCGCCACTTTCCCCAACATTTTTATGAATTACTCGTAAACTAATTTTTTTTTGCCGCAAATTTTTCCGACACATTAGGCTCTCCAAAATGAAAATTTCGGTCAAATTGTCTTTTAAAATATCTTTAAAATGTTGTATAAAATGTCGTCTGTACGATGAAAGGATATACGACATTTTAGAAAATTGTCAGACTTACGAGACATTCAGAGATGGTAACATCTGCCTTTGTGAATTTGCCGTTTGTACTACATTTTACAAGTTTGTCGACCGCCACTTCTGGGTCACTTATTTTACCGACACTTTTGTGAATTCCCCCCTATTTCTCTTAAAGCATGAATGCCATTTTTTTCAAGAAACAAAATTTTTTCACGAATCTTATATTTTTGTCTAAAAATTCATGTATTTCTCTAAAACTCTAAAAATGTGTTAAGTGTAACAACCCCAAAAAACTAATATAAAACTGTTGCAAGTAAAAACTGTCAAGGCCTCAAAGAAGTCAGTGGGTGCTGCGCTGATCCTATTGGGGCATTTTTAATAAATTCTGACTTTTACAAGTTTCCTGGGGTTTTTTGCTAGTAATTGTCCGAAAAACTCACATTTTTAAAGGTTTCTGTTTTTTAGTGCATTGTTCAGCTTTTTTTATATTCTTTTTTTTTATATACACTACTTTCATAGTATTTGTGGTTTTAGAGAAGCAGAGTTTAATCGTGGTTTCAACACCCTTCAATAAATAGGCTGCCAAGTGTCAACCTCCACTTAACTTACAATTTGATTCAAATTTTTCCCCGAAAAAACTTGAATGTCAGGTTATTAAGGTTATTAACATGTTCAATTGGTTCAACGGACCTCTGCCATTGACTACATGAATTTGGCAAGTTTTAGGTGGAAAAGTATCGAATTAGAACTGTTTCCATGGCCGAGTTTTAATAAATGTCACTTTCAAATTCACAATTGAGTTGGTGATTTTAAATTAGAGTTTGTGAGTTTTGACCCCCCAAAAAATTTTTGATTTTTAATTAAAATTTACCATTCTAACCTTAATAAATCTGCCCCTTAATAAATATTATATGAAATTGTTTGTAGTTCAGAGTAATTATTTAAACACAGGATTTTTACCACTAAAAAGTTTGATTTGGGCAAATGACAAAAAATACCAACGTTAGTAAATCGACCCCTTAGGGTTTGGTAAAAGAAATCAGCTAACCAAGACAGAGAAGTGCTTACATTAATAAATAGAATACTATTTGTTTTCTTTTCATGGAAAAATTTTGTGACCTGGTTCAGAGGTATCAACAGCCTTAAAGACTTTTAAAAATTATGAAAAGAATGTAAACTAGGCAAGTATTGTAAGCAAAGCCAGGTGTAAAAGCTTTGTTACACAAATAGATACTGTATGTTTGAAATTGTTGTAACTTGTTAGTTTTTACAGCAGTTCAGTTACTAGATGCAGATATCATTGAAGTGAGCTACTTACTTACAATATAATGGTTTATTCCCAATTGTGTTATGGATGGCACAAGTGTAAATATGTATTTCGTAATAAAAAATAAATTAACAAAGGAAATATTATTTTAAGTTTAGAACCCATAAAGAAACTGCTGATTTTGTTCAGATGAATTTATTCATATCATAGTCTGATTTTATAAACCCCTAAAATACTAAGGGGCTGATTTATGAAAGTTCGTAGAACGTTTGTTTCTCCAAATCTTACTTTTTAGTGCAAAACAATTGAATTTTTCTTATGGTTATTTAATCCGTGATTTTTCCATAATTTATTAACTGTAAATAAACATAAAATCTACAAATACAAAAGTACAGCAAGTAAAAGTTGTTGAGGTCATGTAGAAGTCAGTGGATGTTGCCTTTAGTTTCATGCAGAGATCAGCCTTTTGTTTGTGGTTTTAGAGGTTTTCAGAGATCAAAACGTCAATTGTACACATTTTTACATATTTAAATTTGGGGGTTTATGTCTTTTCTGTTCATATTCGGATCTTTCATTTGTGACTTTAGAGAAAACAGGTTTAAGCGTGGTATCCAAAAGTTCTAATACCACTAAAATTCACCTTTTTGTAAATGGGCCTCTAACTTCACTATGTAACCTTATTTGTAGAACAAAATCATAATATATTTGCTAGAAGGTATATGTATCACCATGTGGAGTATTGACATAAAATAGGACAAAACAAGCAGGTTAACCCTTCTCATGTAATTATAGGAATAAATTAATTTGGCAATGACTGTTGTAGTGACATAATTGCGGAAAAATATGGAATATGAGCCCTTGAGGCATGTCGAGCAAACCCCGTCTGTGACACTTTATAAAACCAGGAATTTTTTTTGATTGTTGTAGAAAAATACCTCTTTGTGTGCTCTGTTTTTCCTACTAACTTGACCCCTCCCAGTCATGCCTGGCAAAGGTTGGGCAGATATCTATGAGGTTTAAATGTTCTGGCAGTTGAGGACCAACCAATTGACTTCTTAGCAACAAATGTCATATATTTTATATGGTTAACTTGGTATTTGACATCTGTTTATCTTCATACACGGGCCGTTAAATGCTTTCGACGTGTATGGGGCCATCCGACGGGCTACCCCATATCTGTCCGAAAGTCGGCCAGATCTCCATCGGGCAGGTTAAAAAATCCCGTCGGATCGCAGCTGCATCTGTGCGTGTATGCGGTTCTGCGATCTGACCGCCCCGTTTCAGATGCATTATGATCCGTGGGCCCCACGATCGGATCAGCCCGATATTGCCCACTTCAATGTGGGCATATCGGGGAGAGATCCGCTCTTTTGGCGACATCGCCAAACAAGCAGATCTCTGCGTCTACGGCCACCTTAAGAATGGAACCATTGTATTCTAGTGAGCTTTTTCTGTTATTTGCTATGTACATGTATCAAACAAATCAGTCAGGCACTCACCTGACATTTTCTCCACCAGATGACAATTAGCTCCTACCTGCCTGAAATGCACTCTTGAGTGTTGTCAGACTAAAATCAACCCCATGTAAGCACTGAAGGGAGAGGTACAGATTAGAATCATGGGCCTTGGCCCAAAAAGTTTAAACTGCAATACATAACATTGCACTACCGATCCTTGCAATCAAATATGCAGCATTACATAAATTGGAAGAAAGGAACCACATACTGAGGGTGTTCAATAACTGCTGCAGCCAAGTATGTGTCCTATATCCTGATTTTATATTAATTGGCTTGCCGTGTTTCTGAAGCAAACACACAATGTTACCATTGCAGCATAACCCTACATTACATATAATGCATTGACTAATCTACTGTATGGATAGATAGATAGATAGATAGATAGATAGATAGATAGATAGATAGATAGATAGATAGATAGATATGGTAGATAGATATTACTCTATAGGATAATTCCAAACTAAAGTAAAACTTAAATGTAAGCAATGTATGACAAGGAATCATGAATAACTTCAGACATTCCTATAAAGGGGACATTGGCTATTGGGGAAGCCATTGGTTTGGTCTAAAAGTAAATAATAATAGACAAGATTGTATTTGGTCTTCGGTAGCCATTATCATTCTGTGTATTGCCAGCTTGAGAGATATACGTGTTACTCAACAGGGTTAGAGAAAGAGATGTTAGCATCCCAGTCATTGAAGTTATTCATTGATTTCAAATCCTTTGCCAGTAACTTTGAACAGTAGCTATAAGGCTTTCATGAATTTGCTACAAATATCTTGCACAGTATAATCTTTCACCTAAGAGGCCCCAGTGATGCTGGGCCCCACATCAACAGCCCCTTTAGTTTTACATTACAACTATCCCTGTTACTAAATCCCCAGAATGAGCAGGGAAATCAATTTTATCCATTTCTGTGCTACCCTTTGTAGCTTTTGTTTTTATAAGAGATTTCCATCAGACGAGAGGTTTGCAGAGTGTATATGCCCAGAGGAGGAGCAAAGTGTGTATGAGTAACTGCTTAGCCCAGCATTGATTAATTAGCTACATTCTCACCTTAATCCCATCACTCTGCTGTCAAATAACACAAAGTGAGAAAAATGACAATGGAAACATTCCAAAGGTAAACTATAGCACAGAAACCCTGCTTGCATCCAATTGTTCCACACTCTAGGGATGGGGGAAGGAGAGAAAATGCAATGTTACTGCAAGATAAGGCTTTATTTCTTCACTCACAAAGCAGTGTAATGAGCATTTGTAATGTAACCTTCACATGAACCATAGATGCAATAGGAAAGAACAAGTAGAGTGCTTAACAGCTCGGGTTGAGGCAATCTGTCCTGTTCCTTAGCAGTCTGTAGCGTCTGGTCATATGTTACAAATATGAAAAATTATAGACTCAAAATGATGTACTATAGGCTTCCTTATCACAAAAAGGGTAATGGTACTAATGATGAAGTCGGTTCCTCAAATATATGTAGATACTTTTTTTTGTAGGTCCATAATACACTACCTTATCTTGAAATCTCGCTCTTTACTTGGGTCTTGCATTGTGTATTATTAAAAGTAATGTGCGAGAGCTTCAGTGTTAGCTTTTGTTTTGCCATTGTGCCAACTTTAGGGCAATGATGATCCAATGGGCAATTTCAAGCATTTTATCCCCTCAGACATTTTATAGCTCTCTGAGTAATGGAAAAATCCTTTCAACCCCTATCACTAACTAGTGCAAGATTTCCCTTCCATGTAGGAATTCTGCATTTAAATTACCAAAATGTACTGTACCTTGTATAGAGATGACATGCAGTCAACCAGTACAGATTATAGGGTTGGATTTTATTTTTGCATTATTAAATTTACAGAGCCATAATCTTGGATAATTCTAGGTCCCGAACTGGTTATATGTCTTGTCTATAGCATGTGGCATTTTTACCTACCGACTTCCTAGAGTTATATGGGCATAAATGAGACATTATTATATACTTGCTGCAAGTTAAACTTTTGTATACAAATGCGACATTTCTAGACTGTGGCATAATTATATACTGGCACAAGTGGTAAAGTTGAACAGCTAAATAATTTAGAACCTTGACCTGTCCTCTTGAACATATACCAAACAGGGAAGTGATATTTTTATTTCAAATCACAAACGATATTTTATAATTCAACATAACTTAAATTTGCAGAGCCATGTTATACAGTAATAACAAGTTCAGGCGTTTGTGTTAAGTATGACTGAAGAATTCCAATTTTTCTACTGTGCTTTCCAAATAAAAAGATGGTTATCTATGTTGCTCATACAAGATATCAGTGGCACCCCTGCTCCAGTAGGTGATCAGTAACAGGAATTACAATATCCCATAAATACATTTGTATAATGGGAGGCAAGTGAAGGGATAGAATCCCTTTATCCAGACACCTGTTGTTCAGAGAGCTCAGAATGATGGACGTGTCATTTTTCAACCTAACATACTATGTTACTTTGTAATTAAATGAAGGACATTTGCCATAGCGCAAATAATTCAAATACCTTGTACTTGATGGGAACTAAGCTCCATACTGGTCACAAAGCAATCCTTTCATGTTTAAAATATTTTTAGCAGACTTAAAGGAAAACTATACCCCCCGAACAAAGTAGGTCTCTATAGAAAGATATTGCCTAAAACAACTCATATGTAAACCCCTGCTTCATGTAAATAAACCATTTTCATAATAATACAGTTTTTTAGTAGCATGTGCTTTTGGGTAATTATAAATGGAAAATAGCCATTTTAAAAAATAAGGACAGCCTCCTGGGATCCTAGGATCCAACGGTGCACACAAACATACCAAACAAACTATAAAGTTAGGTCACACGAGCCAATTAACAGACAGAGATGTGTCTTTTGCGTCAACACTTCTTCCCTTTACAGTTAGAGTTGCTCAAAAATTCATTTTCGGGGTATAGTTTTCCTTTAAGGTATGGTGATCCACTTTACAAAGAAAGACCCCTGATCCAGAAAGCCCCCAGGTCCCGAGCATTCCGTAATATGTATTACAATTCAAGATTGTATTTCTGCCACGATTAGAAAGAACCATGACAATAAAAAGATATTGAAATTTTTCTTTTACGTTTTTAAACTTAAATTTTTGAGATTGATCAGTTGAAAAGAATGTAAACATTCAAATGAAAGCTCTGTAAATGGGAAGTGTAATATTGTATGATAAGCTATTCACACCATGCAGAGGAATGAACGGATATGACCAACTAATTTAGCCTATTTTCTGCTACAGTCTATCACTACTGAGAGTATTCTCATCCTTTTTGTTTTCATTTTGAAGTTACAAGTTTGTGGAACAAGGTAAGGACTGTACACTGAATTTAATGTATATTGAAGTTTCAGGAGAGGTAGTGTATTCCCATTGTAAATTAACTGACGTTTTGTCTATATATAGCATTTCTTACTCAGAAAGGAACTATTTTTATTCATCCAAGGTATTTCATAACCCACCTGTCAAAAAAATGGCATACCTTTTTATATAAGCTGAAGATATTTTTAACACAACAAAGTTTTTGAGTCAATATTGAGCACATGTATATATTTATATATTTCAAATTGTATGTATCATTAATTCAGGACTGAAGCCTCAAGATCTGTTGTGCTACAGGTTCCTTAGTGAACAGGACTAGTGAGGACTATATGGAAGCTCAGGCTGGACAGGTTGGATTAGCAGTTTCTTAGTGGCCAATTATGAGGGCAGACAACAGAATCCCGCAAATGGAGCACAGATAAGAGAAGGCTGCAGGCAGGTCTGAAGTCAAAAGAGTCAATAATCAGAAAGTAAGAACAATGCTAGAACAACCAGATATTCAGATACAGAAATCTACAACTGGCATGGCGGAGCAGCATTACAGGGGTGCCAAAATATGGCAATTCAAACATATGAATGTCACCACTGATGTTCTAGGAAGGAAAAAGAGTACAATACTGTATGGAATAAAGGAGTTGGGATACATATGAGATTCCCACTCAAGGCAAATGTGAGTAGGGAGCCGATTCCTTCAGAACTTGCATTTTTTTAATTGTTGTTGCACTATACAATTCTGCACTAGACTATTCTTGGTGTTCTCATGTTTGAAGCACCTTGAAGCATTATTTACGCCATATACTACTGCACTCTGAGGTTTCATGTCCTTCATTACCTGTGATATCACCTTATGGGGTTAGGGTGATGACCTGACTTTAGTAGAAGCTGCATTAGTATCTCTTTTGCTACCCAGGCAACTGGCTCTCTTAATTCTTTATAATAACTGTGTAAGAGTAATCATAACATGACATGGAAGATTCCCCCCATATGTAGACTATTAGACTGTAAGCCCTATGGAGCAGGGACTTCCATCCTTTTGTCTTCTTGACAAAAAGCAATTAATATGTATTGTAACTAAACTTTATATTTATGTGTATTGTAATTCTATACTTATTTGTACTTATTATTGTAATAACCAGGGCTGCCATCAGGGGGGGACAAGGGGGACAAGTGTCCCGGGGCTGAAGGGGGGCCCGGCCTTGCTGCAGTTTATGAAGAGCCGGACCCCCCTTACCTGCGCTGAAGTCTTCTTATTCGTGAATGCGAAAGCGCCAAAATGACAGCTATAACTGAAGTCCTGAAGCCACGAGTTCTACTGACGCCAATGTGGGTTTTTTGCAATCCCCTGGTCCCCAATGTTTTATTTTAATACTCTATAGACCCCCGCCACCAATTTTTTTTTTTAAATATTTTTTGGGGCCCCAATTTTTTTGTTAACTTATAAGGGGAGCCCTGCCACCAATGATTATTTAAAAAAATATTTTCTGGGGCCCAATTTTTTTTTAACTTGTAAGGGAGGCCCTGTCACCAATGATTATTTAAAAAAATATTTTCTTTGGGGCCCCAATTTTTTTTAACCTATAAGGGAGCCCTGACCATCAATGGCTTTTTATAACTTGTGTGTGGGAGGGGGTTACCTTTTTTAGCGCTGATGTTTCTGTGGTGTTTTAACTGTGGTGTGGAGTGGGCGGGATCTGGGGCGGGACTGGGATGGGCGGGGCCCGTGATTTCTAATGGCGCCCCTGGTACTAACCCCTGTTTCTTCGAAGTTATTGTTCTGCTGTATAGTGCTTTGCCGTCAAGGAGTGCTATACAAATAAAAATATGCATACATGTAACAAGTCTGTACAGATGCAGCAAACAAAAAGATGTTGCTTTTAAACAGATGCCCAGTAAATGGTTCCTTCTGACTAGTTGCTATAGCTTAGACATAGAAGGATCCAAGGCACACAGGATTCAGCAAGCAAGGAGAGCCTTGCACGTTTATTGCGGAATAGTGCAACGTTTCGGGGTCACACCCCTTTGTCAAGCATCTTGACAAAGGGGTGTGACCCCGAAACGTTGCACTATTCCGCAATAAACGTGCAAGGCTCTCCTTGCTTGCTGAATCCTGTGTGCCTTGGATCCTTCTATGTCTATGATATATTGAGGTGGCCGTGCCTCTACCAAAGAGCACCAGGTATCGTTACTTATCTTCAGGGTGTGCGAGTCCCTATTCTAATTTAGTTGCTATAGCTGCCATGAATGTTAGAAAACGTTGCACCTTATATTATACATCCACCTCCCAGTGAAGAGGGTGATGCAAGCAAACTGTTGGATTGTAAATGAGTACTTAAGTAGATCAGGTCAGATCACTGTAATGAAGGTTACAGAACATACCACTAAGAATATGTATTCGAGGAGATAATGGGAGCTAACAGTTGCTAGTGGCCTTAGGTAACACTCTCTAGGAAGATGTTTAGCTTGTTTGCACTAAATTAGCTAAAGACAGGTTTTGTGATTATAAAGTGCACTCAAGGGGTATGCCTAAAGGCATAAAACTAGTCAAACCTTTCCCATTTCCTAGACACATTCTTCTTGAAATTCTCCCTAAAGTACTAGAATAGTATAGCCTGATGACATTGTGCAATATACCTACAGTAGCCACGTACATCCATTTTTATCTTCATTATTTCTGATGTCATAAGGACCTTATGAAGCCATATATTATGTCTACACATCCGCCCAGTGTTGGACTGGCCCACAGGGATACCAGGAAAACTCCTGATGGGCCCAGGTGTCAGTGGGCCTCTTGCTTCTAACAATTTGGCCTATTTCATGTTCATTCCCTATTTCTTTATATGGAAAAAAGGCTCAATAATGAAAGAATAGAGTATAGTAAGTAGATCTAAAAGAATAGGAGAATAAAGAGGTTAAGCGAGGAGAGGAATAATAGTTGGGCCCCTGGTCTAAGGTTTTCTGGTGGGCCCCTGGAACCCTAGTCCGACACTGCATCCGCCTTTCAGTGGTTACCCAAATGCTGAGCTTTGACCATGTTAGCTGGCAAAAAAGATCATTTAGACCTACAACATAATAAGAAGCATTTGGCATATCTAGGGGGGTTATTTATCCCGGAATTCAAGTTTTTTATTATAGTCAAAAAAACTTTTTTGAGATTTGCTAAAGCCCAATGCTGCAAAACGTGAGAATCTGAAAATCCAGCATCTCAGACCTACTGAGGTTGTATATAAGTGAATGGGAGAGGCCCCTCTCCTATTTGGAAGTTTCTGTGGTCTGCTCTGGAATTATCCCGAAAATCTCACTATTCTGGACTATCTGGGGAAAAAGCCCAAAAAAATCATGTGATTTGTAC
>CM044441.1:113256154-113280814 GCA_024363595.1 Xenopus borealis
TGATAGTCTTCTGATATGGTAGTGCAAGAAACTGACTGGCCTATACAGAGCTCTGAACGCAACCCAATTGAATTGGAACACCAAGTGCAAACCAGACCTGATCCATGGTAATTAAATATACACATTTTGGAATCCAAACAATAGGTTTCTCAAAATCAATGATCTAGCTTTTTCATCAGTTACTGTATAATGCCACTGTATAAAGTGAACTTTGCTGGAATAATACTAGAATATCAAACAAATCTTTTCTTTCCGTGATGGGATTTTTACTGTCTGTGCTTTTGTTTGACTCTGCATTGATTGTGAGCCAAAAGAGGTAATATTTTGTTTAATGTCAGGCACTGCCTTTTCACTATATATTTATTTGTTAGAACCATCAACATAAAATCAGATCACAAGAAAAATAGTGCTGACTTGAAATAGGGAGTTGCCAATGGCCTTCATCCAAAAAGAGATTCCAAAAGCAGTAATTATGTGCTTCTAACTGCGCACACCCAGCAAGAAACAGAACCTCCATGGGTGTGATTTGCTTGGTTCAAGAGTCCTTACATAGGCATTTTCTGTTGTTTTTTTTCTTAAGTTTCTTATTTATTTATTTTAATGGCCATGGAGGATTTGAAATGCCTGCATTTAATTAGCTCTTCAACTACTTGAATGAATCAAACCACCAGACATATTGCGCCGCAATACAAATGTGTTTGCTTATAGATACTTAGCATGAATTGAATTATATGTCAATATTGTAGCCAGATGTTATTATATAAGATTGGGGCTCATAAATGTGGGTGATAAAGGCAATATATAAGTGTAGTTGTATGTACAGTATGTAGTGCAAACACTAAGGTAGCAAAAATAATACTAATTAATACATGATAATCTATTAGACCATAACAACATAATGTACTTGTATCTGTACAAGATGGTGCTTATATGATTATTATGCCATAAGGCCTTATTTGCTGCAACATTTCCAAAGCTGGATAACAACATATCACCAGATAGTTGGGTTTCACATACAGGAAGAATCGTCAGTAACTACTGTCCTATTTACAGGCCTGTCAGAGGTTTAAAAATAGGAAACTAACACTTTAAAAAGCCACTTGCATCCAGTCTTTATAATTCATAATTTACTGCATAGTTTAGGGTAAGGTCAGATGGGAAGATTCGGGGAGAGTTGTCGCCTGGCGACTAATTGCCTCTTCTTTGGGGCAACTAATCTCCCCTTCCAGGGGCTTTAATGAATAATTGCCTCCGCCTATTCTGTTATAGTTCATATTATTCTAGAACAGAAAATTGGCCACTCTAAATCCCTTCCATAACTGCCTTTAGTATTAGACATCTCAACCTAACTGACGTTCAAACCAGTTTTCCTCTTTCAATGATTCAGACCTACCTTCAGGTCCAGTTTCATAGTTTAGGAATCTCTGTTTTAGGGCAGGAATTACACAGTTCCAGTGCTTATGTACTTAGGGTTCTGAAGGTGTATACCAAGTCAACCCTGAGAAAATATTCTTTAGATGGATTAAGGGGTTAATAAACCCCAACATAATTACACTGTGATCAGCTAGCAAGTGGTCAATCCTAGTTTATAATAAACATTTGCTCTGTGCTAGATGTATTCTCTTACTATAGAATCTTTATGTTAGTATGCTCAAGCAAAAAGGCAACCCTAAACCACTCCCTTGAAAAAACTTGGTTATAAAGTAATCAACAGAAATGTTGCAATACCAAGCTGGTGTGGTCACATCTATGTCTGTGAGAATGGTACAAACCAGTTTATAGAACTTATAGAACTTTATAGAACTTCCCATCTATTTATCCTTTTCTTTTCTTCACTTTGTGAAATCTAAAATTATTTGTAAGTGAGTCTTCTATATAATTTGGTGAAACTATACCTAAGCCAGGTGTTAGATGGGAGACTTTTGCACAGACTTTGAAAAAAGTATTTTCTCCACGGGCATGGCTATACCTATGTATAAAAATGATTTGTAAAGCAAAATGCTACTTACTTTGTCTCTTTTATCACAGTGAAAAAAAAACAAAAACGTGGTATGTACCAAAATTGTGCAGGCACAGAAAGACAACACTTTCTGTGCTATCCTATGGTATTGTGCAGGCCCGGACTGGCAATCTGTGAGTTAGGGCAAATGCCAGATGGGCTGCTATAAGGTGCCATAGAAAGTCAGTTTCCAGTGGGCTGGTGGGGACTGTTTGGGCCTCTATGTGGGCTGATTGGGCCTCTGTGTACCTGAAATGCCAGGGCCTATTTTGATTCTCAGTCCAGTCCTGGTATTGTGTATGATTCCAAGTGCCACTGACAAGTTGCAGCTCTCTATTTTCTAGAAGACTTACAACAGAGTTTTATGTGCTGACTGTACAACTACAAAGCAATATCTGCCACTTTGCAAATGGTCACTTAAGCTGTAAGTGAACTAGAGGCTGATATTCTGAGAGCAGTAAGCTTTTTTGTACCTTTCTGCATTTTGTCTTGGATGTGTTCCAAGGCACAGCAAAGCCATTTTCAGTTACACACAGTAGTGTAAAGTTGAACCTTTTAGGGTTGTTTAGGACCATGTATGTGCCCATGAAGAACACGCTGGTGGTGGAGAATAAAGCAGATGATTCCTACTAAAACTCTAGTTCTAAAACACCTGAGCTTAGTTTTTATAATGTACCATACAAAGGAAGCCACTTTATGTTAAAGCTAAGCTGGCCATAAGCAAGCTGACAAAAGCTAAAGAATCAAGCCCACCACACTGATTCATTGACTTTTTGGTTTAAAATTGTTAAGGTACCGATGGGGGAGGTTTGAGTGGAGTATTCCAACTGTCAAATCAGTTGTGCTTCCCAGTTGACTTCTGGTTTAAAATTGTTATGGTACATCCCCCATCGGTAACTTAACGATTTTAAAACAGAAATCAACTGGGGAGGTCCTTCCCAGTTGATTTCTGGTTTAAAATCATTAAGGTACCGATGGGGGAGGTTTGATTGGATTATTCAAATTGTTGGCCAAGTGATGACTTTGCAGAAGAAGATGATCTTGATTCAGTGTAAAAAAGTGTTCATAAAATCCCAGACCTGGTAGACATTCATTATACATTCCAAATAGTGTGGATGCATAAGCACTTTTTTTAAGAAATCAGATTTAGCTAAGTACTGTTTAGCCATATCTGAACCCTTAAAGAGATGTTTACACCATTAGGCAACTGAACTGCTGATGCATCCACACTATTTTTTTGGATTTGATTAATATAAAGACACACATGCTGTGAAGGGTTAAAAAATTATGGATTCTGTGTGTCCTTAGAATACTGGTATGAGATAAATTATATAGAAAACCATTATCCAGTTGGTTCCAAATTAAGAGAAGACCCTCTCACCATAGACTCCATTTTAATCAAATAATTCAAAGTTTTAGAAATAACTGATATCCTGAAAAAAAAATCAAGAAATTCGGGTGTCAAATGCAAAAAAATGTGTATGTTTCGGGTTTTAACTCAATTTTATCAAATTTTTCTCAACCTGACTTTTTCGAGTTATTTTATTGATAAATCAGATAAAATGGTGTGGTACTTAAACAGTACCTCTTGTATTGGTCAGTATTTGTACATATGTTTATGTTTACACCCTTCTGCTATATACTGTACTGCAGCAGAATATGTTAGCACCTTATGTCCTGTTTTACTTGAGACGTGTTTTCATGCTATAGTCCTATAGAGAACTATAAATAGCATATGTTTATTTTCATGTTTAATAACTATAGCCATTGCATTCTATACCACTTAACATTTTATGTTGAAGTGTGTCCTATAGCCTTATTTCAACTTGTAAGAATGCACAAAAACGTCCTGAAACATATTCCTAATTTTCACTTGTTCATTATGTTATGGAAATAATGCTTGTGCAGAAAACCCAAAACATTCCAGACAATATAGCACTCTATATTTATATAACCTCAGGGTATGTATGCAAGCTAGCTAATTAGCATACAATATAAGTCAGCAATACTTGGCATAACTGATGTCATTAATTCCTAGAAAGGAAATAAATGCAAGTTAACTACAATTCACCTCAAGGAGAATAATCTGGGACCATCTGCATGCATATATAGCTTGGCATGTCACCTCAGATGTAACTTATTCTGAATAAGAAGACTTAGCTTCTCTATCTAAACTGAGTGTCATCCAGTAGCCTTTGTCCTTGCACATTGTGATAGTCTTCACTGTTCTGCATTGCAGTGCATATATTGCTAGCCTGACAATCTCCAGTGAAGTTCATAGGTCATCAATGGTCATTGTATCCTATCAGTGAGGCCCTATTTATTATTCATTTTCTTTACAAACTGAAGGGGAGAGGTAAAGATATGGGGAAACATGTGACAAACATGTGTGTTATCCCACCAAATTACTAGTTTTATAAAAACTGACTCCAGACAGTATGCATCTAGTACAATTATGAAAAACCTTGTGTCTACCAACTTAGCACCTCAAAAAATAAAACAATCAGGAATATCCTCTTCTGTAAAAAAAAACAAAAAACTGGCAAATAACTGAAATATTGTTGTACTTCTGGTGTAAGCCAAGCCAAAGAAAGCAGTAGGCAGATGTTTGCAGTTATTAATTAACAATGACGGATATTGGTAAGATTATTTTATTATGTATGATCCTTTTTCTTATAGACCATTCATCATTACAATCAGATCTTGTCCCAGTGGATGCAGCTCAAATGGCACAACCTGTCCTGAACATAGACAATACTCAGTGTGAGTTAAGTAATGGAGGAACAAGTATAGTATACCTTATCCGGAAACCCGTTATCCAAAAAGCTCCCAATTATGAAAAGGCTGACTCCCAAAGACCCCATTTTATCTAATGTGTTGACAATTGTTGATGTTAATAAAGTTTGTCATAGAAAAAGAAGCACATAGGTGGGGCCACTTATTTTATTTAATAAATAATTTGCTGTTGTAAAAACCCAGAATCTCATTATTAAGGAGTACAGCACATGGTACCAGAAGTGGATCCACTACAGTCTTGCTGTAAACATGGCATTTACTCAAAGTCTGAAGAAGTGCTGGGTTTACGGGAAGAAACGCATAAGTCAGCCATCACAGCGCTATCACTGCATGTTTAAGTTTCCACTGTGTGTGCTTCATTAAAGCCGCTTATTTTGTATTTACTGTATCGTCTTCTGGATTAGCGCCTAGTATATGGGAGATCTAGTTGTACAAGGATTTTACCGGCATGAAGTAGCCGGAATCTCGCGAAGGCAGCAGCGGGGATGACACAACTTATCAATAATGGAATATTTTGCTGAGTGACTTTTGTAATTAATGATCTTGCAGCTAGCCAGAATTTTTGTATATTATCACAATTCCACAATGTGTAGCATATCTCCTATACCTTTGTTACATCTCCAGCTTAGATTTGATGCTTCAGGATACATTTTTGCTCTCCTTGAGGGTGTTAGGTACCAATTAGATAGGATTTTGTAATAATGCTCCTGGTGAGTGACACATTTAGTAAACAATTGAGGTTTGATAATACTCTTTTGCCATTCCTTTATTGTGAAATTTTTCTTTAGTCTTTGCTCCCATAGTAAAAGCAAACGTAATGCAGTGATGGACAGCAGCAGTGAGGAGAGTAAGGAGGAGATCTGTGTGAGTGCTGTCAGTAAAAGAAATGGAAGAGAAAAAGATTGATTATAGTCATTGATACAAATGGTTCCCTGAATAAAGTGGGCACAGGGGCAGAAACAAACATTATCACAGAAAAAATATGGAGAAACCTACAAAAGAAAGGAAAACTAAAAAGTAAAACATCATTGATTAAGGCATACAATGAGTCTGAAATCCCATCAGTAGGAAAATGCACACTCACTCTTACTTACAAGGTCAAGGTAAGCAAGCATGAATTTGCAGTAGTCTCTGGTAATTCCTGTCCCCTATTAGGAGCAGAAACATGTGAGAATTTGGGACTGGTAAAAAAATTATTTTAACATTTTCAAATACCAATAAAATACTGGGTGAAATGGCAAATGCCAAAATATTTGGATTAAGTTCAGCACCAGTGATTTTTCACAAAACAATGTTTATGGGACAAAATTTATAGTTGAAACAGATCCACAGATTCAGAAACAAAACAGACAACAGAAACAAAACATGCGTGAGAGGCACAAGGAAAATTATGACAAAAGTACAAAAACATTTGAATATTTACACATTGCAGATGAGGTCAGAATTTGGAATGGATCTACCTAGTATAAAAAAATCACAAATGCTACACCTAGGGGGCAGATTTACTACTGATCCAATTTTGAGTTGAAAAGAATTCAAAATTCTACCATGGGAATAGCTAGGAAATGATTAGAAGAATTTTACTGCAATTCGATTGGTTGAACGATCAAATTATAAAAATTCGATCGAACAATCAAATCGTTCGAATCGATCGATTCGAAGGATTTTAACCATTTGATCGAATTCGTATAATTCGCCAAAGACACTTTGGTAGGTTGAAACTGGCGACCTAGGCAGTCGAGTAAAAATTTAAAGGGGAAGTAATTCGATAGTCAAATATTCGAATAGATTTTTATTCAAATTATTCGAATCATTCGATTTGATCGAATTTACAGAATTCCCTAGTCGAAGTCACCTAATTTGCATATTTGAATTTCAAATTCGAATCTTTTTGCAAATTCAATCGAATTTCGAATCATTCATGTGAATACATGTGAATTTTGTAAATCTGTCCCCTAGTCTAAACTCATTGTTATCCAAGGAACAAGAAACAAGAAACTCAGATCATGACTCAGTTAATACACAAAATACAACTGACAATAACCAACCACAAACACTTGCTCATGGTGTGCAAACGCGTTATGTCTGTATTATCAATAAACCATCAAGAATAGTTCAACTAGTTACAGTGATACAATTCTAGCAAATCACCTGTACTAAGTTACAACTATTAATGGTTTGTTGTCATTGGAACCATTGATGTTAATGTTAAAAAGGGAAGGCTGTGTTGATAATTGTTATGTTAATAAAGTGTGTTATAGAAAAAGAAGCACAAACTATGGGTCAGTTCCAGAGAGGAGACTGAGCTGTACAGTCAAACACTGTTTCTTAATAAATAAGTTGCTGTTGCAAAACCCAGAATCTCATTCACATCTAAATAATCCGAATTTTAAAAAATAATTTCCTTTTTCTCGGTAATAATAAAACAGTACCTTGTACTTGACCCCAGATAAGATATAATTAATCTGTATTGGAAACAAAAAGAGCCTATTGGGTTTATTTAATGTTTACATGATTTTCTAGTAGACAAGTTATGAAGATCCAAATTATAGAAAGTTCCATTATCTGGAAAAACCCCAGGACCCAAGCATTCGAAATAACAGGTTCCATACCTGTATTGGGGGAGTTAAAATAAAGCACCAACATATTCTTCAGCACTGTACAATAAGGGCTAGATTTATCAATATGTGAAATTCGAGAATATTTGATAAATCTGCCACAAAATGTGTGGATAAACTGAACATACGGATTACATCCAAAAAATACAAACAATACAGGATATCAAGAGGGCCCTGTTCCATAGAACTTATCAAAGCATTTTTTGGAGTTATTTTACATCACTCAAGACTTGTTGAAATCAATGGAACCAGTGTTGCACCCATAAGTGTCTGCTTTGGATCCTTGAGCAAACAAGTAATATTGTTGCCATCGTCTCTGCAATTTCTTAAACATACTTGACTCAAGAGCTCACTATTCCCTTTCATTGTTTGGCTAACCTGGGTCCACTATACGTATTGTAAATGAATGCATAGTATCCGATGCTCCAGAAATGTGAATTATTTTTAAGAAATGTGTCCAATTTGACATCTGATATGTCTACCATATATCTACCATGTACTGTATTTCCATTCACAGTTCTGCGCAAACGGCTAACGTCTGTTTCATGGTCAAGATACGTTTATTCCTGAGGATTATACAGATAATAATAGATAAAATCTAATAAAATACATAGATTCATGCAGTTAAATGTAAAATTACAGAATTAACTGGTTCCTTGTCATGACAGAAAGATATTCTAGTTAATGATGAGGCATAGGGCCACACCTCATTTTTTAAGCAGTGAGACATAAAGATAATGTGGCACCTTTAATATGCAGGTTTTATAGGGGTAAGTTGCTCATATGACAGAAACGAGGCCAACATTATTTTGATACAATGACATTTTGACTAATAGTTTCTATATATTTGTCATAAAAAGCTGCGGAGATTTATTGCTAAGTCCTGGAAAAGTAGCAACAGTAAAAAGGGCAGAACTGTCATCTTACATTGACTACGATGGGGAGAACCTTTAGTAGCCAATTTAGTTTACTTACCAATTTTGTGGTATATTTATAAAGTATAATTAGAATCACTTATCCTCTTTATGTAATTGTGTAAACATATTTTTTTCTATGTGTCTCTTTGTCAATGCCCATTAAACCTCAGCCTCAGTAGGTGCACATCAACGTCACATAAACAGTTTATAAAACTTTGGAGTTCCACCACAAAATAATACATGCAATAACTCTACCTAGAACCACCCAACCACCTCTGATCCATGGGAAAATGAATGGAGACATCAGTGCTCCATTGTTTTCAATACAGATACGATGAAAACAGTAAAAACCATTTAGTGAACATGGACTTAAAAGATTGTCCAGCAAACAGCGAGAGCTCCTGATAACCAGCACTCAGGAGATGAGTAAGGAGTATGTGGTGGTACAGAATAGTTCCTTCTAGGAATTTAGGAGTGTTCTGCCAGCAGTCTATTTGACAGCAGTTATGACTGGTATTTATATAAAAAAAAGGCAGAAACATCTTACCTATTTGACCCTAAAGCGACAAGTTCCTGTTCTGTGCAGTTCTGGTATGTTTCCTGTCACTCATTCTGGACCCTCTTGGGCCTCTGCCTTGCCGATAATATGTTGATTTGGAGTTCTTGCTTTGTTTCAGTCATTCTATGTATATTATTTGCTGAGCTTTATTATTATTTGCTGAGCTTTATACTCCTGTCTGCTCAGCCAAGATAATTCCATTTATGATTGTTCTATAATCCAGTCCAATTTATCTTTTCACAGTACTGTTATTGTCCAATTCAGGATTTGTTCCCTTTATCTCATCCATGTATATGTTATGTATCTGCCCATTCCAGTAAGCATCCCCAAGTGTGGTATTGTCTCTTCTAGAATCCATCCATGCTTAACATTCTGACTTACTGTACATTCCATTCCTTAACATGTTATCTTATTCAGTAATTCTTCTTAGTTGTGCACAGTTAAGTACTGTTATGTATGTTTTATGGGATGCAATGTATGTTATGTATGTTTAATGGGATGCAATGTATGTTATGTTACATATGTTCTATGGGGTGCAATGTATGTTATGTTATGTATGTTCTATGGGATGCAATGTATGTTATGTTATGTATGTTCTATGGGATGCAATGTATGTTATGTTATGTATGTTCTATGGGATGCAATGTATGTTATGTTATGTATGTTCTATGGGATGCAATGTATGTTATGTTATGTATGTTCTATGGGGTGCAATGTATGTTATGTTACATATGTTCTATGGGGTGCAATGTATGTTATGTTATGTATGTTCTATGGGATGCAATTTATGTTATGTTATGTATGTTCTATGGGGTGCAATGTATGTTACGTTATGTATGTTCTATAGGTTGCAATGTATGTTATGTATGTTCTATGGGGTGCAATGTATGTTATGTTATGTATGTTCTATGGGGTGCAATGTATGTTACATACTTACATAGTTAAATTGGGTTGAAAAAAGACAAGAGTCCATCAAGTTCAACCCCTCCAAATTAAAAATCCAGCAGACACACACACTTATCTCCACTCTTTCACACAAACCATGTATGTTATGTTACATATGTTCTATGGGGTGCAATGTATGTTATGTTATGAATGTTCTATGGGATGCAATGTATGTTATGTTATGAATGTTCTATAGGATGATATGGGATGAAAAAGGATTCTGGAAATTAAGAAAGATGCTGCATACTATAACATAGGAGATATGAGGGATCTGGGTTAGGGTAGAGGTCAGAAGCCCAAATGTGGCTATCCAAGCAATGTTATGGCCCCAGCATATATACGTATATAACACCTCCACAGAGCTCTTTGTATGATGTTGATTTATAATAATTCATTTGCCAAATCTGAAATAGAAAATTCTTAGAGATTAAAAAAACTGATTAACTTAACTAAAGATGTAGGCTAGAAATGTTGTACATTATGGTTTGGGCTTTTGTACCAGCCCAAGGCAACCACAGCCATTTAGCAGTAAAGATCTGTGTCTCCAAAGATGTCCCAGTAGCTCCTCATCTTCTTTTCTGCTGATTCATTGGACATGCTCTGTGCTGCTGTCACTTACTGAGCTTAGGGACTGAATCAAAATGTTCAGTTCACATAGAATGTAAATGTCACAATATAAGGCTGATTAGTAATTAATACAGTTAATTTCTATGTGTCAGATCAGAAGTCAGTGTAATTACCACCAGAATTTAATAATCAGACCTGTAGCATCAGCTCATATTACAGGACAACCTAATTTTCAGCTTGATACTGTAATTTGCGACAACCCCCAAAGGCCGATAAAAGCTGCCAACAGACCGAGTCAGCATCCCCGTTCGATATCTGACCGAAAGTCGGCCAGATGATGATAGGGCATGGTAAAAAAATCCCGTCAGATCGCGGACGCATCTTCCTGATGATTTCATTTTAAACCAAGCTAATGTGCAAAATCAGGAGCAAAATGAAACACATGTATAAAGCTGCACATTTGAATCTAAAGTCAACTTGCTGAGTGTTGTATCTGTCATACATTCCATCTGTTTAGGTTTAGTGCCACCAGAATTTATTCTACTTAACACTTCAATAAAATGGGAAAGTCTGGTTAAGGTTAATGAATTTGTGTTGAAATTATTTTATTACACTTAATTGCTTACACTGAATTCCATGCATGTTTAATGGACTTTTAAATGACAATTTTTTATTTTTTTTTTGCAATTTTTTTGCAACTGTTTCAACGTACACTCCAGGAGTGTTTCACTTTTCCCCAAATGTACAAGACCACTAAAGGTCACCAGTTCATGCCCCTTAGTGCTCATTCACTCAGCACTTCATTCAAATTTTCATTGCAAGGTGTAGAAGACCTGCTGGTGTTCCCCACTTTGTGGTAGGGATGCACCGAATGCAGTATATTTGGATTTGGCCGAACCCCCGAATCCTTCCCGAAAGGTTCAGGAATACCGAACCGAATCCAAGCCCTAATTTGCATATGAAAATTATGGGTGGGAAGGGGAAAACCTTTTTTAATTTCTTGTTTTGTGCAAAAAAGTCACGTGATTTCCCTCCCTGGCCCTAATTTGCATATGCCGAATCCTGGATTCAGTGCATCTCTACTTTGTGCATAACAATGATGTGCAATTTGGAGGTGGGAGAGGTGTATAGGTGCTCCCTCCTCAAATGAGCTTAAAAAGCTTAATTCATGGGGCAAGAGTAGGTCTTTGTACTCCATTGTGAAGCATAGCAAGCTGTATCCAGGGTACAAAATGCAAGGCAGGGTGGTGCAAAAAACTGCATTTACGCAGATTTTTGTAGTTTATTTCAATTGTACTTCATTAATGACTCCTAATGCGTTTTACATAGTGACACTGACATTGTCACCATCAATAAAGACAGAGCCCAAACTACTAGGTCAGTAGGGCCCCCAGGGGACACCAATTATTGGCTCACCAGTCACTTGGGCCCCTGGTTGGTGGTCTCTGGGATGGGGCACCAGTGAAAAAATATACTCTACACGCAGGCATGCTAATCCACACCAGCCATGCCTGTATTTAAAGCAACGCATCCCATAGTAGTGAAGCACTGGACAAACAGCTCTTTAACTATAAGTCGTATTGTATTATACAATAATGCCTGGTATGCAGTGCTACAGCGTTCGTTTGCTCATGCTGAATTGGTACACAAATACATTGCTAATCATCACTTTTAAGCTAATATAGCTGCAACATTCAGAGGCGTAATTAAACTAACATTTGACCTGGGGAATTTTGAAACTGTGTCTGCAAAAAAAAAAAAATATTTAACTATACAAAGAGTTAATGAGATGCTATTGTCCAACCCCTAAGGCTTAGCTACTTAAAGGTGTATTAATGTTTATACAAATATTGGGCAAACCCTGCCCAAAAGATGTTTCTGGACAGCATTGTTCCTTAAACCTGCCCTCTTTTGTCACCTGGGTAGTCACAATCGCACATTTGGATGTGTCAATATTACCATCAATTTACCAACTCACTTTTGTGGGTCTACCCAAGTAAGTGTAAGAACATATACACTACTAAATATGACATGTGAAGCATCAGTGGATAAATTAAACTAAAGTAAGTCTCCATTTAAAACATATAATTTGTTGTGATGAGACCCAGGGAGAACTGAGACTGAGCATGAGTTTCTGACTTTACCTCCCCATGCCCAAACCCTACTTTTCCCAGTCAGCAAAACCAGAAACAGACTATAAAGTTTGGAAGGCATTACAGGTATGGGACCTGTTATACAGAATGCTCTGGACCTGGGGTTTTCCAGATAACTCATCTTTCCTTAATTCAGATCTTCATACTTTAAGTCTACTTTTTAAACATTAAATAAGCCCAATAGTCTGGTTTTGCTTCCAGTAAGGATTAATTATATCTTATTTGGGATCAAGTACAATATACTGTTTTATTATTACAGGGGAAAAAGATAAAAAAAAATTGGATTATATGGATAAAATTGAGTCTATAGGAAATGGCTGGAAAACTCCTATGGGTTTTCAAATAACAGATCCCATACCTGTATATGCTAGAGCCAAACCTCATTCATTTTATTCCAGGGAATAGCACTATGGAAGCTTGAGCTTTTTGGGGTGCAGATTAATAATAAACTCCAATTCTAAATTGAACAACTCTCTTATTTAAATTCCCATCACACTCAGAACAGAATCAGCAGTAGCAGAGGTAATGTCACAATTTTTTATAATATCTTTTATATAATGAACCAGATGCAATTCAACAAGAAAAGTGTCTAATGGTTTATCTCATTAGAATTCAATAGAAGTATATGGGAACATTTAGAATTGGATTGGGAAGATACATTTTTCTAATCAAATTAAATATGACCCACATCAAAATATGGCAGAGGCTTTTTCTTTACAAATCATCTTTTTGAGAAGCTAGTAAACCACTTGTTCATTGTACTGTTTGGTTTCTGTCAGTGGAATACTGGGAAAGCAGCTAAGGTGTGTCTAAATAATAATTTACCTACAAGCAATCATAATGCTGTCATTATTTTAATGTGGGGCCTGCCCAATTATCCACCTGGGTGGAGAAAAAGAAGCAACTCAGCTTCCCAAAGGAAGGCTGTCTGCTCTAATACCTTAGCAATTGTAACGCCAGTAAGGATTTTTTTTCTACTACATCACCCTCGAAGGTGGTGGGAAAAAATCATTCTCAGGAGCCGTATCTGGTTGCACCTGAGGGATCATGGATTGGCTGCTATGTGCAAAGTGTACAGTCTTATTTATAATATTGGTAAGTGACTCTATGGTTAATATGTGTATATAGTGTGTGTGTGTGTGCAAATATCAGAATATCAGAAGACTGTATGCCCCTTAGTTCTATACTACAATAGATAGAATAATTATGTAGTAACATCATATCAGCTTCTGAATAGCTATCGAAACATTTGGAATCTGTTATTGGCATTTAAGCAGACCTGCAGAACCAACAGACATTTATATATATATGTATATTATATTGTGTGAATGAAATATGTAAATGTTACTTTATATATGAATGTATGACCCTCTGTTCCCTTTTGGGATAGCTCATTCTGTATAGCTAAATGTATGGTTATATATATTAAATATATTTATGTATTTGAGGACAACTGAGTGACCACAAAAACTTATTGCAAATGCACAGTATGAGGCCTGCATTCCATTATATGGGCCTATTAAGATGATGATAATGAAAGCAACCACTGTATTGTTTAAATAAAATGTAATCAGAGGTCAAAATGCCTAGAGTTGATATTCTAATAGTGTGCTAGAACATTATCACATGAACATATAGTTAGCCTATAATGACACGTGCTACAACACTACCATTTAATCCAGTTGTTACCTATGCAAGATTATTCTGGAATATTCTGAATGCGTTTTTACATTTGACATCAATAAAACAATTTCTAATAAGAGTTGTTCCAGCGTGCATTTCAGACAAGGCAGCGATGTTCATTTTCAGACAAAACAAAGCAAAACTAGCTTATCTGTTAAAACATGTATATTTCCAAGACAGAATTATTTCTGGTTTAAAAAAGAATATTGAATTAAAAAAAACGATGTTGCAATGCCTTGGTGAAAAGCTAACACCAAGCTGCATTTATTAATATAATTATTACAATAAAATTGTTTTGTAAAATTGTGTAAAGATAGGATTTATAGATTAACACTCGTATAAATGAATTGAATAGGTTGTTCTCAGTTGTTGCTACTAATAATATTAATAACAATGTGCTGTTTGGAATTTTTATATACCATCCTATACATAATGGTTGTACAGTTCTGGCATGGTGCAGCTATGATCCTCACATACTAGCTGTCTTACCATTGGATGAATCACAAAGCATGTGTTTGGCTCCTATTAAAACAGAGAATTATTTTTGACTATCATATTGGCATAAGGGTTAAATTAACTTCTACATTTTACAGCTAGCCAAATGTTACAATTCTCTAGTTGCCGCATGAATTTATGTACTTCCTCCTGCTTTTAAGTGAGTCTAAGGCCTATGCCAAATATATGTTTTAGCACAGGTTAAACACCTAATAAACTTAATTTCCCTGTCCTTCACATCATTAAGATGATAGGCAGTTGCCCCTTAAAACGTTAACAAGAGCAGTGTTTTTTGGTGCTACAACTGTCCCTCACCACTTGTAAGTCCAATTGTGATGCTCAGCACAGCCCCTACTAATTGCCCATATATTGAACAAGGTGGTATACTGTCCCTTTAACAGTAATTACTTTATCACTACATGAATCTGGATTGTACATCTGATATTCAGACTCTGGGCACTTTTGCACCATTGCAGTAGCCCATAGCACCCAAACAGACAATGGCTTTCATTTTCTAACTTGCAGTAGACAGTACAAAATTTGTTTGCTGATTGGTTGCGATGGATTACTGAACTGGAGCCAAATTGCCCAGTGTAAATGAGCTCCAGTTGCAATATTTGAATTACTTTATGCATGGCACAGATCACAAATCATAAACACAAACACCCCTCGAAGGTTTGCAAGAAAATAAATGTATTATTTCCTGAGCTAACCAGGGCAAACAGAGAAATAAAAGCTACACCATGTTTGGTATTTGTGAGGTACATGCAGGTAAAGTTGCTGTACCGTGTTAGCCACTAAAAAATGTTATAGGGCAACCCTTTTGAAATAAAAAATAACAAAGCGGTATAAAGGTTATACCTTTTTTGGCTAACTAATATAATCATAGCAAGCTTTCAGCACATGTTCTCTGGTATATATACAACATTCAGCTCATAGGTCAAATGACCAACAAAAAGGAATATCAATCTATGTGTAAGGTGCCAAAATCATTTACAAGGGGATCTGCAAGAGACAAGCAGATAGGTTACAAGATAATGTGGGTCAAATAGGCGGAATATAAATTAGGGCTGAATACAGTAATTAGATTACTAGTGTACAGACAAAACCCTAGCATAATGAACTCCGGCTAAACAGTCACAACAAAGGGGAAAGGAGGAGGGGAGGGGTTGTAAACTGGTAATCTAAATATCTACCTTACAAGGACCCAGACCACAGAGTAGCTTCAACTTCCTTGTATTCCCTATTTAGATCAAGAAATAAAAGCCTTAGATTTTCATATTCATTGCACTCATGTTATACTACCTCTTTAAATATATGAGAACTTTCCACGTTTCACCGAAGTAGAGATCTGCAGGGATGAACATCAGAGTTTTATAAAATGTTTTTCTACTGGTTCAACTGTACAAATCTATTTTCGTATAGTGCTCATAACCGACCAGAATGTGTAACATACACGGCACAGGCAGAGGTGAAGGTGATATAAACAGATGGAGATTGATGAATCTGGCACAAAAAGAGCACATGTTTAATTTACATGGGAATAGTGCTATGGCCATATGTTTCAGATGCTTCCACAAGGTCTGCTAGGTTAAAACTGCTATGACCTGTAACTTAACTTAAAAAAGTGTTTAACAAAATTAAAGTTCAAAATGAGCAAAAAATATTGTTGTCTAGTCCCACGATAGCCATAATTAAGGCTATTACAGATATATTATTATTACAACCTTTCCTGATGTACACTGAATAAATTACTGTACCAACAAATTTACAATTTTTCATGATGATTTTCTTCCAATAGACAACACTCCAATTTCAATAAAACCATCTTTAATATTTATAGGACAGCAACACGATGCAATGTTTCAAGTAGCACTCAAGTACCAAACACACGACCTTAAATACCAGGAGGCACAGTGCCCCATTGGGTATTTAAGGTCATGGTATATAAATATTAAAGATGGTTTTATTGAAATTGTAGTGCTGTCTATTGGAAGAAAATTTGTATACTATGGTGGAGTCTTTTGTGAACGGGCTCCATGACGTGCACCCAAGAGAAATCTGGACAAATAGAGTGCGGTTTCATTTGAATCACTTTTTCATGATAATGTCAGAGAAATAATTGTTTTCTTCCTGGCAGAGAGTGTATTGGATTGCATAGCATACTGTCTAAGAAAGTAATGGTCAGTTTTGAGCATACCCAGGACAATCAATTTCCTGTTACTGATATGACAATTTCTATTTCGTTTTTGGCAAACAACAAAATTTCTGATTTACTTTATTGTAATGATGCACCAGAGTGCCACAAAAATAAGCCGGATCTGTTACATTTTTCCAAAATTATTCTGAAAGGGGTAGTTCACCTTTAAGTTAACTTTTAGTATGTTGAATGAATTGGCTAAAACTGCCATGTTTTATATACTGACCTTATTGCACCAGCCTAAAGTCAATAGCAGCAATGTTCCAGGACTTCAAACTTGTCACAGTGGGTCACCATCTTGGAAAGTGTCTGTGACATTCAGTGGGCTCTGAGCAGCTGTTGAGAAGCTTAGGGGTTGTCACTAATTATCCAGCAGAAAATTAGGTTGGCCTGTCGCATAAAATGATGCTACGGGGCTGATTATTAAAGGGGTTGTTCACCTTAGAGTTAACTTTTAGTATAATGTAGAGAGTGATATTCTGAGACAATTTGCAATTGGTTTTCATTTTTTATTGTTTGTGGTTTTATAGTTATTTAGCTTTTTATTCAGCAGGTCTCTAGTTTGCAGTGTCATCAATTTGGTTTCTAGGGTACAAATTACCCTAGCAACTCTGTATTGATTTGAATAAGAGACTGGACTATGAACTGGAGATGGACCGAATAGAATGATAAGTAATAAAAAGTAGCAATAACAATACATTTGTAGCCTTACAGAGCATTTGTTTTTAGATGGTGTCAGTGACCCCCACTTGCAAGAAAATTGCAAATCATCAAAAATAAATAATGAAGACCAATTGAAAAGTTTCTTAGAATTGGCCCTTCTACAATATACTAAAAGTTAACTTGAAGGTGAACCACCCCTTTAAATTCTGATGCTAGTTGCACTGGTTTCTGTGCTGCTTTGTAGTATTATCCATATTAATTACTAATCAGCCTTATATTGTGACATTTCTATTCTATGTGTACTGTATATTGTGAGTGGGTCCCTAAGCTCAGTAAGTGACAGCAGCACAGAGCATGTGAATCAGTGAATCAGCAGAAAAGAAGATGGGGAGCTACTGGGGCATCTACTGGGGAGACACATATCTTTACTGCTAAAGGGCTGTGGTTGCCTTGGGCTGGTACAGAAGCACAAAACATTATGTACAACATTTCTAACTTCTTTAGTTTAACTTTCCTTGTCCTTTAATTGTTTATACTTTATTATTTGCTTTAGTCTTCTGACTTTTTGCAGCTTTCAAATGGGGGTCACTATTACCCAGTGCAGCTACAATTGAATTTTTATTATTACTTTATATTATTTATCTTTTTATTGATTTCTCTTAAATTCACATTTCAGTCTCTCATTCAAACCACTGCAAAGCTGGTAATTAGTAATTTTGTAGGAACCAGCTGCTTTAATTCCAAACTGGGGAGCTGAACAAACGGCTAAATTATTCAGACACAGTAAATAATAATTTAATAAATACCCTTGTGGTGCGACATGGAAATTTGCCACAAATTAGTGTCTGACGAATTTATACTCAGCACTGCTTCCCATTAATTTCATTTGAAATCATCTGTATTTGCAGGTGCACTTGCAGTTCAGGTGCTGTCTACCACATTTTCTTACAATAATTTCCATAGTTGCAAGTGCACCCACTGGTGCAAGTAAATCTCATTAAATAAATGGGGACTGTTCACTCACCTGCAACAAAATTCTTGGCATTTAAAGAAAATAATAATTATATGCTCTTGTGATGTTGCACCTATATCCAGGACCACCTGCAGGCATTAAAGGGGCTGTTCACTTTTTAAATTAACCTTTAGAATGATGTAGAGAGTGATATTCTTGCATTTGTCAGTGACCCCCATTTGAAAGGTGAAAAGAAGAAAGCAAATAAATAAAAAATTATAAAAAAAGAAAAAATGAAAATGTACAAACATGATGGAGTCTGATAAGAAAGGGGTGGTGTGTGGGTAGTCCATGGGTGTCCAAGTGCATACTCCTTACTAATTTATGCAGCGAAAAAACACCCATTGACCTAAATATTTAGTAGACTTTATAAGCTTGCAGTTAAAATTTTACTGTGGTTGTTAAGAACAATGTGTACCATGTAAAAGTATTTGCAACCTTAACGCTAGCATGATATACATCAACTCAGCAGTGTGATTACACAAACCCCAAAGCAACTGATGCTAAAGTTAGAATACTATAGCAATAATGTCCATTATCACAATTAAATAAAAAATGGGTGTGTTGGGTAAAATGATTTCTCATCTTTCATGAAGCTCAACTATAATTGCGTGTTGTGAAATTCCCATCTAAAAATGTAGCTAATAACTCATAGACATATGGACCTTTATGTTTTTGAATATAATACCTCCCTATTGAGTCAGGGGTGTCCAAACTTTTGGTTTCGAGGGCCACATTGGAAGAAGAAAAATTGTCTGGGGGCCACACATGAAATACACAAACTCTTTTGATTTGTAAAAGTAAAGAAAAGAACTACAATACCAGTTGGATAACCAGATGGAGCTATACACTGGAATATGGGACACCTGGATATTAAATAGATATTATATTATTATTATTACTAACTGGTCAATGGGCAGAGTCCCCCCCCCCCTCCTCTATCCTTTGCAACATGACGTTCTCGCGAGAACTGAACGTTTCAAGCTGGGCCACATTCATATCCATCCTGGGCCGCAGTTTGGACATCCCTGCTGTAAAATTTCAGCAAAAAAGAGCTAACAATTTAGTTATTTTACCCCCCCTAATGCAATATAGAGAGAGGAGCTTTTTGAATAATGCATTTAATTCATTTGAGTCCGAGTATGAGAAATACTCAGAACAGTTGATGGTGTTGAAATTCTTATAACAAATATAACTTCGTAAAAAAGGCAAAGCAGCTAGCATTTTATCATTAGAACCCTACTTTCTATGATTAATTTTACAAGGGATTAAAATATTTTATTTCTCTTCTTTCTGCCCCACCCTCCATTGCTGTAAGGGTGTGACATATCCTAAGGCTTTTGGCTCACAAAGCTGTTGCTGGTAATAACATAGGTTGAATCTTGTACCAGTCTTGACTCTGTTCAGTTCATTAGGGTGTGTGCCATTAGGGAGGACTATTCTCTGTTCCTGGGCAAAAATTAGGGACTTTTATTATCTATCAAACCACCAGTGTATTAGCAAGCATTATCATTATTACTGTTCTTGTATAGTAACATGTTGCACAGTGCTGTATAGAGATTATTCATTGTTCATCAGTCCTTCACCCAGTGGAGATTACAACCTAAGTTACACTCCCTCAACACAAAAAGTGATGTTCTGAGACAACTTGTAATTGGTTTTCATTTTTTATTATTTGTGGGTTTTTTTATTCAACAAGCTCTCCAGTTTGTAATTTTGCCAATTCCGTTCCTAGAATCCAAATTAAATGACCCTAGCAGCCATGCGTTGATATGAATAAGAGACTGGAATATGAAAGAAGAGGTCCTGAATAGAAAGATGGGTAATACAAAGTGGCAATACCAATACATTTGTAAACTTACAGAGCATTTGTTTTTAGATGGGTGTCAGTGACCCCCCATTTGAAAGCTGAAAATAAGAAAGCAAATAATTTAAAAATGATAAAACAAAAAGAATTTTGCTTAGAATTAGCCATTTTATTACATACTAAAAGTTAACTTAAAGGTGAACAATCCTTATAAATAAGGATACAAGGATTGTCCTGCACCTTACACCTATTGGAGCTCCATCTAGCACTTAATGTATGGTTCTATGTACACGATGGAGTCTGCTAAGAAAGGGGTGCCGTGTGGAATATGAATAGAAGATGCCCAGAATAGAAAGATGAGTATTAAATAAATTAATTGGTATTATGAAATTGGTAAAAGGAATTGGTATATTCTACCCACAACACCTGATAGAAATCAGTTTAATCAGTAGAATATACCAATTCCTTTTATACAGTGCTTATCTTGGAATCCAACTTAGTACCCACTCAAAGCAAGGAATTGGCATAAAACTTCTTTGGTGCACCTTAATATAATGCAGTGCAACCACAAAATACATTTAATGGTCTGGTAAAACCAGGGATTTATTAAATATAACTGGACACATATATCTTCAAAAAGTGAAAACAAAGACCACTGGTAAACTTTTAATTTCATTATGTTTGTGTGGGTTGCATTCTAAATTCTAAAGCAATCATAGTGGTAAGTCTAAAGTCTTTCAGTACCAGGAGTTTAAGCTTACCTTGCAACTTTGATACTAAAACTTACCTATGTGTCATATAGTCATATAATGGGAATGTCAAAACCAAAGCAGAGAAAGTACATCGTCTCTTGTACCCCACCCAGTCATAAAGTCATTAAAACAATATAAGGGCCCTTACACACGGGCGTTTTTACCTGCGCTCCCCTGCGTTCCGTTTTGCTGCGTTCAGCCGCAGGGGAGCGCAGGTATAGACGCACTCAATTATTTTCAATGGGGCTGTACTCACACGAACGCATGTAGGCGCCAAACGCAGGAAAAATGCAGCATGTTGCATCTGAATCTGCGTTCGGCGCTTACACGCGTCTCGTGGGTACAACCTCATTGAACAAAATGAGGAGCGTCTAGACCTGCGCTCCCCTGCGGCTGAGCACAGCCAAACGCAACGCAGGGGAGCGCAGGTCGAAAACGCCCGTGTGTACCGGCCCTTAGTGTGGACATTACATAGAGTAAGTTTGTATGTTAAGAAAACATAGGTAATGACTAAAAACACATTTGCTCCAGCTTTAGTAACCAACAAATCAACCAATAAATAGATTTTACAAAAAGATATAGAAGAAGAATCTGTTTAACACTACAGTTGCAGCTAAATTATTCAGTGTGTGTGTGTGTGATTTTGCATGTGTGTGTGTGTGTGTGTGTGTGTGTGTGTGTGTGTGTGTGTGTGTGTGTGTGTGTGTGTGTGTGTGTGTGTGTGTGTGATTGTGCATGTGTGTGTGTGATTGTGCATGTGTGTGTGTGTGATTGTGCATGTGTGTGTGTGTGTGTGTGATTGTGCATGTGTGTGTGTGTGTGATTGTGCATGTGTGTGTGTGTGTGTGATTGTGCAGTTGATTGTAACAGTTTTTCATTTTTGACAACCCTATCATTATACTTCTTGAATTTGTACATTGTACTCAAATCAAATATTTTAAAGAACTAAAACTAAAGACATTGTCACTATTGTAGATCTACTGTATCTGCTGGGAATAACTAGTCCTGATATTGGTCATAATATCCAAGCTGTATATCCAAGTGATTCAAGTGACAATAAGCTAAGAGAAGCAGAAAGCAAGGGCATTTATATACCATAGTAATTTAATTAAAGCACCAGCAATTTTAAAGGTGCTTTTGGCCTCTCTCTATAGGGCAAACCAATGACCTGTCTAATAATTATCTGCCAATCTCCAGATATCAATTAGGAAAGGTAGAAAGGTAAGTTAAAACCATATTGGCACTTTGTTGTGGTCATCTCCTCTGGGGCTTATTTAGGCTCCTGTTATGATCTAATACGACAAGTATTAAGACAAAAATATTGCATCATTCCAAGTTTACCAATCACATATTTGACAACCCTGCCATGCACACAGCTCTTTTTGTGTCCTAGTTTAGGTATAGACTGGAGTCAGATAAGCATTTGGGCAAATAGGGACATTGGTGGCCTTTGAAACTTTAGGGAACCTTTAGCTATAATTTAAATGTAATAAAAATACAGCTGTACATATTTGAATCTTTTTCTGTGCAGATATTAGACACTACACTAGCTTCCTACTCACCCCTCATGTCAATTCACCTCCTTTGCAGTATCTCTGACCAGTCAGTAGTAAATTTACTCCTCCAGCTAAAGACTGTCTCTAAAATTCACATTCAACAGCCTCCACTTATTGCACTCTAAAATGTTGTTTCAAGTTGCACATTGAAGGACATTATCAGACCTGCCAATTGCTCAGATAAACAATTTTTTATATTTTGATTATTTTGTTCTGCATTAGAATGGGCAAATACATTCAGTGTAGAAAAAAAAAGATCCAGATAATTATTATCAACTACTGGCACCATATAACTTATATAATTTAGGGTTTATCCAAAAAAGGAGGCCTTAAAGGAACAGTTCAGGGTAAAATTAAAAACTGAGTAAATAGATAGGCTATGCAAAATAAAAAATGTTTCTAATATCGTTAGTTAGCCAAAAATGTAATATATAAAGGCTGGAGTGACTGGATGTGTAACATAAAAAAATACAACACAACATCCTGCTTTTCAGCTCTCTAAATCTGAGTTATTCAACAACTTTAAGGGGGACCACATGGGACATAACTGTTCAGTGAGTTTGCAATTGATCCTCAGCATTCAGCTCAGATTCAAAAGCAACAGTTATGACCCATGTGGCCCTCCCTCAATTCACTGATTGGTTACTGCATGGTAACCTGGGTAACCAGTAAACAAAAGAGCTGAAAAGCAAGAAGTAGTGTCCTGTTTAGTGATGGGCGAAACTCCCGCATTTCGCTTCGCCGAAAAATTCGCGAAACGAGTCGCGCGTCGTTTTTGACGCGCGTCACGTCAAAAACGACGCGCAACTCGTTTTTGTTGGCGAATTTTTCGGCGGCAAATTTTTGCTGCCATTTCGAGGATTTATTCGCCAGCGGCGAATCGCGGGAATTCGCCGCGAATTCACCCCTGGCGAATAAATTCGCCCATCACTAGTCCTGTTATGATATGTTAGACTTACAGTCACTCCAGTCTTTATACATTACATGTTTGCCTAACTAACTATATTGAAAACATTTTTTATTTTGCACAGCCTATCTATTTAACCCGTTTTTACTTTTATACTGAACAATTCCTTTAAACAATCATGTAATATGGATGAACTTTAATAAAAACAAACTCCATGGATCACGTTCAGTGGTGCTCTATCTGGGATCCTAGCTGCTCAACATCTACATGTACATGTAAAACGTTTCAACGTTTCCCCTGAAACGTCATGCAGGGATCAATATAGATCACAAAGTTTAAGCACATTTTGCTGTGTGTGTGTGCCATCTGATTCTTCTTGGTTATTGCTGTGTAATATGGATGAAACTGGCTATGAAATGCGCTATGTCTACTAAATACACATATTTTTTACACATCTCATAACAAGCAAGTCTGCCACCTCAAAGCTTGACTTTGACTTGACTTGAGCTTTGGCATATGCTCCATGGGTGTGGTACAGGGAGTAACTAATAGAAACTATACTAAAGCACTTCACCAACTGAAGAGACAGAAAACTGCCATTTGTAACTTCTTGTTAATAACTAAAGTCATTCTCAGATTAATCGATAAATAGAGTAATTGCAAATAATTGACTAGGATAGTAAACTTTTTTTTTTTATTCTTACAGGTATCCCTAGAATGCACCTGCAATTGGAGCTTACAGGTAAAACATTGGTGGTATATACATATGTGCATCTCTTGCAATGAAAATAATTTATCTTGTGTTATTATATGTATATTCAAAATGTAAAAGCACTTATAGTTACATACTTACATAGTTAAATTGGGTAGAAAAAAGACAAAGTCCATCAAGTTCAACCCCTCCAAAGTAAAACCCAGCATGCACACACACACCCCCTACACTCTTTCACACAAACCATATATGCCCATAGCTACAGTGGTCTGAAAAACTATTTGCCCCCTTCCTGATTTCTTATTCTTTTGCATGTTTG
>CM044441.1:113283256-113411191 GCA_024363595.1 Xenopus borealis
CCCTTTTTTATGCAGGACAGAACTTTATTTGCTTTAGTAGCTACAGAATGACGCTGCCCAAAATAGTTATCTATAAAAACCCCAAGATCCTTCTCGTTTAAGGAAACTCCCAACACACTGCCATTTTATGATTCATCTTAATGTTAAGGACCTTTGCAGTGTTGAATTTTACAACTGGTTTTATGCGGCACAATATCAAGATATTCACTTTTATAAGGCAGAGATGTATTCCGTGACCATTATATAAGATTTCAAGGCCTAAATTGCCCTTTTCATCTGGTATGAAAAGACCTTAGTTTTACTTTAGAGTAGTTTTACTACTCTTAGATTAGACCTTGGTTTTACTTTAGAGTAGTTTTACTACTCTTACTTTAGACCTTGGTTTTACTTTAGCAATTAAATATTTTCATATGTGAACTTGTCCAAACTTAGAGTAGCTTCAATTTCCCTGTTTAACTCAAGAGGTAACAAATACCAACCATAGCTTTTGTATGATTTAAAAATTAGGCAAAAGTATGTTCAGCTCAAACCTTGTTCATTGCACTGACCCCCATCTAACAACAAATACTTAACCGAATCCAAAAAATCATGTGACTTTTCGTAACACAAACAAGTTAACAATGTATTTAATCTTTTGTTTCCCAAATTTGCATATGCAAATTAGGGGTTGGTTAGTTTTTTTTACTTGATATTCAGCTGAATCTTTCACAAAATTTGGGATTCAGCTGAATCCTAAAATAGTGCTTCCTTAACAAAAATGTTTAATTATGACACATTTCTACTTTGCCCGATTCATCTCATTTACTGTTATATAGAAGAAACTTTAATGTAATTTTCAATAAAAATACAGTGAATAAAAATCATTTGCATTTTCTTACCTGTTGTTGAAATGCTACCCATAGGGATCTCAGTAATCTTTAAAGGAGAATTCAACCCTACATTTAAAAAAAAAAAAAAACCCTACCAACATCCCCAACAAGACCCCCTCCCTTCTCCCCCCCCAGCCTAAGTGATGCCCCCGGCAAATGCCCCTAACGTTTTACTTATCCCTCGGTGCAGATTCAAGGCATCGGACAACGCCATCTTCAGCTGCTTCAGTAATCTTCAGAACGAGACCGGCGTTTTGCCGCATGCGCAGTTGGGGCCATTTTCCTCTTCGCAACAACTGCACATGCACCAAAACTCAAAAAAATTTCCTAAGTGCCGGTCTCATTCCGAAGACTACCAAAGCAGCTGAAGATGGTGCCCGTGAAGTCCAATGCCTGAATCTGCATGGAGGGGTACGAATGGACTTACGGGCATTTGCCCGGGTGGGGAGGAAGGGGGGTCTTGGTGGGGATGGGGTTTAGAGGTTTTTTAAATGTAGGGTTGAATTCTCCTTTAATTGATTCAAAGACATGTCTATGTTATGTTATGACTGTCGTCAAAGTTAATTATATGCATTATAAAAAAAGTTAAATTCACAACCACGTCATGGAAAGAAACTTTCTTGAAAGGGAAATGCACATTGTTTCATTCATTTTCAAAGAACCTATAAAACAACAGCTGTTTCAACAAACTGCAAAGAACATGTACTTGATTGACACTTCTTAAAAAACCAAAACACGTGTAGTTTTTCATTCAACCTTTTTCCATATTAAACCAGGGCTGAATGAGAAGTTAAACTTTTTTTTTCCTAGAAGAGAAGTTTAACACATTTGCCCCTACATTTTTATAGGTTAATGATGGAAAAGATGCAAATGGAACAATCTTATGGAACCCTATACAATTGCAAAGGCAAAAGCGAGAATGGCTGGCACCAGTTGTACATTTAAGGGAGGAAGAAGACAACAGACACAGAAATCCTATAGCAAAGGTATGGTTATATAACAATTTAACCATTGATAAATAAACCCCTAATGGGGTTATGTAATAAAAGGCACTAAGTTTGCCCAGGTGCAGTAACTTATCAAAACCAAAGAGCAGATACTGGTCAATGGTCACCTGTTTATTAGCAAACATGGTATTGGTTGATATGGGCTACAGCTTCTGGGCAAACATAGTGCCTTTCATTACATATGGCAGTATATGTTTTTAGCAATGAGATTTTATTCTTAAGTAACATTCTAATAAATATTACATAACCATAAACATAACCTGAGCAATACCTTCTGTATTGTTTTGATATGTCAAATCTTTTGGAATATAGGTTATACATCATATTATCATAAATATTTGTCTTCTGCTCTACAGGTCCATTCAGATAAAGCAATAAAGAAACAAATAACATACATTGTTTCTGGACCAGGTGTCGACCAGGAACCGTTTAATATATTCCTTATTGATGGCAAAACTGGATTTCTGAATGTAACAGGAATAAAAGTTGATCGTGAAGTTGTACCTGTCTTCTTTGTAAGAAATTTTTCTTTGTTTTTTAAAGGAAAAAGGCTTGAAAAGATAGATACAGTATGTAGTATATTATGTACATGCTTACACATGTACCAACAGGTACTATAGCAGCATCTGTCAGGGTTTCTGATGACACTAGCTCGTCTTTTCATGTCATCAGCAATCCGTATGCCTAGTATGGTTTGGCTGCTATTAAGAAGCTGTCCTTAAGGATTAAGGACAAAACATAAGAGGAAAGTAGGATCATGCCTACCAAAACCAAACCTGGTGCTGCAGGACTGAGTACTAATAAACTCATAGACACAGGCTGGTTTCTTTGTTACCATGTAATGTTAATCTAAATTCAAATATATTACAAATTAGCCTTATAATATCAGTTTTACAGTGATAGAGTTGCTAGACCAACACTATAACACTGGAGGACTGATCACTGATCTGTTCTGGTACTTTAGATTATGGCTAGAAGTATAGTATTTTAGTATTTTAGAGCAAGCTTTGTAGAGCAAGGCTCTTAGCCTATTCCTTGTTTCTTAGTGATAGGGGACGTAGAGGGAGGGGTATGTTTGAGTATAATGTTGAGTATAATTTCAAACCCAGTATAAAGGAAGATGTAGAGGAGAATGATAAGGCTGAAGACTAAAGCTGGCCATAGACTCACAGATCCAATTGTACGAATCCTATATTAGTATGATTTTCGGATCATGTTTAGAGTGCCCCGACATTTATCTTGGCATGCCTATCTGTCATTCAGTTGATCAAACAGATTAAAAGATTTCTGATCTTATATCTGCATGTATTGCGGATGATTTTCAGTGGGAGACTATCACCAGCTTTGTCGGCAACATCGGCTGATCTGTTGTTTTACTGCTTTATTTGGTCTGAATGGTTAGTAGCAGGTCAGGAGATGGGGATGTATGATTGTTTGTACGATATTGAAGGTAGATCTTTGCGTCTATGGCCAGCTTTATTGGTTGTCCCAACATTGTAAGGGGCATGGCTGTTACTT
This sequence comes from Xenopus borealis, assembly GCA_024363595.1. Taxonomy (NCBI): domain Eukaryota; kingdom Metazoa; phylum Chordata; class Amphibia; order Anura; family Pipidae; genus Xenopus; species Xenopus borealis. The sequence goes on from CM044441.1 coordinate 113,286,651, forward strand.
GTAGGTCTATGCTACACACACCCTGATGAAAGCAAAGAGGAAGATACTCAGCTCCTGTTGAAAATAGAAAAGGCTACAAGTTTGGTGCAAGTTTTACTAATGGGTGATTTTAATAACAAAAGATGTTGACTTTAGCAATAGGACTTCCAGTGCAGTTACTAGGAACAAGTTTATAAATGTGTTCCATGACCAGGTCTGGATCAGGAGTCAAAAAAGACCCAGGAATTTAAAGTATACAGAGGTCCACACTGCCCTGAGAGGCACAATAATTAGTGTTATGGCATCTTACAGCAGTCACTCTGCCATTTGCTAGAACTCACACATTGCCAGTCTGGGCTTGTCTATGACAGTTTTATGTCACAAACTGTTGAGGAACCAAATAGAAATTATGCTATATTATCAGCTGGAGAACCATGGCCCCTAGTCTACTTAGTCATTTGACCCAAATTTGCTGGTAGCAACATGGCTCTGCTCCTTACTCTAGAGCAGTTATCACAGCACTTATTTGGCACCCCCAGAAATCTTTTTCATGCTTGAGTTGCTAACAAACTCTTTTTACATTTGACTTTTGCTCACAGGAAAAAAAGACTGGGGGCACCTGTTTTGGACCAACCAATTAACTGTGGGCACTACATAAGCAGCACATCAACCATCAACCCCCATCCTCCTAATAAGTTACTTTACAGCATTTCAGTACTGTGTTCTAGGGTAACTTGTACAACAGAAACTCTTGTTAGCACTTGATGGTCTTTTCCTGTACTTTATTTGTATATCTAATGTAATGTAACATTTTTGTATTGTCTAGTTAACGGTAAGGGCTCTGTCTGGAGGAGCAGATGTGGAGAAGCCTCTCTCTCTGCGTGTCAGAGTTATAGACATTAATGATAATGCACCTGTTTTCTCACAAGCTGTTTTCATTGGTGCAATAGCTGAGCTATCCAGTGCAAGTAAGTTATATTCTTTGAACAATTCGTATACATCATTCTACAATCAAGAGCCAGAGTTACTAAGATTAAAAATGGATAATTTTTATGAATTCCCAAAAGTCTGATTATTAGCATATTTTAAGAAACACTTTTTTGACAGGAAAAGGAAAGTGTTTTGCCATATGGTCATTGGATTTTAACAGACCCACTCGGTCATTTATCCCCAATATTTGTGAAATTGATTTAGTTTAAATAAATGTTCTGTTTTGCTTTACAAAGTAATAATCTTAACTACTAGTAATAAATAAATACTACTACATCCCCTGCTATTCACAAGACATTTATATTCATACAAAAATTATGGAATTGTCAATATGCACTAAATACTAATTAGTGATCTGTATAATTATTATGCAAAAAACTCACTTTTTCATTCATGTTGATACAACTCAGACAGCCTGGTGATGCAGATTGTTGCCACTGATGCAGATGAAGAAAATACATTACACTCAAAAATTGCATACAAAATTATTTCTCAGAGTCCTTCTGATCCCCTAATGTTCATTATGAATCAACACACGGGAGAAGTATTCACTATGTCCAGTTCTCTAGATCGGGAGGTAAGTTAACCCAATTCATAAAACAGGGGGTTTTTGCTTTTTTGTTTATGCCCTTTTGCTTATCCTTTTTAGGGCTTTTACACACGAGCGCCTGAAGCTGCCCTCCCCTGAGTTCTGGTTTTATGCTTTCAGCTGCAGGGGTGTGCGCAGAAGTAGAAGCTTTCAATTCTTTTCAATGGGGATGTACTCACACAGGCGCATGTAGGCACCGAACGCAGGAAAAATGCAGCATGCTGCGTCTCAGCCTGTGTTTGGCACCTACATGCGCCTGTGTGAGTACAGCCCCATTGAAAAAAAATTAAAGAGTCTGCTCCTGCGCTCCCCTGTGCCTGAACACATAACACCAGAAAGCAGGGGAGCGCAGCTTCAGGCTCTAGTGTGTAAGAGCCCTAATGTTTATAAATAAGTGGAATTTTTCATACATGACTGCTGTCTGAAAAAATTATCAACATATTGTAACAAAGGATTAGCTTATGATTCATTTCCTGATAAAATTGGAGACAGAGAGTAGAACAAATTTGTAACCATTAATAACATAATGATAATAATCCCTCCAATAATTGAACCAATATTCCTTGTATATATTTCTAATAATCTCCTTTCCTTTGCAGCCTCACATAACTCTTTTGTATTTTATTTAAATTGTCCACTTCTTGATTGTGCTTTGAATTTTAGATCTATTATTAATGTTTGGTTCATGTACTATTGTAACAGGCTGTGTATTGGATTGGTAGTGTTCACAGGTAAAGACACTAAATTATTGTGATACATACTAATATTGATAATTGGTATTAGCACTACTGATCTCCTAGGGGTTTATACAATGTAGTTTTCAATGTATATGTATGAATGTATATTTTATGGGGATTTTTTGGAATTACATACTTTGGTATACATGCCATGTATTTAAGGGAGCACTAGAATCCAGGCTGCAATATTGAATTTAGCTTACTGTGCATTGTACTTGTTTGCATAATAAATAAGTATATATTTCCCATTCTTATGTGTATTTGCAACTTTTTGCCCCAAACCTTTAGGAAAGAAGTAGCTATTCACTGATTGTGAGTGGAGCAGATATGGATGGAGCTGCCGGAGCCCTTTCTGGGCAATGTGGTGCTTCCATAAATATCCTTGATGTCAACGATAACATCCCTGTGCTTGAGTATGACACGGTAAGTCTTTTTAAAATGTCGCATGTGTCAAAGAAATGTTTTAGGTGTAAACAGATGAATACCAATAAAAAGGAAAAATAATTCTGCTCCATGCACCATTTTGAGATTCATAATCACACAAATATTTAGTTAGTACTACTTGCTTAATTAATTCCACCATTGGTGGACCCAAATCTTGAGCGTTTTCAACTACAAAAAAATGAATTCCCATAAATTCTAATCCTTCTCCTATTACCTACAGACTCCATAATTAATTCTGTTTATAAATATGGATACAATGATAAGTATATAATATATAAGAGCCATGAATATCCTGTAAAGTATATCCTCATAAACGGTGCTTAGTTATTTATTCTTATTATTATTATTATGTATTTTTAGAGTGTTTAGACAAAGAAATCACACAAATTACATATATAGAACATAGAGAGTTACATCAGTACCGGTACAAAAGGTGAGGAAGGACTTGTCCAAAAGAGCTTACCATCTAAAGGGGAAATGGATGAGACACAAGGTGTGGGAGTGGGTAACATCAGAAATACGCAAGTGAGAGATGTAACATATGGTATTGCACTAAACAACGTGAGGGTAGGCTTCTCTAAATGTGTTTTTAGAGATCTTTTGAAAGCAGAATAGTTGGGAGAAAGTTTTACAAACAGTGGGAAAGAATTCCAGAGGGGTGCAACCCTTACAAAGTCTGAGAAAAGAAATGAGAGAAGAGTTGAAGAGCAGGTCAGTAGAGGAGCATAGTAAGAAGTTGGGTGAGCGCAGAACTACCGGGGGAGCAGGGGGTGCAATTGTGCCAGGGTGTCCCCCCCCCCCAGCAGTTTGCGCACTGCTGAATATCCGGCCGTAGCGGCCGATTTCCCCCCGGCGTCAGGAGGATAATTTCACATGGAGGGGGCGGGGAGCCCAGATGCCCACCCCGCACCAGGTTCCGCCCCCCTGCAATTACATTACTGGTGAGTATCTAGAGAGATGAGTTCAGAGATGTAGGGTGGGGCATGAAGTGCTTTGAATGTCAGGGTCATTAGTTTGAATTTTATTCTGAAAGGTAGTGGATGCCAGTGCAGGGATTGGCAGAGAATCATGGAACAGTAGTTGAGGTGTATAAGCCTGGTAGCAATGTGAATTGTGGCCTGGAGAGGTAATAGTCTCTGGCAGGGCCGCCATCAGGGGGGGACTGTGGGGACAAGTGTCCCGGGCCCGGGGCTGAAGGGGGGCCCGGCAGTGCTGCATTTTCCGAAGAGCTGGGCCCCCCTTACCAGCGCCGAGCCGATTGCTGAAGTGCCGATGCGGAAGTGCTGAACAGACGTGAAGGAGCCGACACTTAAAGTCCTGAAGTCACGGAAATACCCGAAGTCACGAGGAGCCAGCACTAAAGAAAATATCTGAAGTCAAGCAAGTATGCTGAAGTCCTGCAGCCATGAGTTCAATTCTACCAACACCAATGTGGGGTTGTTTTATTTTTTTAATCCCCTGGCCTCAAATGTTTTCTTTTAATACTCTATAGGCCCCTGTCACCAATTTTTTATTTTTATGTGGCTCCAACTTGTTAACGGGGGGCCCTGCCACCAATGTTTAAAAAAAATATTTTTGGGGCCCCAATTTTTTTAACTTGTAAGGGGGGCCCTGTCGCCAATGTTTTATTAAAAAATTATTTTTGGGGCCCCAATTTTTTTAAACTTGTATGATGGGCTCTGGCACCAATGCTTTAAAAATGCTTTTATGGGGGGGGCTTGCACCAATTTTTTTTAACTTATAAGTGAGCCCTGGGGGGGTTTACTTTTTTAGCGCTGATGTCTGTTTGGTCTTTTTAACTTTGATGTGGATTCGGCGGGGATCGGGGCGGGGCTTAGATGCCTGGGTGGGCGGAGCCCAGGGGGCCCCGACAATTTTGTTGTGCGGGGCCCCGTGATTTCTAATGGCGGCCCTGGTCTCTGGCATGGAACGCAAATTAATAGAGAGTTACAGTAGTCTAGACCTGATATAATGAGCAAGTGAATAACTGCATCTTGCATGATAAATTATTGTATTTTGAATATGTTCCTTAGGTTAAAGTGACATGATTTAATAAATGACTGAATATGAGGAGTGTAGGACAGGACAGAATCTTGGATAGCCCCAAGGCACCGGGCCTGTGGAGACAGGGTGATAGTGGAATTGCTAACTATGATAGTTACTTCTAGGATGGAGGTTATCAAGATTGGATTGAGCAAGAGAGGGGTTTTCTTCAGAATGGGAGTGCATGTTGAGAAGGAAAGATTCCAGTTGAGAGACAGGGATTGGCATTGCAGAGAAGTTTGGAAGAAATGTTTTGGCTTTGTGTTTTTGTATGGTCATGGAACGCCTCAGTAACTTATAATATCCTTATATTTTGCAAGAGGGGGTACTTTATTCGCTAAATATCTTTATTGATCAAATCCACTTGATAACACTTTTTTAAATTATCATTGCCTGTAGCCTACTATGGTATTCAACATCCCAGATCAGTCGTTCTTTCAGTTAGTCTGGTATAACAACTCCTAAAGACTTTTATTTATTAATGTCCAATGTGGCAATTCTATAGTATCCACAAACATTCAAACATTGGGGCATAGTTACTAAAGTTTGAATTTTCTCCTCATGAATACATCAGGCTTGTTTTTATAACAACATTCAATGTGAATTAAAGTGCGCCATTGCAAGTATTATGTGGCAAATTTTGCCAGTGTAAAATTTCTACAAAAAATCACCACCATATTTTCCCCATACAATTGTAATGGGAAACATACCCTAGATAAGTTACACCATAAATACATGTAGTATGTGGGATATGGAGGATATGACGAAGATATGAGATGCAAAAAAGGCTGCTAGTTAGTTCACTAGCCTGAACCTGTAGAACCTATAGAAATTCCTCTAGGTATACAATCTGCCATGTATTTCTGCAATCAACCCTCAATAAACTTACCTGAACAAAACAAAAAAAATTCCTCTAGGAGGAAATTCATTTTTGTGTTCTTAATAAATTGGTAAATAGTAGAAAGTAAGAATATATGTAGGGAAAGAACTCATGAATGGATTTTTTTAAGTGCTGCTGAAATTTTCTCAATAGTCAAATACTAACATTTTTGTTGCACTTCTTTCCAAGTATTCTGTTTCAGTAGATGAAAATATGTTACAACAAGGATTGCTCTTTATCCAAGTATTTGATAATGATGAAATGTACTCAGACAACTGGGTGGCAGAATTCGAAATTGTGTCTGGAAACGAAGGAGGTTGGTTTGCAATTGAGACCGATGCTGCAAACAATCGTGGGATATTACACGTTGTCAGGGTAAATCAGTTTTACTTGTTTTTATCAAAAAGAGGAACTTTCTATAAACTGATGATTTACTAAATCAAAAAATACTGAAATCTGTTTCTCCAGGGTTTTTGATAGCATAAAACCTGTCTTTGTATATTTACCTTGATCCTTTCCTTCTTGCTTTACAGTATGCATTACTTGTTTTTTTTTTAGAAATTTCTGTTATCTCCCTTTTATATAAAATTCACCAAACCCCCAAAAAAGACTGATGTCAGTTTTATCCTGGGGTTTTTGTTAGATACCAAATAATGTGTTTTTGTGGTTTAACCCTGATCCTTGCTCTACAGTAGGCCTTATTTTCAATTAACAGTACTGAAAAACACACTAGTAAAAGAGCAGCTTAGATACAAAAGTTAAAACATGTTTATGAAGTTTTATTTAAAAAGTTGGAATGGTTAATCCCGTGCTATACCGCCAGCTTGAATGTAAATCTCTAGCAGTATGGCACTCGGTGCTTTGTTTTCCGAAGTTTCCTTGTCAGTTAACTTTGGGCGACTTCAGAAAACGAAGCACATTGAGTGCCATACCACTGGCGACTTTTCATTCAAGCCTGCAGTATGGCACGGGAAGGCAGTTCGGGGAGATTGTCCCCCAGAAGAAGCGTGATTAGTGGCTGGGTGACTAAATCTTCCCGAATCTACCCGTGTGTCACTACCCTTAAAGCCAGTGCAAATCTGCTACCAATGGGGTGAAATAATGAAAGTGTGTTTGCTTGTTGCAAAATACTACTGTACAGAAATGCATTTTAATATTAGCCTTAAATTATATGCCTTAGAGGCCCGTATACTAATAATCAAATTTATATTTATTCCCACAAATCTCTAAAAATTTGGGGTTTTCTCATTTTGAGATCCATGAAGTGTAAAAACCATGAAAACCTTTAATACATAACTTTGACAGGCAAAAGTTGTCAAGGTCCTATATAAGTCAATGGAAGGTGCGCTGATCCTGTTGGACCACTTTAAATCAATTCAGACTTTTAGAGGATTTGGGGTTTTTTTTTCCTTAGGAATTGTCTGAAAAACTTTTAGAGGTTTCTTAGGTATTTCTATTTTTTAGAGCAGAGTTCAGCAATATTTTTTATTCTGCTTTTTAAATAAATCTCATGACATCTAGCGGTTTCAAAAACCAATAAAATCACAAAAATTAGACTGTTGGTAAATGGACCCATGATATGCTTTTTCGTAATATTCTACTAAATAATGTAAGTAATATACTGTTTTTCATTAAAACTCTATAGCCAATGTGATAAATACTTTCAATTTTCTGTTTAGGAACTGAACTATGAAGCAATGAAAATAATGAACCTTGGCATTATTGTGAGAAACAGGGCCCCTTTCCATTCCTCTATTGTATCTCAGTACCAAGCGAAGGTGTCTAACATAGAAGTTCAAGTTCAAAATGTGAACGAAGGATATGCAGTCATACCACGTCCATTAGTTGTGACCATTCCAGCAGGCCTAAGCAGGGAACAATTGTATAACTATATACTGGTGAAACTGCAGATGGAAAATCTGGACACTGGAGAAATCATATCAAATGCAGTGTAAGTCATTCTCAGTACAGCAGTTTATCAACATTAAACAAAGTAGCCCGGGAAAGCACGATGGGTCATTTAGTGCAAGTCATTTGCGGAGCACACTTTCAAAATTCACTGGACGTAAGTCTAATTTGCCTATGGACACTACAAGCAGTGAGATCCCTAGAGCTACCCATGGTCCCAGTAACTCCAGGGTTCCCCAGTGTCAATAGGAGAAACTGAGCATCATTTTATCAGGCAGGATGGATGCAATGGCAAGTGCCTTAATGAACTGCATTTCTATACAATATGTTTGTAAGTGACTCCTCAAATATAATTGTTGAGTAGATATAATAAGTAATTATAGATAGAAGTCAGTTATGAGCTGATATTTTGCAACCATATGTTTTTTAAATATATATATATATACATATATAGTGAATAAAGTACCCTCTATTGTAAAATATAAGCATATCATCGAGGAGCTTCATGACTATTAGTGATGGCGAATTTATTTGCCAGGGGCGAAATCGCAGCGAATTCCCACCAGCAAAAATTCAGCAAAAAAAACGAGTCGCTCCTCGTTTTTGACCCGACGCGCCAAAAACGACGCGGCGCGCGCCGGAAGCGACGCGTGACTCGTTCGCAAATTTTTTCGACAATTCGCGAATTTCGTTGGAAATTCGAGCATTTTTCGGTGAAACGGGTGAGATTCGCCCATCACTAATGACCATATAAAAGCACAAGGCTGAAGGCCAAGTGCTTTTATATAGGTCATGGAACTCAGAGGTTACGTCTAATATCCTCCAACAAGGAATACTTTATTTATTATAATACAGAAGTTTTAGTGAGTCATGTGACAAAAATTACATCACTACTCACCGTTTCTAACTGATGACGTCACTAGTCATCACTGTTTATAAGGATAAAACATGAAAACATGAAATGTATAAATATCTGTATTCTTTTCTAACAGGTTTACTACAGATGAAAATAGTAGCAAATGGTTATTTATTGATAACGAGGGGAATGTCAAACTTATAGGTGATCTATCTCGTGACACCACTGGCACCGGCACCGGCACCAGCTCTGGCACCGGCTCTGGCGGCAACAACACTGCAGTAATCTTTGGAACAATCAACGGTAATTTAGTTTTGCTATCATTTTCATTATGATTCTTATGCATTCTCTCTCCTGTTAAGGCTAAGGACACACTAGCCGATTTTGGCCCAATAATGCACACTTTTACATTTCTAAACCAAAATCCGCTCAGTGTACCTGCACATAGGAGATGCTGTTAATGGACCCACACAAAGTAGCAGATGGGAGCTGATCCACTTTTATCTTAATCCATACCAAATTTAGACGAAGAAAAGCAGATTATCCATGTAGTGTGCCCTTTGCCTAAGAATACAAACATTGTACCTTGATATTATATCTATATTTTTATTGAGACATTGATCTCAATTCAAGTATATGGGAAATGATTGCAGTTCAACCCATTTTCACATCTTTTTTCAGAAATAAATAGGAACATTTCTTCATGATACAAATTTTTCTCACTGAATAGAATCTGGCCCTAAGATGCTGATTTGTTGAGGTACGAATTGTAAATTCGAGTTTTCAACTCAGAAATTCAAGTTGGGAATAATACAAACTCGAATTCAAGATTTATCATACCTTGACCCTGGGAACAACTCAAATTCGATAGTACACCACCTAAAACCTGCCAAGTGCATGTAGAAGTCAATGGTAGAGGTTCAGTGACCCATTTGAAGATGCTAATAGCCTTTTTTTTCTCTTATTTTTCTTAAATAAGATACTATTCACGTTTTGAGGTCATTTTAGTGCATTCAAGGTAAAAAAAAAAAAAAAGCTGCCCCTAAATGTGCAGCACTCACAGGCTCAAGCAGAGACTTTAGGCCCACTCCTACACATGTGACGCCCCTACTGTATGAAGCACTGCATTCACAGATATTTCTTTGCATGGAGTTCAAAGAGATGGACCAGTCAGGAGCATGCTGTCTCCTGAGGGAATGAAGGTGCATTGATTGTGGGTGTACAATCCCGCCTGCCCACCAAATAGCAAAGCCCTTTTATCTTTGACAAGTTCATGTATTAATACTCCCTCACCTTCTATTACATGAACCAAGGTTAGAAACCCATTTTTTGATGAGAAGCCAAAAGGCCAGTAGGCCACATTATGAAAAATATCCAATGCAAAAAATATATATAATTTGCCAAATGTATTTCAGATGATCCAACCCGCACAGTTACTACCACACTTACTGTGAATGTCACAACGCCTTCCTGCCCTGTGATTAATTCTCAGCCAAAGACAATATGTTCAAGAAGTCCCCAGATTGTTCTTCAGGCAGATGATGGTGCTGCATTTGCCACTTCTCCTTTCACGTTCAATCTTGTGTCGATATCAGATAACTCACCATTTACCCTGACAAGAATAAATGGTAAGCGTGTTATATAAGATAGAATATATACATTTGACTCAAATATATGTTAAATATATAATAAATTTAAAGCGGAACGATTGCGAAAATGAAAATGTAATATAAGCTTCCTAATATTAAAACAAGAAACTTTCTAAATATAATCAATAAAATATTCTGCAGTGGTTCTGAAATAATATGTTCACTATTCCTCTGTCAGCATCTGTTTCTCCAATCCAATCTCCGATCCAATACATCTAATGGGGACTCCCTTTCCTACCAGATGTATTAGAGCTCACTCAAATAACTGATTCCAGTACAAACAAAATGTAACAAAATAACTGCCTTTTGCACAAATCCTGCATGTAGAGAGACATGGGGGTATATTTATCAAAGAGGGAAGTTAAGGGGTATATTTATCAAAGAGTTAAGTTAAGAGTGAAGTTCCGCCACTAGAAGGAAATTCCACCGCTCTCCATTCATTTCTATAGGATTTTTAAAGGCGTATTTATTAAAGGGTGAACTTTCACTTCACCCATTGATGTATAGGCTTTACAAAATCCCATAGAAATGAATGGAGAGCGGTGGAATTTCCCTCTAGTGGCAGAACTTCACTCTTTGATAAATTTACCCCTAAGAGTGAAGTTCTGCCACTAGAGGGAAATTCTGCCACTCTCCATTCATTTCTATGGGATTTTTAAAGGTGTATTTATCAAAGGGTGAACTTTCACTTTACCCATTGATAAATATGCCTTTAAAAATCCCATAGAAATGAATGGAGGGCGGCAGAATTTCACTCTAGTGGCGAAACTTTACTCTTTGATAAATTTACCCCATGATGTCTAGTGATTTTAATAGAGTGAGCTCTAATACATCTTCTAGACAAAAGGAGCCCCCCTATAAGATATATTAGATCAATCATCTGAGACCCAATTCCTGAATGACGACAGAATGAAGAAAAACAGATGCAGAGAGAGAGATAGTGAAGATAAACTTGATTATTTCAGAATGGATTCAGACTATTTAATTGATTGTATTTAGATAGGTTTATTATTTCAGTATGCTGAAGCTAATATTACATTTTCATTTTCACGATAGTTCCCCTTTAAGATATTAGTTAAAACATTTTGAATGACCCTAGAGAGACAAGGTATATGTTTATATCTAAATATCTCTTTTATAGTTGTTTTAGATTAAACAAGGGGTTGATTTGCTTTTTGGCATTTGCTCAGTTATGTCATTTATGTGCAAAAGCAAGAAGTAGCTAACACCTTTGGACCTGGAAAATTGTTCACCAGGGAAAAACATATTGGACACAAAATGCGCCAGAATAGGAACCCGATGTCCATCCCCATGCACTGGCTTCACAATTAAATGGTGAAGAGAACAGGGGGAATGTGGGGAGTGCAATGACATCTAGTAAGTGCTGAATGGAAAGTGAAAGTAATTGCCTAAAGCATAGAGGATGGGCAGACAATATTTGATTGACAGCCGAGATTTTTAAATGCAGGTATAAATGCTTAAATACAAAAAAGAATTCAAACTGAAAATTACTTTTATTACACATCTTTTTATATCTGGGTTACAGGTCCACTTTAATGAGAATTTAAGTATGTTGGTATTCCCTGCATTATTTTTTGAATATACCAAATCTGCTAGTTTAACTTTACAGAATATCAGAATTCATCTATTAATTATTGACCTTTTACTGCAGATACAAGTGCACTGTTAACAACACAAAATACAGATCCCCGCAATGTTACTGTTCAAATTCAAGTAACAAACAGAAATGGTCAGAGTTGTTCCATACCTGTAAGTATCTTACTGCAAGTTTGCCAGTGTATAGACAACACAGACACCTGTGGAGGAGTAGGAGGTTTAAAAGACTTGAGAAGTGTTGCACTGGGCCCGGCAGCCATTGGACTTTTGATCATGGGATTTTTAGCACTTTTACGTAAGTAATTTTTTAATAATTATTCTTACTTATGTGATATACAAATAAAATATGACCAAACTATCTGAATACATCATCCAGCATGCTAAAGTTTATTTTGTAGGTATTGCCCTAGCTCCCACCCCACTGTGCAAATGAATTCATACTAGGGAGATATGTACATACTTTGTCGTTGACAGTCAAATTATACTTGATATTAAATCCCTGGAGATGTAGGTGATATAATTAAACAAGTTAGCCAATTGGGATTTAGATCAGAGATAATGCTAGAGCTGGGCATAGCTGTGGCTACTAGTGATGTGTGGGTAGGCCCGATACCCATGGGACTTGCGCGCCTCCATTTGTGGGTTCCAACTTCCAGCTTCATTTTTTTTTAAAAAAGCACGCCTTGTGCCATGCCCCTTTTGTGATGTCATTGGTGGGGCGGCCTAAAAATGGAAGCCGGAAGTTTGCAAAGGGTGGCTTAGGGTTGGGTGCGACTAGTGGCTATAGTTTCAGACAAGATTTTGCTTACAAACATGGAATGCATCTTGGAATATTAAGATACTATAATTTCTAGAAAAAGTTTTATGTTGCTGCGCTCATCCCATTTCTATAACTTAAATTGTATTGATGCATTTTATTTTTTTTTACTGACAGTGGCACTGCTTTTAATGCTGCTCTGCTCGTGCGGCTCTGCAGCAAAGAACACATTTATTCCTGTAGCAGATGGGTATGACGGCGCATACCGACCATGGGGGACTGAAGGAGCAAAACCTGAAGATGTGGTGAGTTGACATATATTCCTTGACCCTGTCTTTGCAATAACCATAGACATAATCCTCATTCTTAGAGGATTAATAATATTGAAAAATTTGCCATAGGAATATTTATCAGAATTTAGGTTGAATTTTCGATTCACATTAATTTTTTTTACTCTAATACATTCAAATATACTCACAACTTAAATGGGAGGTTGTTTAAGAAGCAATTTGAACGGCTAATATTCTATCGAATAGGAACGATTGGAAAATTTGATTCGTATTTGATTCACATTTGATTCGAGTTTTCCCTTGAATGCCTCTAAATGGCTCAAAAGACCTCTGCCATTAACTTGTACATGAACTCGGCAGGTTTTAGGAGGCGAATATTCTAATTCAGACTGTTTCCATGGTCGAGGGGTGATAACCTGGACATTCAAATTCACATTCGAATAGGGGGATTGAAATTCAAATGTAGAAATTCTGACACCAAAAAAATGGGAAAATTCGAATTTATTATTCGACCCTTAATAAATTTGCCCTATAATGTTCTGAAAGCTCAGAGCTTCATATTTTTGTCTGAAATATTTTTAATTTACTGAAAAAACACTGCATCGAAAAAATGTCAGCTCAAATGAAAATATATTTTATTTTGTCTATGTATACGTTATTGTTTTGTTAAATTCCAGTAAACAGCTGGAAACTAGAAGTCTAGAATAAAAGTGGCATTCAGAGAATGGATTACCCTCCAAAAAATAGTTTACATATTTAAGCAGATGAATACTTTTTCCTGCTTTCATTCTAGAAGTGTCAGTGCCCACTCAATCCGCCACTGTCTGTATTTACATTTTGGGTAGGAAGTGTACTATGAACAAATGTGCAATGAGAGATTTTGGGCATTGTGTCGGACACATTTTTACCAGTCAAAACATAGAACATGAAAATACTCCAAACTTCCCTAGAGGAAATACAGGTGCCTACAGTGTCGGACTGGCCCACCAGAATACCAGGAAAACGCCCGGTGGGCCAAGGTGTCAGTGGGCCCTCAGCTGCTAAACTTTTGGCTTATTTCATGTCCATTCCCTATTTCTATGAGAACAAAGAGGCTAAATAGATGGAATAACTGATTATAGTATGTAAAGAAAATAAACTAGGAGAATAGAGGTTGATTGAGGAGATGAAAAATATTAGTACTGAGAGTGGGCCCCTGGTCTAAGGTTTTATGGGGGGGCCCTGGTCTAAGGTTTTTGGGTGGGCCCCTGGTGTCCCAGTCCGACACTGGGTGCCTATGTTTTTCATCCATTTTATAAGAGCCAATGGAAAAGATATTGGGTGTTTTGATGATGTGTGTGGATGTGCAAGGATGGAGCTAGTACTTGGAGCACAGTAGAAGTAATCTCCCTATCAAGTATATTAGCACAATAAATAGATGAATAAATAAATAAAGCAAATACAAAACTCTTCTTTGACTATAGCGGTGAGGATATCTAGCAAACACCATGTGACTCCCCTGCTATAACAACATCTGAGTGAACATAAACATAAAACAGACCAGACCATGATCAATTCTTTAAGCACCATATTGGGACTGGAGGCTAATTTAGCAATTTTTGGAATTCACATAAATCACATAAATTGTTACTGCGATTTCTAAAACCCGAACCTGAGCAGGTTGTAAGTGGCAAAATTAGTAGATACAGTAACACACTAAGAATTATTTTCTGATTTTCATTTTTGTTATAGAGGCTTCAAAGTATGCAACATACATGTCACAGGGCAATTGGCTACTTGTTTTTCATATACCGTCCTGCCCTTTGCTATACAGTGACAAAATCAACATATTTAATACTGGCTTTAATAGTTAATTTCTTCTTACAGGATGTGACTAATTTGCTTGTCAGTTCCGGTGCTCCAGAATGTTATGGTAAGTTAAAGAAAGCAGATTGAATGTACTTCTGAAATCAACTTTTATATTATGTATATATTATTGGTTTACTGTGATTGGCACACCAACGCCAAAGAAAATATTATGCCATTGTGACACCACAAACATTATTCGCCAGTTTATTCACCATTATATTTCCCCATACAATAGTAAAAGGGAAAAAACTAATTTTTGTGAGTTTTTGCCACACAGAAAAGTAGCAAGGAAAGGGCATTATTGATTTCAATTTAAAAGTGGCTGCTCTGTCTTTATAATGGGAGTTCGCCAGCCTGAACATGAGGAAATGCACCTTAGTGAAAAGGGTAGCGTTCACACATTGATAAATTACCTGATTTTGACTAGAGAATTTTCACTGGTGAGACTGTGTGAAACAGGGCCGGGTCAAGGTAGTTTGGCACCTTAGGCAAGGGTTCAATCAGCGCCCACCCCTGTTATGTATGACCATTTCCCACCTATTCACTTTTTCTTAAATAAAGAAACGTAATAACACATTAATGAATCAAACTGTACATGTGCCAGCCAGCAGCACCCAAAAAATTGTCCCAATCTGTACCTGTGTCAACAAGCCAAAATATTGCCCCAAATCTGTACCTGTGCCACCAACATTGCCCCCAAGTCTGTACCTGTGCCATCAGCCATTGCCCCCCAAGTCTGTACCTCTGCCACCAGCTGGTCCCCCAAGTCTGTACCTCTGCCACCAGCTGGCCCCCCAAGTCTGTGCCTGTGGGATGGCCCCCCAAGTCTGTACCTGTGTCATCAGCCATTGCCTCCCAAGTCTGTACCTGTGCCACCAGCCTGTGCCAGAGCAGCAGCAAAAATATTGCCCCAGATCTGTGCCAGGAAAAGGGCAAGTAAGAGGGAGGTGGGAACTGAAGAAGAGCAGAACACTGGTGCTGAAGACAGGGGCGAAGTTAAAACTTAAAGAAATAAAAAAATGTATTTCCCTTCTAAAGTGCACCCCCCCATGACTGCGCCCTAGGCGGCTGCTTACTCTGCCTACCCCTAGTTCCGGCCCTGGTGTGAAAGTTCTATAGCACTGAGATTTTCTGCATGTGAATTGTCCTCTTCGCCATTTAGTAAATAGTAGTGATGGGCGAATCTATCCCATTTTGCTTCGCCGAAAAATTAGCGAATTGGCGAAAAATGCGCAAAATGAGTCGCGGCACATTTTTGACGCGCGTCGCATTGTTTTTGGGATGCGATTCGTTTTTTTTACACCAGCGAATTTTCGGCAGGCAAATTTTCGCTGGCGTTTCGAGAATTTATTTGCCGCGAATTCGCGCCTGGCGAATAAATTCGCCCATCACTATTAAATAGACAATGTTGTGGCAAATTATCTTTTTGGAAAATTTGTCTAGTTTCTGAGTTAAATTTCTAAATTGCCATTAGATTAGCAAAAAGGGTAGTTTAGTGTCATCTTAAAGGAATTGTTCAGTGTAAAAATAAAAACTGGGTAAACTGATAGACTGTGCAAAAAATATTTATAATATCGTTAGGCAAAAATGTAATATATAAAGGCTGGAGTGACTGGATGTCTAACATAATAGTCATAACACTAAGTCCTGCTTTGCAGCTCTATCAGGGCAAATTCACTAAGCCGCCAATGTTCGCCGCACTTCGCCAGGCGTAGTTTTGCCAGAGCTATGCAGATTCATTGAAATGCAAAGTTGTGCTCAGAGGCATATGGTAACGAGGTTTTGCTACCGTTATTTCATCATGCAAAGCGCATTTATGCTAGCGATGCCTAATTTGCATACAGCGTGAAGTTAAACGTATAATAAAAGTATATGTTACAGCCACTACATTACACTACACAAGCCCAGGAAACCTTTAATAAATTAAATAAAGTTGTCCTATTGCCCTACATGTGCCCACTGTATAGTTGAGTTGCTATATGTTAGGAAATCTAGGGGGGGGAGGGTAACCCCCAAAAGAATTACGCTATTTTTCAGACTATCACCCTAAAAAAGTAAAAGACGCCAACGTTTCTTTGGGACTTAAAAAACATTTCAAGTTTTCAACTCCAATCAATTATATTGAGTCTAGCGCAAGAGGTAAGGTTCAGTAAAATGGGCATCTTAGTGAATTAGCGTAGTTAAGTCCCTTCGTCAGTGCGCAACTTTGCCTGGCTTAAGGGTGCGAAGTTGCGCTAGTCTATCTACTTCGCTGGTGAATGTTCACCAGGGAAACTGTTAGTAAATTGGCAAAGTCATGAAATGACATCACGCTGGCAAATAATCGCTAGCGTTAGACGCTTCGCGCTTTAGTGAATTTGCCCCTTAGTTTCCTCTGATTGGGTACCAAACAGTAAACAATCAGTGACTTGAGTGGGGGGGGGGGCACATGGGACATAACTGTTGCTTTTGAATCTGAGCTGAATGCTGAAGATCAATTGCAAACTCACTGAACAGTTATGTCCCATGTGGCCCCCCTTCAAGTCGCTGACTAACTCAGATTTAGAGAGCTGAAAAGCAGGAAGTTGTGTTCTGTTCTGACATCCAGTCACTCCAGCCTTTATACATTACATTTTTGGCTAACTAACTGAAGTAGGAACATTTTTTTATTTTGCAAAGCCTATCTGTCTACCCAGTTTTTATTTTTACACGGACCTGTTCCTTTAAAGCAATATTATTTAATAAATATTACAAATTAAAAATGTAAATGTTTTCCAAACACATGACATAAGAAAATAATTATTTTTTCTGCAGATTTGAACTCACACAACTACATATCTGGGGGAGGACTGGAATCAACAACAGCGGCAACAACAGCTGCAGCAGGTGGATTTGGAACTGCAGGGGTTCATTCCAGATCTTTTGGCACAGGGCTGGGTACAGCCACTGCAGTGGGCACTGGGGCAGGACTGATTGGAACTGGTTTGGGAATACATGGATTTTCTGGAGAAAGTAATGCCGCAGGGTCGTTTACTGGAGCAATGTCTTCACAGTACAGGGATGGAGGCACCGTTAACACAGCTTTTGTGGAAAACTACTTTGCAGAAGTAAGAGACAGACCAATCAGAATGAAAAATATTATAGCTAAGGAGCAGATTTACTAAGGTTCAAATGGTAAATTCAAATTCAACATTTTTTTTTTGGCCAAAATCCACAAATTCGAATTTAAAACCCACACCTCAAATTTGAATGTGAGATTTCTCACACGTCGACCCTGGAAACAGTTCTAATTTGACTATTCTTCACCTAGAACCTTCCCTTTAACTATCTGAAGATGTTTACAGTAGTGATGAGTCAAATTTATGCCAAGTTTCATTATGAAAATGACGCCCCATAGACTCCAATGGGAGAAAAAAAATGTTGCTCTTCAAAATAAAGGTTGAGATGCAAAAGATGAGTTTTTTTCCCAGAGGAAAACTATTTAAATTCTAATTCACTTTATGTTTTCGGGTCTGGACTATTCGTTTGAATTTGTTTTCCTTCATAATATATAATTCGAATTGTGAATAAAATCAAATTTATTAGAGTTTTAAAAGAATTCACATTACTCTTAAATTTGACCTTTGATAACCTCTTAAGAGTTCCTTTGTAGAGACCAGCAAGTCATCTGGTCAAAGAAGCAGGAGGCTGTAGTTCAACAATATACAGTAATGAAAGTCCCAATTTAGTGATTACAGTTGTGACGTATAATGATCTCTGACTAAACCTTTAGACTGCTTGAACATTAGGACATTTTTTATTAGCTTTATTTTAAATCCCAGTTATACAATTTAAGAAATATACTATAATATCAAAGGTCAACATAATCACTAATTTTGAATGGCATTACTATTTTTCTTTTTAGAAAGCGGAAGCCTACGCCAATGAGGATGAAAGTCGACCAGCAAATGATTGCCTTTTGATTTACGATAATGAAGGTGTGGGAAGCCCTACTGGGTCTATCGGATGCTGCAGTTTTATTGACGAAGACTTGGATAACAGCTATTTGGACAATTTGGGACCAAAATTTAAAACTCTGGCAGAAATATGTTCTGGTAAAAAACCTGAGCCTGTGCCGAGTGCTAGAGAACCAAAAGTTATCACTAGCATTCCAACAGTAGAACCAGACATTAGCTTTTCATTAAATGATGTTGTTTCGACTGTCCGGGAAATGCCATCTGCCCCTGTTACTAGTTCTACCTATGTAACTGAAAGCTTTTCATCCTCCAACCTGCCACCTGCTAACCATATTCCTGAACCTAGTAATGTTGTAGTAACTGAGACTTACACAACATCTGGTCCTGCTTTGAATCCCTCTGTATTTACTTTTGATCCACATGTTCAGCCGAACATGTTGGTGACAGAGAGAGTGGTTGGGTCTACTTCAGGAGTGAGAGGTGCATTTCCTGAAATAACCGATGGCTCCAATGTTATTGTGACGGAAAGATTTATGCGCCCTGCTTCTGGGGTGCAAGATTTTGTAAATATACAAGACAACTCAAATGTTGTACTACGGGAGAGAATGATAGCACCTAGCACTTCAAGGTTGTCTGGGTCTTTTAATTTCCCAGATTTAAGTGAGGGTCAGAATGTGGTTGTCACTGAAAGAGTGATACAGCCCATCTCCAATGTTCAAGGAAATGTAGATATACGTTCTGATCTGATGGATGGACAGAATATTCTTGTAACAGAAAGGCTGATACAACCAGTATCCAATGTTTCAGGCGGCAGAAGCATCCATCCTGATCGAGTTGGTGCACAAAACGTGATAGTGACAGAAAAAACAATTAGATCTGCCCCGGCTATACAAAGCCATGTGCTAAGCCCTGAACCCTTACTAACTGTTGGATCCACATCCCCCAGCGTCACTCGCAGTAGGGTTACTAAGTACAGCACCGGCCCTGGTGTCCAAAGCCACGTGCTAAGCACTGAACCCTTTCTAACACAAACGGTTGGATCCACTTCCCCCAACGTCACTCGCAGTAGAGTCACTAAGTATAGCACTGTGGAGTATTCCAAATAATACATTGTTTGTGATATTTGTTTAAAGATTTGAGATATAATACTGTTATCAGTGTAAAGCTTGTCTTGAACCCCATAACACCGATACACTGGCTACAGCCTTTGCTAACAAACTGGACAGGTTTTCTTAAGCTTTTTTTGTAGGAAAACCTATGAGGATACAGTGAAACCTCAACTTTACATCCCCTGATTTTAAGTTTCCCTCATTTTACATTGTTTTATTTTGTGAGGTTCCACCTATATATTTTTCATAATATATATCCCTGATTTTAAATTGTCCTGGATTTGACACCATCTTTTCCTAGTCCCCTGTAAAACGGGGGCTCTACTGTATACATGATTTATACACCATACATCATATTCAGTTGTAAATATGAAAGAATATCCAAATAGGTTATGTCCAATCCTAAATATTTGGATTGTTCCTTAAATTCTTAAAGAATCAGAAATGTTCTAGTTTCAGAGTTATTTTGTTACATAAAAAGAGCTGCACTATAGTTAGAATTGTCTGTAATCAGGCTATGTATTTTCAGTAGTCCCAATTAAAGTACATTATTACATTTTTCTAATGTTTCCGGAACCAGATTAGTTCCAACTGGTATTTCTGTACAGTATGTAAATGAGATTGGTCATACAGATAAATACAAATGTAGCAGATTCTTCAGGTCATAAGATTTTAATAAATACACTGTTTCAGAGAAGAATGTATTCCCGTATTCGGGGGATCTATCACACTTCTCAGCAGCAGCTCAAGAACTATAAACCTCAGTAATACATTTTGCTAAGGTTTCTTATTAAAGTTCACTTGCAACCTTGTGATCTGTTTTATCATGAAAAACAAACCCATTGTATTTATTTGGTTTAGGTTATTGGCTTTCTATTTTGATTTCTTTGCCGAGCTTAATTATCTCTTCTCTTTGTTTCGTTGTATACTTTTTTTTTATTCTCCAAAAAGGGAACAGCAAGATTTGCATTTGCTTGAAGTATGTTTTCACATATAAAAGCTATTCATTTTTAGATAGAAACATGGAATAGACTTCTTTTTTTTCCATCATGCTAATTACTATTAAATACTTTCTGGTAGGTAATGTTCTTGCTTATAAATGAACCAGAACAAAGAAGGATTTTATTTCTCAACCTCCATTTTATTTTATTGCATTATACTAGGTTGTATTCTCTTACCACTGGCTGTATGTATTTAGGCGTTATTTCCCTAATTGTAATAAATAAGCAAATGGCCTTGGTTTCCCCTAAAAAAGGATGAAAGGATGTGGCTAAATGAATTGATAACCTGTCACCACACCAATTCATAACTTATGCATACCTATTGCAGTCAAAATCATTTTTTTTTTATAAAAGAAGCATCAGTGTGGAGTTACTAATATAACACATGGGAGAATATAATAAATAAAAAAATAATAAAGTTTGCATTTCTCAATGTAATGTTTTTGTTGCAATTGTTGCCACAAAATATCACAAGAAAATAAAGGACAAAAACCACATACTGTAATATGTTATAGCAGATATACACAATATATTTGCATGATTTCTAGATATTTCCTTGAGAGAGCCTATTTATAAAAGGTCAGATTTTAGTGGTTTTTGAAACTATGACTAAACTCACAAATTTGATTTTTTTTTAGACAATTCCTAGCAGGGGAAAAACTTCTAAAAGTCTGATTTGATATAAAATGGTTGAATAGGATCAGCACAGCTTACACTGACTTCTACAGAACCTTGACAATTGTTACCTGGCAAAGTTTTGTATTATTGGTTTGTGTGGTTTTTACACTTCACAAGCTTTACTTAGAAAATTGGCAAACTGCAAGTGTTTTTTGTGGAAAAAGTGCTTGTTTGGTAAATGGACCCCTTAATATTTGTTTTTGTAAGATTTTCTTTATTAACTTTTTTCTCATTTGTTTTATAGATTTATAAAGTTAGATGAAAAAGAAAAGCGATAGAGAGAGAGAAGTGGAAGAGAGATGGGTTCTCCCATTGCACAATCTTGTATATTACATGACCTTTGACAATATAACATTAACTTTTGTTACTAGTCAACCTCGCCCTCCTCTTAATATCTTTAATTGAAAATTTACATTAAAGTTGCCCTAAGCCAAGTGTAAAGTGGCATATAGCAATTAATATTACATAGAATTACTAATGCTTTTTAAAAATCTTTTTTGTCTATGCAGCAGTTATTACAATTCATCAGATGTGCCAGAATTGTTCAGGAATTCAATAGAAGTAGCTAGAACGTGTTTATAAACAAATACAGATATTGCTTTAGCATAAAGGCTTTTTTATTTTGATTCAGCTTTCTGAGCATTTCTTGTCAAAGACCCGGGACAAAATAAAAGGTTTTGTGCTTGCTTTGTAAATAGGAGTCCCTGTTAAGTATTCAAAATCTCTCTGTCGGTCTTTTGTTTAAAGATCAAAAGACAAGTAACTATGTACAATAGAATATGTATAGTAAATCAGTGTGTTTGTATTTTATAGAAAATATTGAGAACTTTTTAAAAAATGTTTTGGTTTATTTTTGAGAGGTTCAATAAAAGCAGAATATCTTGAATCAGACATTTCTCTCCTGATATTTTAGCAAGACACACAAATACTCAATTGTCAATTGTTTATTGTCAATGGATACATGTGGTGTGTGTGTGTGTGTGTTTAGGTGTGTGTATGCAATATGTTGACATGTAATGTGTTTGTCTGTATGTGTGTGTTTGCGTGCACACATGTGTCAGTGAAGATGACCAACCAGAAGATGATCAACCAAAGGCAACTAAGAAGTCAATAGTAGGAGTCTTCTCTTAATTAGTTGTCATGTACAATTGGGATTGTCACAGCACTTGGGGAATTTTCTAAATAAATGTAAATAAACATTTCAGTTTCTTTGTCTTTTCTGTAAGAGAGATTTACTGTAGTTCTAATTAGAGTTCCACCAGTTAAAATGATCCAGCCAGCTCAGGGGACATTATAGGTGTTCACTGTGCTGCCTGTTATAGCCCATATGTATTATTAACATGTATTTCTATAGTGTCAACATATATATATATATATAAAATTCCACATCTTCACAGCTCTCACTGTAAAAAAACCCTTTGCGAATATTTAGGCGGAACCTCTTTTCTTGTAAACAGAATGGGTGACCTCGTGTCAGCTGGAAAGACCTACTGGTAAATAAAGCATTTGAGAGATTATTATATGATCCCCTTATATATTTATACATAGTTATCATATCACCCCTTAAGCACCTCTTCTCCAGCGTGAACATCCCCAATTTGGCCAGTCTTTCCTCATAGCTAAGATTTTCAATACCTTTTACCAGCTACATCCAAGTTTATCATCTACAAGGACTCCAAGGTCCTTTTCCATAATGGATTTGCCTAGTGCAGTCCCATTAAGGGTATAAATGGCTTGAATATTTTTATATCCCAGGTGCATGACTTTACATTTATCAATATTGAATCTCATTTGCCACTTCAGTGATTAAATGTTATTACTTTTTTTTTAATATGTCAGTACACTCTATACCACACAATACGCTACACATGTAGAATGTATATAAAAATACAATATTGTTTATAGAATCTCTGATTTAAGGGTTTCTGAAAAAAATAACATCAGTAAATGTATACCCAGCACATATGTTCAATTTACAAGTTTCCGTTCAGTCATTTATCCCAGTAAAAATACTCCCAGAAAAGATTCCATCAAGTTTTGGCAGTGAAATTACCTGGTCCTGAAGGAGTCTAATATTGTTTTGCACCGCCATTAATAATGTCAATAACCAATCATCAATTGGAGAGAGTGGTGTAACTATAGAGAAGGAGGCAGGGGGCACAGACCGAGGGGTCTGCTGTATGAAAATCGTCCCTCACCAGCCAATCTACTCTACTCGGACAAGTGGGGTGGGAGCAGGGGAGGGGAGGCAAGTAGGTAGAGCCCCATCCATAGGGTTTAAATGTGGAGATTAAAACCAGATATCACAGGGACACATACATTGTTTTGACTATTTGGTATGCCATTTTATAAAATGTCCTATTTCAAAGCAACTCCTGAATATTAAGAATAGTAGGCCAAATTAATTCATATGAAAGGTTCACCAGTTATTTAGTTATAATGAGAGATGTGGGCAGTATTGTGAATATATCCTCCGTATGCCCGTTCCCAAGCGCCCGCCGGGAATGAATTGACGAATGATGAATTGACAAATCGGTTGGAAGTTACCGATATCCGGCAAGAGCAGCCCCTGGAATGGAGAGACGCAGAATCAACAGTTGTGTGAGCTCCGCTGAAATACTTTAACATATATTCTCGTGAGTATTGTGAATATGTTTGCAAGGCACATTATTTGTATAAATACTAAACCTCTGTGTGTTTTTTAATAATGCCTAATTCAGTACTAATGTAATTCTACCTACAATGGTGCCTTTCACATCTACTAACAAAGAAGTTTGTCATTACAAAAGAAAGAAATGTAATCACAATGGTGAGGTGTGTGAACTTTTTCCTTCAGAGAAATTTCATAGCTAAGCTAAAAGCATTAAAAGTAGGTCTTACACTTTAACGTAGGCATTGTCTTTCTAGTAGAAAGAGCTGGAAATAATGCACCTGGGCCTTTTTTAATTGCATGCAAAATCAGGTACTGAGCACAGTGCCAAAATGTAACATGAACTTTCTAAAGACAATTAGATAATAAAAAATACTGTGCTGAGATAATGCAATTACTTTTCACTATGCCCCCTACACCAATCTGTCTCTCTACATTCAGGCTTTATGTCAGAGTCTAGACCAGTGACCCCCAACCAGTAGCTCGCAAGCAACATGTTGCTCTCCAACCCCTTGGATATTGCTCTCAGTGGCGTCAAAGCAGGTGCTTATTTTTGAATTACTGGCTTAGAGGCAAGTTTTGGTTGCATAAAAAACAGATGTCCTGCCAAACATTCTCTCCTGTAGGCTGCCAGTCCATATAGGGGTTACCAAAAAGCCAATAAGAGCTCTTATTTGACATCCCCATGGACTTTTTCATGCTTGTGTTGCTTTCCAACTCTTTTTTAAATTTAAATGTGGCTCACGAGCAAAAAAGGTTAGGGACCCCTAGTCTAGACAGAGGAAGCAAAGACCAATGATGTGTTAAAAATTCGCAAAAAAAACGAGTCGTGCGCCAGAAACGACGGGACGCGCCGCGATTGACGACACACGACACACGACTTGTTTCGCAAATTTTTTCGCCAATTCGCGAATTTCGCTGGAAATTCGCAAATTTTTCGGCGAAGCGAAACGGGTGAGATTCGCCCATCACTAATTACAAATTATGAGGAATGGACTGTTAGCTTTGCTGTTCTTGCTAATGAATCAGACCTTGTAAGGACACACTTCCTATGACAGTAAAAGATGACTGTGCCAACAGAAAAGTGAGTTCTAAAAGCGATTTGTTACTGACACAGTTCATGTAAGGTTTTTCACATATGTAACAATGGATTGTTTACTGGAAAACCTGTGTGGTGGCATACTGTATGTTGTCTATTGAATTTAGTCACTTTAAAAAGTACTGCCCAGTCTGGGAGAAAAGGCAAATCTGGTCAGAGAAGCTGAATCATGTCATCTTTGCACAAAGGCAAATTATATAAAGCCTCAAGTTGGCCACAATTATGTCAAAAAAAAGAAAGTTATGCTCAGCACTGAATTATAAACCATTAGGCAGGGGAGCAATGAGGCGGTGACCACAAAATTCATACAGACATAAATGAGGTCCTCTGCACTCAACCCATTTTCAATATACTAAGGACATTACAACATTTTATACACTAAGAACAGGGGATTGTTTGTCCATACTTTGCAATATATATATAAAGGGGAACTCCACACAAACATAACTTAATCTTTTTGAAACATAACATGATTTCAAGCATCTTTGCCATATACATCAATTAAAAAACATGCAGACTTTTAATGATTTTTAATGATTTGGAACAGTTCTCTAAGCCTAGCCCCCTGTTCTATTGCTGATCTGTCTGACTACTTTGCTGACGTAGTGATGGGCGAAACGGGCGCGTTTCGCTTCGGCGAAAAATTTGCGAATTTCCAGAGAAATTCGCGAATTTTTCGCCGATTCGCGAAACGAGTCACGCGTCGCTTTTGACGCGCGTCGCGTCGTTTTCGTCGCGTCAAAAACGACGCGCGACTCGTTTTTGACGCGGCGAATTTTTGCTGGCGAATTTTTTTTGCTGTTTCGCGAATTTATTCGCCAGCGGCGAATCGCGGGAATTCGCCGCGAATTCGCCCCTGGCGAATAGATTCGCCCATCACTATTGCTGAGATGACTGACTGCTGTTACTTTGTATCAGCAGCCATCTGTCCTCAGCTTGCATCCTCCAAAACCAACAATTCCCCACACACGTGATTTCAATAAGGAACAGAACATCACAGTGCAATACATTGTTTATGTAGTTCCTCCAATCTATCTGTAAGCTGTGCAAAAGTTGTTATAATTTGTAACATCAGTGTTAAGTCCCTCCTTCCCTGCCAGGATTTCAAATGATGCAGAAAGATGTGAAACTGTTAAACAACTGGATTTCAGCTTAGAAAATGACATTTATTCATACTTTTTGAAGAAACATATAACTGTGATGGGTATATCAGGTATTTCTGTGTTATGTTAGCCTCTTTATCAAATTTTTGTTCAAAGCTGGCCAACTACATCAAAGTCATCCCTGGTCTGGCCAATCCTACACTCAACTTACATCTCATTCATTAATAGTTCTACATTATACATTTAACACAGGAAATTAGTTTTATCTGAAACTTGTGTACTTTCAATACTTTCAAGGTTAAAATTCCCAAATTGCTGCCCTTGTATTGACCACCACTGGGATGACTGGACTGTAGCAGGGTCTTTGCATTTCAGTGCCAAGTATAAGGCTGATTCAACCATCGAATGATTATTGAATTGTTTTAGGCTATAATTTTGCTCAATATCCGATTTCTCGATGAATTCATACAATCGGATACCGATCGTTCGATTTCACACAAAAAATTGTGAAATTTCCTTCGAGCGTCCGAAAAATTCGTACGATTCGAACGCTCAGATCGAAGAATGGTATTCGAGCAGGATTTAGCCTCAGAAGCCTATGGGGATCTTCCCATAGGCTTTTATTACAATTCGGTAGGTTCAATCTGGCGAAGTAGGCAGTCGAATAACTTTAAAATTTGATTCCTTCGATCATTGAATGATCGAATTATCGAATATCCGATCATCCGATCATTCAATCTATTTGATATTCGATGATCGAAGAGGCCAAATTTGCATATACGATTTCACGAAAAATTAGTACGATCGTTATTTGATCGAATTCGATCGAACTTCGATCATTTCACGTGAATTTCGTAAATTTGCCCCTAGGTCTCCTTTTGTAGTCTACCAGTATTAACCAGTTCCGAGAAAAATGTTGTCATATTCCCATTCAGCTACAAAGCAATACGCACAAATGAAAACAGACGGGTTGTCAAGGTGCTGTAGTGACTCATAGCCACACCTGTGATGAACATTATATCACACAAAACACGCTTTGGGCAATTTTGTCCTCAGCAGTTATTCCACTCCAATACAATTTCTATATTTAATTAATTCAGAGTAGCCATCTAGTCTGGGAATAGCAGAGCAACACAAAAAATATAGTTTCTTTTATTCATCATCTTGTTGAGTGTTCAAACTCTAGAAAGGAAGCACACAGAGATAAAATCCTTACACTGCAGTATGTCAAATCAGGACACAAAATATGTAATATCCAAATAAAGTGCTTCAGTCATTGTGCCAAATGTATCAGACATGAATGTGCCCAAGCAGGTCATCCAATGAGTCAGCCTACTCACCACACCTAGTTGATTGTGAGCGATATACACAGTCCCTACCAGGGCCACCAATCAGATGTTATGTGAACGTGTGTATCAATTTAGAAGTGCAGGTCTACAAGATCATATAGCAGACAATATTAATATAGTGCAATCCATTTATTAAAGTACATATAAAATATACAGAATCCACTTACAAACCAGTAGTAGAGTTTCAACGTGTATAAAATCAAACAAGAAATTCCTAGCTCAATGCGTTTCACGTGTTGTCCCCACGTTTCCTAAGGAGCAGATAACATTGTGGTGCATTGCTTTTTCTACCCTTTAGAATTAGCACATTTTCGTGCCGCAGACTCAGTGTGGGATCTTATTGCGCATGCTCAGTGTCCACATGTGCATTGATGTCAACACTGATGTGTGGAATACAAATGTGCATGTAGTTATGCCATTGCACCAAACCACGTGCTGCGCAAACCCACCTCTGGGAATTGACACAGATGTTAGCAAAATGAAACAGCCTAACAACCAAATTATTAATGAGCAAAAAAAGATGTATGCACATAAACAATTAATGTAAACATCGCTAAAATACAGTTTTAAAATCTGTAAAAAATGTTCACTATAAAAACAACTGTTAAATGAAATATCATTTGAAAGGGCACTAAAGAGGCTTACTAAAATGATGCATAAAAGATGTGTATCTATAAAATTTGGTGAATAACTACAGGATTAAAAAGAGATAAAAGGAAAAAAGGGGGGACAAAATGACAAGGGACTAAATACTTACACAAAAATTACATATGTTTAATTAAAAAGCTAAAAGATCCAAGTCGATGGTCAACCCATGTGGAGCCAAACTATTGAGCTTGAAAATCCAGAATGTTTCCCTAAGCCTGATAAAAATGCTCACCAGCTTTCAGACTCAAGGGTATCTGCTCCAAGCCCATGAAGACCAACCCTGTGTTCTTTAAAATGTTTGGGGACACTGTGATTAGTTTTGGCTGCTAATGTTACATATGAGCTCAGCTATTCGTGTACCTACTGATCTGAGGGTTCTGCCAACATAACATTTTTACAGGGGCAGTCAATGAGATAAACTGTTGGTAATGCTATATTTATCTTTTAATGTCACTTTGTGAGGTATCACATATTGCCATGTAGAACATCTTTTTTGAAAGCACCTTGTTGAGTGTGTTGGCAACTTTTTTGTATTCAATATTGTCATTGATTTTGTAAGCTGCTGAGCTTTCTGAATTTAAGGTAACTGTATTGTTCTTAGTCTTCGAATGTATATCACATTGGCTGTTTGTGCAATTTTGAATACACTTCAAATTTTGCAAAATAAATCTCAGTGTTACTGGTCTGTTTTGAAGTATATATTTATATATATAGTATACATGTATATTTGAACATGGGAAATACACACAAAAAATGCCTGTTGTGTGCATGTATATAATTGTTCTTAATAGATAGTTATGGCCATAGTAGTATTTGCAAGATTTTTAGTGACAAATATATATCTTGTTTTTTACCATCTGTAATGTTTTCTGTAGTTTTAAAATGGGGGTTGCCAATTATTTTTACCCATGAATAACATTCAGATGTCAAACGAATTGGGGAGCAATTCTAGTATTAAAAATGTTCCTGGGTAATGAGAAATAAGAGCTGTATTTGGACATTTGGTAGCCCCTATGTGGACTGGCAGCCATCAGGAGGCCCAGTTTGGCACTACCCTGGTTTTTATGGAACCTAAACTTGCCTCCAAGCCATATACTAAAAAATAGGCACCTGCTTTAAGGTTACTGGGAGCCACATCTAAGGGGTTGATGAGGAACATGTTGCTAACTAGCCACTGGTTGGGGATCACTGCTCTAGACCATGTATTGCATGGTTGGATAGAACTATCGCAGCTAAAATGTAACCTGTTTGTTCTACTGAAGTATTGTGAAATGTAATATACTATATCTATATAACTAAAAAATATATACATAATTACAGCTGAATACTTATAAGGGGTAATTTACCACCAGAAGTACAGTTGTGGTTGTGTAAATCTCCCCACATATAAAATGTGATCCTTGTACTTCTGTATAGTTGCACTCAGTCCATTCTGCCTTCTCCAGACTGGGCACAGTGCCTATTGATGCAGGGGAATAATAGGATACCCACTTTAGCCTGTGTCATTTGCCATAGTGCATTGTTTTAGAAAAATCTGGTGTACATGCCATTTTAACTACAAGCACCAGAATTGACACCGTCTGGAAAAAATTCAGCAGAATTGCCTTCAATTAGTGTTGAAGTGCAAGCACAAGTGCACTTACCAGGTACATCACAACCGTAATTATGCTGGCATTATGCAAGACAAAATGCTCCACTGCGGGTAAAACACATGGCAATTACGTCCAAAATGGCACTTTGCACACTTCACGTGCAGGTCGTAAATGACATCTATAGTATGAGCAATTATTTCTGCCCTTGAAGCACAATTACAACCTAGAATAGCACAAAGGGCAATAGTAACACCAAACAACCCTTATTTAGTTCCATGCTGATAAGTGTACTGTGTATATAGGTGACAGACTTGTGCTGTGTGTACACAAAATCCATTATTGAATGACATGAGATCCAACTGCTGAACCAGTGAGGTGCAATAGCTTCTTTGTATTTTTCACTAAGGCACTATTGTTTGTAAAGCAGGAAACAGAGACCAAGATACAGAATAAACAGTGCATATTCATCCTTTAATGCTCCATAGATTTCTCTTTAGAAAAACAAAATGCATGTAACGTATAAATTAAATATGCATTATAGTTTGTGTAATTCCCCTTTAAGAATGTGAGAAAATCTGAATCTATAATATTGTTTCATGTATTCTTTTAGCTTCTACCTATGCCTAGTATAAGTTATACGGAGCCTTGCTGTGCTTGAAGGTTTATATATCAAATGATTACAAATGAGCCAAGCAGTCTATGGAATTATAAATACCAACTTTTATGAGATGAAAAGGTACCTCGAGACAAGCATGGAGGTTTTCTTGCTTTCTAGTACTTTCCTCTTCTAACATTACATTTATTTCATATGGCAAAGGTGAAGGCTTTCCTACGTAATTAAAGAAACCAAAAACCACAAGGGGTGTAATTAAGACAGAGAAAAGCAAATATTAGTCACGGTGAACATGTGACATGTGAGTAAACCGAGACACATTTGGAATCACAAAACTTTATCTTACAACTAACATGTAGGATATTAGCGAGAAGGACATGATGTAGATCCAAAACTGGTTGCGTACTGTATATCTTTATTTTATTTTTATTATAATGGTAGTTTACCACCCTTAACCTGGTGACATTTTCTCTTGGTGAAAACTCATTCTTGCGCTCTTGGTAAATTGACAATACTCATACATAGAACAGTTGTTTAACACCCCTACAAGTGCAAGAGAGTCCATAGATGTTATCTAACAGAGTGCGTGTTCAGAAAGACTAATCTTTTAGCATTGCCAGAAGACTTGTAGCTACATTATAACACCACCAATGGAAATATTGGCCCTTATTTGTACAATATATATTAATAGCAGGATTAGAAAAATCTGGACATTCAGGTACACAGTAATTCACAGTAATTACTCACACTAACACACAGTAATTACAGTTAGAAGTGAGACCCATTATCCGGTAACCTGAGATTCAAAAAGATCTGAATCACAGAATGTCCCACAGAATCTATTTTAATCAAATAATTCAAAATGTTGTTCCTTTTTCTCTGTTATTATAAAACAGTACCTAATACGTTATCCCAGATAAGATACAGTATAATTAATCCAATTTTAATTATAGACTTGATGTGGATCAAATTGCATGTCCTGAGCATTCTGGATAACAGGTCCCAAACCGGTATCACTAAAACCGCTTTGTTCCGACCAAAGAAAAGTTAATACCAATTACACGATTGTCATGAAATAAATTTAATGCGGGAATAGTATCCCTAATGTAGTTATCTGCCTATGGGGAGCCATAAACGTAATGTGCCATAAACATTTAAATTTTCAAGATTTATCGTACTCTGAATTCAAATTCAACTATTCGCCTCCTAAACCCAACTTAATTGGTGTTTAAGTCAATGGGAAAGGTCCAGGGATTAATTTGGAGATGTTTGCAGCTTTCCTGACATTAAAAAAAAGTTTCGGAGAAAAAACTTGGATCGAATTCGATTCGGGTTTCGGGTTGTTTCAATAGTTTGAAAAATTTGATTTTAATAATAAATATTGATTGGTCAAATTCTAAATTGATGGGAGTTTAGGGGAGTTTTTAAAAACTTTGATAAATGTGCCTCTATGTGTCATATGTGCCTATTTACATTGCAGCTGAGAAGGGCTGTGTCACATTATATTTTTAGTCATTTAGTTCTCAGATTGAGGTTAACAAATGCCCATTCAGTGCAGTTATAGTGTAAGTGTAAAGCTCAAAAGTAATGCCCTCAGTGACAATGATAGCCATATAATGCTTCTCTGTCCTCTACGCTTAGAGGCTGATCTATGAAAGTTTGTAGAGCATTCTTTTCTCCAAACATATTTTTCACACAGTTTCTTAATCCACATTTTCATAATTTATCAAGTGTTATAGCCATAAAAGCTACAAACATTAAAGTACGACAAGTAAAAGCTGTCAAGGTCATGTAGAAGTCAATGGAAGTTCCCTTTATTTTCTTGTCAAGATCAGCCTTTTGTTAGTGGATTTAGAGGCTTCCGAAGATCAAAACTGTCATTGTTGTATGAACAGCTATTGTCCTACATACTTTTTTAGTCAGATCTTTTAATAACTTCCATGGCATTCTTGATTTTAGAGAAACAGAGTTTAATTGTGGTTTCAAAAAGTTCTAATGCCAGTAATGTTTGACCTTCAAATAAATGGGCCTCCACATCATAATAATTAGACTGTATGATGTGATTTGTTTAAAATATATAAAAAGGATTCCATGTGCCAACAACTACCTGTACACAAGCATTACTGCTATCTACATATGTAAGCAAACATTCCTGAGTAACTGGTGTTTCCAGAGAATTCTGGAATTAGTGCTATCTGTGCAGGGAATAATGATATCACAACAGAAACATGACATCATTTTCTCTCTATATTTGAGGCTGCTTATTGTAAGTGCTGCTGCCTAAGCATGAAACCCAGCAGTAAGAGCTATGGTGCATGAAACAATCTAAGCAATCTATTTCGGGGTTAAATAAGACATACAATTGCAATTTTTTTCAACCATAATGCCCCCATAATTCCTGCTTATCTGTGATCCCAGAGGGAGTTGTACCTGATGCAATTGCAGTTAATGCTCCAGAATTCCCACAGCTGCATGTGTGATTTGACGCATTTTTCAAGTCACAAAATGACATGTAATTTAAGAAGACACAGCTGCCATGACCAGTCTCTAAATGGTCACGGGCTCTTCAGAGCACAAGCCCCTAGTCCACAAGGGCACATGCACAAATTTCAAAAAGATTAAGCTCCAAAGAGTCCCATTTTAGAAAGTTTAAAAAATTTCAATATTTATTCATCATATAAATCAGTAAAAAAATTCATATACAGACCCCTTGATCCTTCCCTACAAAGGATCAAGGGGTCTGTATATGAATTTTTTTACTGATTTATATGATGAATAAATATTGAAATTTTTTAAACTTTCTAAAATGGGACTCTTTGGAGCTTAATCTTTTTGAAATTTGTACAAAATGACATGTAAACCCAATTCTTTGGGCGCATGTGACTGCTGCAACTGCTGCACCTTCAGAGGTGGGGGAAGCTTTCTTAGATGTGTGTTTGATTCTGCATATGTCATGTGGATGGCATGAATAGAGTGTACTTTTATTTGGTCAACCAACTTGCTTGTTACAATGCCCATACAACAAATATCATGTAATAGTCTGCATGGTTTGAAATTCTTGGCATGTGCACAGTCAGCATTGGTTAGCCTCAAATCTTACAATGCATTTAAGTTCTAGAAAATTATTTTACTAGTTATAAGTGTACCAGCATCTTCCAGTATTCCTCTAAAATAAAGGATCCTTATATGTTCATAACACAGTATAAAGAGCAAACATGACATGGGATCTGTGCCACCCTCAGCACTGCCAGTGAATCACATTGACTGGAAACACTTGGCTTACTCTACACATTTAAGCAGAAATTCTTGAGTAACTGATGTTTCCACTGAATTCTGTTCCTGAGGGAGTTGTACCTGAAGCAATTTCAGATAATGCGCCAAAATTGCCACAGCCGCACATGCACTTTGATACAAATTAGACACAATACCCCTGTGTGCTCCATTCTGCATATATCATATGGATGGCATGAATAGATTGTTCTTTTGATTCAGTCAACCAAATTACTTGTTACAGTGCCCAAAGAATGAATATCATGCAGTTTGATCAGATATGAGTGAATTGTTTGAAATTCTTGGCATCTTCCAATGTTCCTCTAAAACAGAGCCCCCCCCCAACCCCCACCAGGTTCACTTCCCACAGGCAGAGTATCCCACACAGGAAGACTAGGACAGGCAGAGTATGACACACACACAGGGAGCATAGGGCACAGGCAGATTATGGCATAGAAGCAATTTCAATTTTTTTAAACAGCACCTAGCTTGATAAAAGGATGCATGGCCTGAAACGTCACTGTGATGCCAACAAAAGGATTAATAAAGTCTTTTTAAACAGAAGAAGAGTTGGATGGATGGTGCTGTTCAAAAAATTGCTTCTATACAGTATTACCAAAAGAAAGTGTCCTTAGGTGAACGTGCACCACATGCATATATAGCAAGAATTGATGTGCTGACTACTTTTCTGTGATAGGTAGAGTATGGCACACACAGGGATCATAGGCAGTGATGGGCGAATCTACCCAGTTTCGCTTTGCCGCGAAATTGGCTAAAAAATTCACGAAACGAGTCGCGCGTCGTTTTTGTCACATCGTTTTCATTGCGTTTTCGTCGCATCGTTCTTTTTTTTTTTTTTAAAGCCAGCAAATTTACCGCAGGAGAATTTTCATTGGCGTTTCGCAAATAAATTCACCCATCACTAATCATAGGGCAGGCACAGTATGGCACACACAAGGAGCATAGGGCAGGCAGAGTATGGCACAAACAGGGAGCATAGGGCAGGCAGTGTATGGCATACACAGGGAGCATAGGGCAGGCAGTGTATGGCATACCCAAGGAGTTTATGGCAGGCAGAGTATGACACACACTAGTAGCATAGGACAGGTAGAGTATGGCACACACAGGGAGAATAGGAAAGGCAGAATACAGCAGGAGACTACTCTAAGATGAATTAGTTCAAACTGTGCTACATACAGGGAAACAGTGCTGGTGCACCTCTAGCATTTTGGTGCAGAAATAGAATTCTCTTGATTGCACTGACCCATCCGATATCCATCTAACTGACAACACAATCAATATGAATACTGCAATCTGCAAAATTCTATAGAAACTATTATATCTGATAAAAAATACAAACTGTATGATACGCAATGACTTGCATGACCCACACCTAAACATTTTCTTCCTAGCAAGATTTTCCTTTGGCATGAGGCATGTGGCGTATTTCAAAACCATATTCCAAGTCCACATTGTCTGCCTGTGTTCTGATGCAGAAAGCAACCCTCCCCTATCACTGGAATTCTGGAAGAGTGGGTAAGGTGTGTCAAAATAATAATTTACCTAAAGCAATAATAAACGTGTTTTTAATTTAATGCGGCATCTGCCCAATTATTCATCTGGGTGGAGAACAGAAATCTTCTATGCCACCTTCATTTGGTTTGTCAGATGAAAACAGGCTTCTCTAATACCTAAACAATGTAACCTCCGGTAAAGATGTGGTTCTGACTCAAAACCGTGTAGATAGGTGAAGAAAGAATAAGAACAATATTAAATCTGTATGTGAGTTCTCCAACGAGCACGCAGATTGGATGCCCTAGCAAAGGTCTGGGTCTCATCGCATACAATGGTAAGTGATTCATTATTCGATAGTAAGTGATTCTTCATGTATTATGTTTATCCAATGCAAAGAAAAAGTTCCTCCAAGACCATTTTGCTTTTTAAGTGCATGACCAGCTACTGTATATTGACCTGTGAGACAATGTAGCAATTTCAAGGACAGACAGACCTCTGGGGTCGGGATGGGACAATCAATCAACTTTACACATTGCAAAAAGAGGAATTCAATATTCTCTGTTCTAAATGTATTAGGTGCAGAAGCAGTAATATTCGTATGGCTGTTAAAGGATGAGGAGATGGATGGAAATTATAATATGGTATTTCAAATGCCATTTTGTCCTTTCGAATGACAGTGCTGCACTGGGAAAAGTGAACCATTTCATGATCTCTCTTTGTAATTATCTTCTCCTACCCCCCACATTTACATTATAAAGGCAAACTAGGTTCAGGGATCATATTTCCAAAACATCCTTCATTTGGTGATGAAGCAGCCTCCACCAGGGCCGGAACTAGGGGTAGGCAGAGTAGAGTCATAGGGGGGGCTCACTTTAGAAGGGAAATAATGTTTTTGTTTTTTTTTTAGTTTTAATTTCGCCCCTGTCTCCAGCAGCAGCGTTCTGCTCTATTTCAGTCCCCACCTCCCTCTTACTTGCCTTTTGCCTGGTACAGATCTAGGGCAATATTTTTGCTGCTGCTCTGGCACAGGCTGGTGGTACAGGTACAGACTTGGGGGGCAATGGCTGGTACAGACTTGTGGCACAGGTACAGACTTAGGGGGCAATGCTGGTGGCATAGTTACAGATTTAGAGAGCCAGCTGGTGGCAGAGGTACAGACTTGGGGGGCAATGGCTGGTGGCACAGGTACAGACTTAGGGGGCAATGCTGGTGGCACAGGTACAGATTTGGGGCAATATTTTGGCTTGCTAGCACAGATACAGATTGGGAGCAATATTTTGGGTGCTGCTGGCACAGATACAGATTGGGGACAATATTTTGGGTGCTACTGGCTGGCACAGGTACAGATTGGGAGCAAAATTTTGGGTGCTGCTGACACAGGTACAGATTAAGGGCTGGCTGGCTCAAGTACAGTTTGATTCAGGTTTCTTTATTTAAGAAAAAGTGAATAGGTGGGAAATGGTCATACAGAACGGGGGTGGGGGGGCACTGATTGTACCCCTTGCCTAGGGTGCCAAACTACCTTGGCCCGGCCCTGGCCTCCACACATTATCTGTGCTAAAGCAGCTAAAAGAGCATATCTATAAAGAAGTAGAGAATGATATTCTGAGACTTTTTGCAATTGTTTTTCATTATTTTATTATTTGTGGTTTTTGAGTTATTTAGGGGCAAATTCACTAAAGCGCGAAGCATCTAACGCTAGCGCTAATTCGCCAGCATGTCGTAAATTCGCAACTTTGTTAGACTCGAAAAATTCGCAAGCGAAGTAGATAGACTAGCGCAACTTTGCGCCCTACGCCAGGTGAAGTTGTGCACTGACGAAGGGATGTAACTACACTAATTCACTAAGATGACCATTTTACTGAATGTTACCTCTTGCATTCAATACAATAGAAAAAAAAAGTCCCAAAAAAACGCTGGCATCTTTTACCTTTTGTAGGGTGATAGTCTGAAAAATAGCGAAAACTTTTTGGGGGTTACTCTCCTTCCCCCCCTACATTTCCTAACATATGGCAACACAACTATACAGGGGGCACATGTTTAGGGCAATAGGACAACTTTATTTTATTTATTAAAGGTTTCCTGGGCTTGTGTAGAGAATGTAGTGGCTGTAACATATACTTCTATTATATGTTTAACTTTGTACCGTATGCAAATTAGGCATCGCTAGTGTAAATGCGCTTTTCCTGGCAAAGTAACAGTAGCACAACTTCGCTAACATTCGCCGCCCTGAGCACAAATTCACATTTCAGTGAATTTGCGGCGGTATGGCGAAAATCCTCCTGGCGAACTGCGGCGATCTCCGGCGAAGCTGTCGCTAGTGCATTTTCGCACTTTAGTGAATTTGCCCCTCAGTGTTTTATTCAGCAGCTCTCCAATTTGCAATTTCTGCAATCTGGTTGCTAGAGTACAAATTACCCTAGCAACCATACATTGATTTGAATTAGAGACTGGAATATGAATAGGAAAGGGCCTACATAGCATGATTGATAATAAAAAGTAGCAATAACAATACATTTGTAGCCTTACAGAGCATTTGTTTTTTTAGTTGGGGTCAGTGATCCCATTTGGAAAAAGAAGAAATAGGCACAGAACTCAAAAACTATAAAATATAAACAATGATGACTAACTGCAATTTTGGAATTAAACATTCCATTTGGACATTCTGTAACATACTTGAAGTTACCACAAAGGTGAGCCAACCCTTTAAGAGCAAATGCTTGGAAAACAAAGGCAACAGTTAGGCAGGGTGCAAGAAAAACAACAGCATTTCTCCAACCCTCTGTATGGCCAATCATGCAATGCCTTTCCAACTGGCCTGATGGCCAACACATGGCCACCTTAAAAAAAACAATTTACTGGTAGAAAGGAAGTTCACTGCCCTGTGCAAGCACAAGTAATAGTGATGATCACTTTTCCAGAATGAAAAAAAAAATTAATTTGTACTCTCAAACTGCTTTATTTAACATAATAAACATTTTTGAGTATCCCATTACAAGTGCAAATGAGAGCATTTTAATATGAACTTGTCAAAACACATTATACAGTGCATAGGCATGCTGCAACAACTGGGCATGATTATAGCTGGTATGCTGTCTTGATCCAATGCACCCAAGTGTTGTAATTACTGAAACATTTTCATTTCAAGGAGGCATCAGTAGGCAGTTTACACTTTTCTAAAATACAACCCTCTATATATTATACAAACCAAAATTTGAAACCTTTGTTGTGAGAAATTATGACAAATATCCGTAGGCCTTCAGCAGTTATTTAGATGCACGTTCCATCTAGGGTTGCCACCCTGGCCAAGGCAATGTAGCTGCCGGTAAATCTGTAATACCCCTATTAAAGGCTCCTGACCTGCCCCAACCCACTAAAAATTTACCTTTTTTTCCAGGGTCGGGTCATGATTCCGCCCCCCTTCCATCATGACACGCCCCCTTGTACATTACGACATGCCCCTTTCTTCCCGCCCCCCAACCACTGTCGGAAAAAAAAAATTTCAAAGGTGGCAACCCTAGTTCCATCAGAACCTTGCAGCAGGTATTGGGTGTTGGGAGATAGAAGACTGCAGTGAAGACATACCTATGCATCCCTATCTGAAGTCTTCTCCCCCCCCCCCCAGTCCATGTGATTGACGCGCCGCTGCAGCCGATTCCAGCCGGCTGCAGCGGCACGAGACTGCCGGGGGGGGGGCCCTGCAGGGGTGCGGGCCCTGGCCCAGTTGCACCCCCTGCTCCCCCGGTAGTTACGCCACTGTATTTGATCCAAACAAAGATATAATTTATCCTTATTGAAGGCAAAACAATCCTATTGGTTTTAATTATTGTTTATGTTATTTTTTAGTAAACTTAAGATATGGAACCCAAATTGTGAAAAGATTCCTTATCCAGAAAGGGCTAAAAAAAATAATTTTGTAAAATAATGTAACTAAATATTTTAATACAGATATGGTATCTGTTATCCAGAAAGCTCAAAGTTACGGAAAGGCCATTTCCAATAGGATTTCCTTTCCTCTGTAATAAACAGTACAATTGTTGGATCCCTTAAAAGGAAACCCATTATCCAGAAAGCTCAGAATTACAGAATGGCCATCTCCCATAGACTCCATTATAATGAAATAATCCAAATTTTTTAAAATTATTTTTTCTCTGTAATAACAACACAGTACCTTGTATTTGATCCCAACTAAAATATAATTAATCCTCATTGGAAGCAAAACCAGCCTATTGGGTTTATTTAATGTTTACATGATTTTCTAGTAGACTTAAGGTATGAAGATCCAAATTACGGAAAGATCTGTTATCCGGCAAACCCCCGGTCCCGAGCATTCTGGATTATAGGTCCCATACCTGTACCTTGTACTTGATCCAAACTAAGATATAATTAATCTTTACTGAAGGCAAAATAATCCTATTGGTTTTAATAATTGTTTACGTTATTTTTAGTAAACTTAAGATATGGAAACCCAAATTGTAAAAAAAATCCCTTATCCAGAAAACCCCAGATCCCGAGCATTCTGAATAATAGGTCCCATAGCAGAAAAATGTATATCACCATTTATCTTTTTGTTTTAAAATATTTATGTATGTAATTCTTGTGATGACGGGACATTTGTTTTACTTCAGTGGTGGGAGCCATGTTCTGACTGAATGGCGAGTGATGATTTAAGCTGTTTATTTTAATGGAAGATGGTATGATATATATCCCAAATGTGATTGAAAACATTGGCCTGCTTTATTTTTAATATGGCAAATAAGTTTTAAGCCTTTTAACTTCAAAATCCCAGTGTGCATGTTTGTAATATTGCAACTATGGGGTATATTTATCAAAAGGTGAAGTTAGAGATCACCACAGTCCACTGCAGTGAAATTCTGTCACTCTCCATTCTCATTCTCCATTCTCATTCCACTCTCCATGGGATTTTGAAAGGTGTATTTACCTCTTTCGCCAGACTTGCCTTCACCAGCTCAGACCTATGCACCAGCTCAGATCTATGCACTCAGACGAAGTGCATTGGAGTGCATAGATCTTCATCAGTCTTCAGTTACTTACATCATATTTTTTGAGTGGAAAAAAAAGCTGGCATCTTTTCCTTTTTTCAGGGTGATAGGCTGCAAAAGTCTTAAAAATGTTTATGCAACCGGTTTCCCCCCATACATTTTATAACATATGGGAACATTATTTTAGTCGGCTCATGTGTAGGGCATTAAAACAACTCTAATGATTTTATTAAGGTTGCCTTGGCATGTCTAGTTATCAGTGTAAATGTAAATTATTAGATGTACCATGTAACATAAACATTCAACTTTAAATTTTCTGCCGTATGCAAATTAGCCTGAGCGCAAGAACTCAACAAAGTGATGATAGATAGATAGATAGATAGATAGATGGTAGATAGATAGATAGATAGATAGATAGATAGATGGTAGATAGATAGATAGATAGATAGATAGATAGATAGATAGATAGATAGATAGATAGATAGGTGATAGATAGATGATAGATAGATGATAGATAGATAGATAGATAGATAGGTGATAGATAGATGATAGATAGATAGATAGATAGATAGATAGATAGATGATAGATAGATAGATAGATAGATAGGTGATAGAGAGATGATAGATAGATAGATAGATAGATAGATAGATAGATAGATAGATAGATAGATAGTAGATAGATAGATAGATAGATAGATAGGTGATAGATAGATAGATAGATAGATAGATAGATAGATAGATGATAGATAGATAGATAGATAGATAGATAGAGGGTAGATAGATAGATAGATAGGTGATAGATAGATGATAGATAGATAGATAGATAGATGATAGATAGCTAGAGATAGATGATAGATATATAGATGATAGATATATAGATGATAGATGAATAGATGATATATAGATAGAGAGATACATAGATAGATAGATATCCTCTCCACACTTTTCAATAAAAAACTTTTATTAGTTACTGTTAAAAAACATAAAAAAATACCATAGAAAGTACTGACATGTCATTGGAAAGTATTTGTGACTTATCGGGCTACGTGCCACTTTCTCAAGCGTTGATTTTGATACCGTATCAAAATGCAGCGGATAGGTTTAGGAGGTTTAGCGGATAAGGTCTAGCAGATTATAGGTGTGGAGAAGGTTAGTAATACGAGATTGTCCTCTACTTTAGAGACTAATTATAAGAGAGAGAAATATGGTAAGTTCAGTGTAACCTTTTTAAGAATGGGCTTGACACAGGCCTATGAATAATAAGGATGAAAGTGCCAGAGAGGAACTGAATATATGTCTAAAAGGTTGAGTAAGGCCAGGGGCCTTGTTTTAGTAATAGTGAGGGCACAGGATTAATTGAGCAAGTTGTAGATGGAGAGGACAGGAGGGAAATTTCAGACTCTGTAACTAGATCAAAATAGTTGATGAGGGTCAGGAGATTAAGAAAACTAAGATTATTGGGGTCTGTTGGTGTATGTTACAGCTATGGGACTTATTATACAGAATGTTTGTGACCTGGGGTTTTCCAGATAAGGGATCCTTTTGTAATTTGGATCTCTATACATCGTCAACATTCTAAATGTTAAACATTTAGTTTTTTTTTAAATTAAAATGGAGTTAATGGCATATGGGAGTAATTCAGAGTTTTATTGGATAACAAGTTTCTAGATAATGGACCCCATACAGGTATGTAGTGTGAATGAATCATTTGGTGAGGGATGAAGAGAAGCATTGAAAATGGAAAACAAGTATTGTGGGTTGGGTTCTATTTATGTGTGTACAACAGTTCTCAGCTTGGGAGAGGGCAGAATTGAGGCATGACATGAAAATTTTATGGTGAAAAAGGGCTGCTTTTGTATGGGATTTCCCCCAAAACACACTGCAGATTTCTAGCAAGAGCACAGGAGTGACATCTGAGGGTGTAGCCAGGGGCAGGGATTATGGGTGCAACTATATTGTGGCTGCAGAAAGACAAGGGTGCTGATAGTGGAAGATAGAATTGAGTTAGGTATTGACAAGTAAATCATGATTCAGGAAGAACTGAAGAAGGATCCGTGCTATGGCAGGGTCCTCTACTCCCACTCTCACACACAGTAACAATGCCCTGCTTGTAAAAACAACACTTGTCAGGTTTTCATTTTCCCTTTATAAACCTTGGCATTCAGCTTTTCAAATAGGTTTATGTCTTCTATTGTTTGCCATCTGTGTGAGGTTTAGCAAATTACCTTTGTGCAGTGACCAGATACATTTATGTAACAGTCATAAATAAAAACACTGTTTGCACACAGTAAAATATTAATATGGCAGCCTGCACTGGTGCACTGGCTATGATGAAAGAGAATACACCATTTGCTTTAGGTCTGCAAATATACAATAGGAGACTTGGAATGAGCAGACGTGCAATTCCAGTTTATGGAGATGATAAACCCTATTTCTAGAGAGGGTACATTCACCCAATCAGAAATGGATTTGCAACATTGTATATCATAGAATCCTCTATTTAATCCAAATTTCTATATACAGGCAGTCCCCAGGTTACATACGAGCTAGGCTCTGTAGGTTTGTTATTAAGTTTGTATGTAAGTTGAAACGTATCCATTTACTTATTAAATGCAACTTAGACAGATATCTGTCTTAACATAGTATTTATTTTTCACCTTTCGGTGCATATTTATTTTTACCTTGCCCTGCAGTAGACAACACATACCATTAAAGCTAAATGCTGATACAAACCAAGCAAACCATAGCATGTTACTGTAATAGCCACTGTTTGTAAGTATGATAATCCAAATAGCCATGAGCAGCAATGTATGTTACTTTAGGTACTGTTCTATGATTACAAGGAAAGAGCACATCAGTAATATTCCCATTATTATTATTATTATATCCATTGATTTGCTTGAGGCTCCTAGCAGTGAAATAAGTCATCCACTTGATCACTGTAACAGTGAAAAGCCATTGAGGAACTGTAGCTTTTTATCTTGGTAAGGTAGAACATGGAGGGGTAATTCAGGAGTATATTTTTGCCTTTGGCCCACACAGGCACTGTGACAGTTAAACTCCATGGGGCAAATTCACTAAGCAGCAAAAATTCGCTAGCAACCGCTTCGCCACAATCCGCCACCAGCCACTACATTCCACTACACAAGCCCAGGAAATCTTTAATAAATAAAATAAAGTTGTCCTATTGCCCTACATGTGCCCCCTGTATAGTTGTGTTGCCATATGTTAAGAAATGTAGGGGGGATGGAGGGTAACGCCCAAAAAGATAACGCTATTTTTCAGCCTCTCACCCTAAAAAAAAGTAAAAGATGCCAGTGGGTTTTTTTTGGGACTTTCAAAATTTCAAAAATTTCAAGTTTTTTTTTTTTTTTTTTTTTTAAACTCCTATCCATTGTATTGAACTTTGCCAGGTCTGACCTGGCGAAGGAAAGTCTAGCGCTAGAGGTAACGTTCAGTAAAATGGTCATCTTAGTGAATTAGTGTAGTTACATCCCTTCGTCAGTGCGCAACTTCGCCTGGTGTAAGGGTGCGAAGTTGCGCTAGTCTAATTCGCTAGCAAATTTTCGCCAGGGACACTGTTAGTAAATTGGCAAAGTTGCAAAATAAAGTCACGATGACGAATAAGCACTAGTGTTAGACACTATGCGATTTAGTGAATTTGCCCCTAAATGTGAATGGACTCTCATTTGCCATTGCACCTGATATTTGTGAATTAGATTATGGGAATTTGCTCTTCCTTAACACACACACACAGCAATGTTCCTTGTCAAGTGCCCATCTGTTGCTGCAGACATGATTGTAGCACAAAGATACAATTACACTACAAAAACACAACAATGTAACTAAAGTGCAGTCTCTTATTTATATTAGGGAAATCATTTATGTGCTTTTTGACTGTACCTCTGCCCTCATACACATTGCCTGCAAGTGGTCTTTTCTAGTGTTGGGCGAATTCAGGCCCATTTCGCCTCAGGTGAATAAATTCATCAAACGCCAGCGAAATCTCGCCTGGCGAAAATTCGATGGCGTCTCTTCTTGGATGCGGGCATCCATTTTGTTCAAAAACAGATGCGTGTCCAAAAATGGACACCCGCGTCCAAAATGAGACATGCCAGCATTTCGTGAATTTTTCGCCGTTCGCCATTTCTCTAGAAACTCGTGAAAAATTCAGCAAAGCAAAATGCTGCTGATTCGCCCATCACTAGTCTTTCCTAGTGAAGATTTTAAACTGGCAACCAGTAGAACACCAATGGCAACAAAGATTTACTGGCACACAGGTTTAGGCAAGCAGGTAAAACCTTGCTGGGTTTATTGCAGCATGCAACGTTTCGGGGTTACCCCCTTTATCAAGCATCAAGTAAATCTTTGTTGCC
Organism: Xenopus borealis; assembly: GCA_024363595.1. NCBI lineage: Eukaryota > Metazoa > Chordata > Amphibia > Anura > Pipidae > Xenopus > Xenopus borealis. The sequence continues at coordinate 113,331,179 of CM044441.1, forward strand.
ATTGGAATTCTTGGAATGCCGTTTCCCCATCGTTACTGGGCACCAGGGCCATCATCCATTTAGCAGGTGTGCGAGTACCCATTGACTTTTCTTCAACCAGTAGAACACACCAGGTCAGTGTTGCTCACAAACAGCTCCCTTCTTTAGATCTATATCAGATGTGAATTAAAGGACAGGTTCTGATCATTTCACTATAGCAATATGCACTGGAAATTCTAACAGTTTAATGCAATGGTGCTTAATTTTCCATATCTTGCATGTTTATAGTATTCTGACCATGCATTTGCAGAATGTGATATTCTATAGCAAATGGCATTGTGCTCTTTATTCATTATGTGATGTTAATGCTAACATGCAGTAACCAAAGTTGGAATCCAGCTCTAAATGCATATATTTCTATAAAGCACTTCACTTCCCTCTCATTTGTGCTCAGCTGGTTTATATTAAGAGCAGATAAATGCCTCTGATCTCAAACACAAACATCAACAGGTGACGCCTGTTCTCATTCAAATGAGGGTGGATTCCAATGTACGAAAACTAGCAGAACAATATCTGCGTAGAGGATTGAAAAGGCATCTGAAATGTGACACTGACTTAGAACTGTATGTACTTGTGTGCATACCTTTCATTATCTTCTACAGAAGCTTTTTGGATCAGTATCTGACCAATCAACCCTGGGCAGGGCAGCAAGACAAACACAGTCCAACTGTAATGATTTCAGTCCTCATTGAAGTGAATGTTTACTAACACTGGTTGTTTTTGATACTTAAGGACACATCTAAATATTAATTAATTAATTAATTAATTAATTAATCATAGGCTTTAGCAGCAACAATGGCAGTCTTATATCAATCTGAATTTGGATCTGTCTGGTACTCAACAAAGTTGCCCAGGTTTCAGTTTAAGAAAGGTTTAAAAATGTTAGTCTTTACTTTATATTCAGCATTATTAAACATTTTTTAAAATTTCACAAGCCCGATTTATAGAACATTTTACAAATTTTATCCAACATATTTCGTTTTAAATAACGTAGGGACCATTTCAAGAGGATGTGAACTGTGATATGTGTTATCACTTTATTAAAATAAATGTTATTTATTAAAAATAGATACATTAATCAAGGCAGATCAATGTGTCAGCTTGTTAAAGTGTATTTCTATGAGCAGTTAAACACCTTTCTATTCTAATGGGGTGTTAGAGCTCTGAAGCTGAACTCGAACACACCACTAGATATTTAATCCTTGATGCAAATTGCCAGAGGGGATTAACATTCATTTACAAATTCAAATGCAGTGTCAGAAACATTTAGTCAAGAAGGAAGAGTTACAGAACACACAAATGGTGTCATTTCCATCACTCAAAATTATTTCTACACTCTATTCTTTAGCTGCAAGTCCACTGTTCATATTGCAGGGGAAATAGTAGAATTACGTACCTCCCAACTGTCCTGTTTTTTGCAGGACGGTCCCGACTTTGACAACTCAACCTGCAGTTGTGGATTGTTACTGAAATGTCCCGACTTTCTCTTTGATCTCCTACACTGGACAGCCAGAAAAAGATACAAAGTTTCTAAAACATAATTGACTTTTGGCAGAGAGTTCCTAATACGTAGCAGGTGTACTTGGATATACTTTTGTAACAATTTAAGAAACAATTGTAACTATTTAAGACAAGCAGGTCTCTTAGGGAAATTGTGACTTGTAGATTCAAGGGCAATTCACCTTCATTAGCTAAATTGTAATGACATAAAATCTGAGCTTAAAACTCCCAGAAATGTGTTCAAACGTTCCATAACCTGCCAAAGTTTGTAAAATGGTAATTAGGGGGTGTGACCATAAAATGGGCGTGGTCAAAAATTACCCGCACAGCACTCAGCAAAACGTTTGTCCCCCTTTCTATTCTCAAAATGTTGAGAGGTATGGAATTACCGCTAGCTTGAAGGCAGCTGTAGGTCCAGGGCTCCTTTGCATCATTAGATACAGTGATTCAGAACAGAAGGTGCTACGGATACAACTGCATTGAGTGCAACTGTAGGAAATTGCAAGAAGCTTTTTGGGTGCAAGAACTTCTGTGGTTGGGGCTGTAAATAAGCTCTTGAATTTCACTTAAGAAAACTGCAATAGAAAAGAGAAAAGAGACTGACACACACTGAACTGCTGCAAAGAAAGTTTGTATTGTACAGTACAGCACTTCACTGCTGCTGAACCATGGCCTGTTGTTAAAACAACACTTTTCCTAAAATAATATTGCTTACTATTCCACTTGTCTAATCCAGATCTAAATGCTTCTTGCTTAATCATTTATTTAACAGCTAAGATAACTAAATAGAATGTTAAGATGAAGGAAGAAGTGAGAGGGCTTTTCCAGGGCATTTCCACAGCGAAATCTAAAGCAGCACTGTGGGTTCCACCTAGACCTCAGGCATTGTCTGCTAGTACAAAGGATTGTATTTTTTTCTCTTTCTGAATTCCTTCCAACATTTTCAAAAAATGCACTTCTGCCTTATTCCGCCTTCCCCTAATTATGTCTCTGCATACTGTCTCTCTCACGTCACACAAAATACCGTCTGAAATCCGATGTCTGATCACACACACCCTGAGTAGAAACTTGACATTTTCACACTTTGGAGCAGATCGAATTTCAAAGTGAAAAAACTATGAATTCAAATTCAAAAAGACCAACCAAAATTAAATTCGATTTTTTTTTTTGCAAATTCAAATCGAATTTGGACTATTCCTTAGTCAAAGTATACAAAAATAACTCAAAATTCTAATTTTTTTAATTCGAATTTTCACTTCAATCCTTGATAAATCTGCCCCTTTGAGTTAAATATCTGAGTTTGTATAACAAATATGATACTATCTATTATTGTGTCCTGGTCCCAATTTGCACATGGTTTTATCATAGACATTAGACATGCTAGTCTTTTAGCTGGTCATTCTCATTGATTTCCAGACATCCAATTATGGGAAACGCCTTCTCGTAACATTTTAGGCCTGATAAGTTCAGTGTAATTGTCTATGGCAATCAAGTCTTTGCTTTTGCTTTCAAATTCTGAACTGGTAGTTGAATGATCTGCAAGTCTGGTCTTATCATCTAGGGGGGCCAAAAGGACCATTTTATTGAGTCCCCCCGCCCCCACATTCATGTGCGCTGGGAAGCCATGTGGCTATGGGGCTGGGCAGGTAAATGACACACGGTGGCATTTCATATCAGCCCCTCACCCTCAAGCCCTGATTCTGACAGGGGGATTTTTGGGCCTCTGTGTACTTCAAATGCCAGGGCCTAGACCTGTATGCCACCCCACTCAGGGCCCTAGGCCTTTCGCGCATGTGTGTGAGGTCATGGGAAGTGATGTCACTACGCACCATACATACATGTTATGTCTCGCCATGCACCAGTCCAAACACCCTACCCCCTTCCCCCACCTGTGCTGCCAAATTTCATAAAAATATATCTGGCAACGGGGAAAAAGGTATTTTTGAAAAAAAAAAAATTTTAATAGAAAATGATTACCATATAGGCATCTCAGGGCTGCCCTCTTAAAGCTGCTGCCCTAGGCCCAGGCCCTTGAGTGCCTATATGTTAAATAAGACCCTCATTAGGCCCAATATTTTCAGTCAGCCTAAGATTGGCCCTGCTGATCAGACTAATTACTAATTGGATGTTATGGCCAATTACCTCTGCCGAACACCTATCCGGTTGTGATCTAGCTAGCTCTATCCAGAACTGGCTTCATATTATAGGGCCACTGAGTTGCCCTCATTGACCCCCACCCTGGTTAAAAAAGCAAAAGCTGTATACAGAATATTTCTTTAAATCTTAACATGAAAAAATAGGCAGGTTGTTTAACCCCTTTATTAAGTACCAAGGAAAGTGACACAAGTTTTATACAAGACCAACATTCACATCTACCAGAGTTTGTTTTAAAAAATGGATTGTGGATCTGTGTCTGCTGGTGCTACAGACCTGAACAAAACCTTCTTGTGCTTCAAACGGGGTAATCCCAACTTTTATTGCAGGGTGCTTCACTTTCTTGAAGCACCTTGCAATAAAAGTTGTGATTCCCCTGTTTTAAGCACAAGAACGTACCAGTATTCCATTTTGTTTAAGTGTATATTGCCGGCGTGTGGCTAGGCTAGTACTGGTACCAGCACCTCTGCACAACTTATATTCTTCAATCAAGGTGCTACAGACTTAACATAAATTAACATAAATACAGGGTGCACCTCTGTACAAACAAACAAAAGGTTTAGAAATAAAAGTGCTTTTTAATGCAATGGATAAAGCTTATAAATCATTTATACTGGAAATCTTTGGTGAAATATTTTGCCTTTGTGAAATGTGGAAGGGACGTGACAAAATCTTTACACACATTTGACAGATACCTTCTTCAAACAGTCCGGCAGCTTCTGCAACCGACCAAACTGGCTTAGTCACTTTCAGGGAGTGGCTTGTCTTTTAGACATATTAGGTGTGTAAGTCTCTGGCCATGTGCCAGCTCCTAAAATTTGCAAATCGGGTGAAACACAAGAATCACAATCAGAGCAGAGACAAAAAAGGACCAATAAAATTATCCTGTAATCAATAACGAATAGAAATATGAATTAAAGAGTCATAATTACCTGTACACTGCTTTATTTCTTCAAATCCTTTGGGAATGTGTGCCTGACATAATTATTATTTCTTATGTTATACTGTACATCATGAGAGCATGACTCTTTACTGTGATAAAAAAGGAGGTTTTAAAGGAACAATAACACAAAAAGAAAAATACAAGAGTATAAAAGTAATTAAAATATACTGTACTGCTGCTTCAGAAAGGATACTATAGTTTATATAAACAAGCTGCTGTGTAGTCATGGAGGCAGCCAAAAAGAAGAAAAGGCACGGGTTAAATAGCACATAAAACACCATTCTATTCTACGTAGCTTACCTGTTATTTGCTATGTAACGTACCATTTCTCCCTTTTTCCACCTTGAATAGCAGCCCCTGGGGTTACACAGTAGCTTGTTTATAAAAACCACAGTAGTCTTTCTAAAGCAAACACAGAACTTTTACTATTGCAGGGCAACAGTACATTATATTGTAATTGTTTGGATACACTTTCATTTTTTTTGCCGTTACTGCTTAAGTAGAAGTAAATGCAGGGGGTAATAGGGGCAGCAATGGATCTTCTATCTCAGGTGACCTATATAAAATTGCCCAAGCATAGTAACCCACAGTAACCAATTAGCTGTTTGCTTTCAAACAAATGATCAGTGAACTGGTTGCTATTAGTGATTAAACCTATAGCAAATTCAAATATTACCTTCAAAGTTTCTAAATTCAATACCACCTTTGCTGTCCAGAATTACCCCCCCCCCCATACAGCTCCTAATCCCCAATCTCAGTGTTTGATTTTTAATCTGGCATGAAATGCAGAGTGCGGTAATGCTCTATATGTGAGTAATGCACTGCCTCGTTCACAAGCACTGCAATGCCCTACTTAAAACAGGGCTCCTCTGTACTATGTACCCACCGCTTCTTCCTAAATTGTGCAAGTTAGATAAAGTCTACATGCCTCCTACAGCCTTGAATACAGTGCTACTTGCATTCAGCAAAACTAATTCAGAAAGGGCAGATTATACACCCACAAATATCCTTTGTACTCTGCCCCTCCATCCTGCAAAAATACAGCTATTCCCCAAATTAACCTAATAAGACATTAAGGGGACTAATCACCAGCAGATGAGCAAAGCAGACAATACTGTGCTATATTTTGCCAACCGAGGCAGTTCTTTTCACACTCTACTTGTGTGCATAAGGTTTCCAGTGCAGGTATGGGACCTATTATCCAGAATATTCGGGAGCTGAGGTTTTCCAGGTAATAGATCTTTCCATAATTTGGATCTTCATACCTTAAGTCTACTAGAAAATCTTGTAAACATTAAATAGACCCATTAGCTAGTTTTACTTTCAATTACTTATATCTTAGTTTGGATCAAGTACAAGCAACTGTTTTTTATTACAGAGAAAAAGGAAATCATTTTTAAACATTCAGATTATTTGGATAAAATTGAGTCTACGGGAGACGGCCTTTCCGTAATTCGGAACTTTCTGGATAATGGGTTTCCGTACAACAGATCCCATGCCTATACAGGGTGCACGGACGCAATGTAGATTTCTGCATATATGCCTTGATGTATTGATACTTCCTGGGTGCCCATACCAAGCAACTGACTTGAAGTGAATAACACAAATAAATGATTTACATTACACATGGCAGTGCACCAGAAGTGACTCTGGCACCAGTGAAGGTCTTGTATTTCCAGGGAAAGTACTGCAATTTGGGTATAAAAAGAACACGTTTGTGCTCTTCGCATTGCATTTGAATTTGTAAATGAGCCTGGAATATAATATTGAAATTTTCAATTACATCTGGTCATATCCTCTTATTAAAACTTTTTGGGAAAATAGCCAGGAATTTATAAGAAAGGTAAATAACAAAATCAAACGTGTCCCACAATTTGCATTGCTTAGCCAAACTTCAGTCTCTGATTTTTCTGATGTAATTTCTGTTTCTTGGTAATGGCAGCAACACAGAAGACAATCTTTTTAAATAGGATTACAGATGTTGTTCCAGTTTTAGAAATTGTTCTTCAATACATTTCTAGCCTTTGTTTACACTATGCAGTTAGATGTAAAGTAGGAGATCACTTGATCAGAAAACATTTTAGATCAAAATGGTCTATTTATTTAGAAACATTTGATGGAACAAAAAAACTATTTATTTACACATTTTTGGGTAAAGAATTAGAGTTTTCGAAAAACTAATGTTACTGATCTAGATGGAATTTGAACTGTAATTACATATAGTAGAGTCCTGCAGCAGGTCTGGTTACCCGCAAAAACCTGTGATACCCTGTGGGTTGCAGGTAGAATTTCTCAGTGCGGGTATAGGCGCAGGTCGGCGGTTCTCCATGTTTGCAGGTCAGGCCGTGGGTCTTCTCAATAGCGATTTTTACTAATTTTTCTGACCACGTCTACTTCCGATGATGTCACTTCCGGTTACAATGACAGCACTTCCTGATTCTTGATTGGCAGCATGACAGCACTTCCTGATTCTTGATGGTCAGCTGGTCGCGGGTCCGGGTTGAGGATAAGGTACTTGTGGGTCGGGTAGCAGGTCCAGGAGGGTAAGAATGTGGGTTGTGGGTCCGGGTTGCGGATTGCAGGTTGCGGGTACGGGTCGCAAAAAACGGACCCTCGCAGGACTCTAACATATAGTCCAAATAACCGTTGCACACTGACAGAGTGAATCAGCTCTTTAGTTGTGCAATTTTATTGGCTCAAACAAAAGTAGACAAAGGCAACATGTTGGGCCTCACAGGGCCCTTTATCAAGCCCTGTGAGGCCCGAAACATTGGCAACATAAATTGCACAACTAAAAAGCGGATTCACTCTGTCAGTGTGCAACGGTTATTTGGAATATATATCATTTCACTCAACCCGTGGCAGGTTGGTTAATATACCGTTTGGCACCTGATCCGAAATGAGGAAATACAGGGGTTGAGCACTTCATTATTGAGTGGAATAGAACTGTAATGAAACATGTTGGCCACATGGTAGTCATTAGCTATTGCTTACTACTAGTTATTTCTAGTTTTTACTGGTGTTAGTTAATATATTTTATTTAATTCATTTTCTCATTTTATTTAAATTACTATGAAATGGCATGTCGATTTATTGTATGATATGATGTTTATTGCTGTATAATAAAATTCAATAAAAAGAATTTGAAAAGGAAGTAAACGAGCCATGGGATGTAGCTCAGGAACACCAGGACGTATGATGCACCATATTTAGTTAAATATGGGGGAATGTATAACAAGAAAGGATCTAAATCCGAAATGCTAGAACAAAGTGACGTGTGTCCCTGGAACATGTAAATGTACGTTCAGTGTAATTTTCAGTGTGCTTTTCCCAGAATGGTGCTAGATAGCTAAGTGCTTACCTAAAGGCTGCCACACCCTCACAAAAGACTGAGTGATACATAAAACATGCACAGGCAAGCTGATACACATTATTCAATGCATAACACCAGTTTGTTTATCAGATCCCATATCCTTTTCAACATCTGTTACGTTAGTACTGTACATATTGTCTAGTAGGAAAGTCATAAACTGACTACTGAATGCCATATTTTAACAAAAGGTTTTTAAAACAAATTTAAACAATTCTGATTTTGTACAAAATGAAAGGGAAAAAAGTAAAAGGAAGAAGAAAAGGGAAGAATTTTGAATTATAAGCCACTTTCTAAAACACAAACTATAAAAGGCAACTATTACCCCCGAACAATGCAGGTTTCTATAAAAAGATACTGCATAAAACAACTCATATGTAAAACCCTGCTTCATGTAAATAAACCATTTTCATAATAATATACTTTTTTAGTAGTATGTGCAATTGGGTAATCATAAATAGAAAATTGCCATCTTAAAAAATAAGGACAGCCTCCTGGGATCGTAGGATTCACAGTGTACACATACATGTTAGGTCACATGAGCCAATTAACAGACAGTTCTGTCTTTTTTTTCCTCACTTCTTCCTGTTAATCTGGCCATAGACGCAACAATGTGATCGTACGATTCCTGGATTCGTATGATTTTCGAATCATGTGTGGAGAGTCCCGACATTTCTCGTGCCATGCCGATCGGCTGCCGATAATATCTCTGTGTGTATTGCCAATTGTACAATTTTCACTAGGTTTTGTCGGACACAACTTTCATACAATTGCTGTAGGGGCAGAACATCAGCTGATTTGTGCTTTTACTACTTTATTTAATCTGAAGGTTACTGGCAGGTCGGGAGATGGGGATGTTCGATCGTACGATGATTTGTACGATCGGATCTTTGCGTTACAGTTACAGTTGAAATATTTCTGGTCAGGTGATCTCTGAGGCAGCACACAGACCATCACAAAATGGTGGTTCAAGGCAAGAGATGTAAAAGTGCAATATTTACTTAAATACCTGTTTGGTAAGATTCTTTAATATGCCACATAATATTATATAAACCTGTTGCTTAAATATTAATTTGGGGGGGTTAAGTTTTCCTTTAATTCAAAATGGTAAATGGCTTTAATGCTTGTAAATGTTACTGCAGTTGAAAGCATTTTCTGTCTGTCTGTTTGCATTTTATGCTCCAATGGTTTTGACTCCTGAAATGCAGCAGAGGCTATCTTAATAGCAGACCAGATCTGACTTCTGCTTTATTTTTTCAGATTACAACCAAAGAACAGGCAGCAAAAGATAATTTTAGTAGTGGGGAAAGAAAGCAGTGGAGAATATCTAAATGTTGTGAAATATAACAAATTGGTTAAGGTTATGCAGCCAATGGGATACTATTAATGAACACATACTTACTCTTATCTTAGATAACTGCATTTTATTTCTATTGTTTACTACAGGTTCATCACTGCAGCTATGGAAATAAGCATATTAATAGCTTCCTCCTCGCTGTAAAAATCAGCAGAACATGGTGTTATCACTGGCAAGCCTCCCAGGGACATTATATCAGAGTACCGTAAGTGTAAATGAGTCTGATCTGGGTCAAATAATTTATTCAACCCTCTCAACCAATCAAATCCCAACTTGCAGTAACATACCTCACAATAGTCCTTATTTTCACAGCAAAATAGGGTACCCAACTGGAAGTGGGGCTTATATGAAAGTGCATAGTATTTTGTTGGATCAGGGGCATGCCTGGGCATAACTGGGCATGGCTGTGGACAATTGGAGGAATGGCCTAAAATTGCCCTATTTTAAAATTCGGTTTAAACAATTAGTTTCAACTTAACATTTGGGCAGTAAATGAATAGTGTTGTATTAATAGAAATTAAATAAGCATACTTTTAGAAAAGAATTTAATTTATGCTTTTCAGAAACCTTTAGAACCCTTTATTAAAAAAAGACTTTTTCACTTTTTAGGGCTCCTGGGGGCCCGGATGAAGAATGCACATTATATAACGCAAAAGTGAAATCAGTGATCCTCAGCTGGAACTCAGAAACAGATAAAAAAAAATACTCCAACCAGAGGAAAGGTAAGAAAACACTAAAAAATTATATCATATATTTAGAGTATTCTCCATGTTATTTCCAGAATTGCTTCCTATGTCTATTATTATTTTTTAATAGGTTAAAAGGGAGCAACTACTTTTTCATCAGAATATTCATTTGTAAAATGTGTTTTGCTTTAGTAACAAGTTTGAGATATACCTCTATATTTCTCTATATGCTTATCAACTAGCCTTAACTACACATATATGCATGGGGGGCTAGCCCACTAGCTACTAACAGTATGAGTTTACAGGAACCAGAAATGGTATGCTGATTTCAATTTGCTGAATATAAAATATTGTACTTTCACCATGAGCATGCACATGATCTGCTGCTTAAACTAAAGTACCAATATCCAGCAGACTCAGCAGGTTTAAGCATTATTAGTTTCAGAAGACAATGTAAAGCAAAGGTAGAGATAAAAAGTTATTAAACATATCCTTTGTATTAAACTAAAAGGAAAAGAGCACCCCAAGCTTGGTTTATAGGAATGTTTCACCAGCTAGTCGAGATAATGTATATCACAGGTGTGGCATATGAGTCACTTCAACACCTTGACAACCCGTCTGTTTTCTTTTGTGCACATTGCTTTGTAGCTGAAGGGGAATATTCACAAAATGCTTGGTATAAAAGAAAATAAAATCTATTTTTTTCAAAAGCACCCTGCATGCCTATGCATTAGAAATAATCGTTGACGGAAAAGTCACACTTGTCAGATTTATCCTCCTATAGTTCTTCAGGGATATAAGATTCTCACCCACAATGAGTAAGCCCCTCTTGGATTTGAATAACTACTTACTCAAATTGAGCCTGGCCCTGAAATTCCCCTTGGGCCTGACTTGAACCAATCAGATTCACTCAGGATATTAACCAGACAGCTTTATTTGAGGTATACATTAATATAGAGTATTACAATACAGAGTATTAAATAATAGCTCATACATTCTGATACTCATGAGGACGTGGAGGGAACAATTAGCAATACTATGTTACAATTTAACCTGGTTGATCCAGTGGCATCCAATCATCAATTTTGTTTTAGCATAACCATCTTAGGGACAGACTCACAGTCTCAGTACTGTATCCAAATAAGGTGCAAGGTATCTGTGGTGTAGTTTCTAAAACTATATGAGCCTTTCTTGGCCTTGCACTGCCAATACTTGTGACACAAGACAGCAGATGTATTCCTTGTTTTGTGTGACCATTCTACAACCCTAATAACGGAATGGCCTTTCTTCTACAAAAGAGCAATTCTGTACTAGTGGCCTGCTATTATCTTTGTTCTTTGATACTAACACTTTATGGCTTAAAACTAAAACCCTGAAATCTACAACCCTAAACAGATCCTGGCCACACAGGCTGGTTGAACTAGGCAACCTGCTGGCCGCGGCGCTGGCTAATGACGTGAGATTACGTGAGCACGCCTGGCGCCCCCCTAGCTTTGCACCCTAGGCACTCTGCCTACCCCTTGGCCTGGTCCTGTCCCTAAATAAATATTAATGTCTCCATTTTTTATTTACAGAGCCCCTTTATGACTGCAACATGCCATGTGATACGCACTGGGGAGATGGCCACCACTGGGGTAACACTTATATCCCATTCCCAAATTCTGGCAACTGACAAGGAAACAAACTTGGTCAAGCCATACTATACAGCAGTTAGTTAAACTGTAGGGATGGAACTTTGGGGGGTTCCAAACATCAGTCGGGAGTGTTCAATCTAAATGGCAGTAGGTTCTAATTTTGGGATCATGGTTATTCCTTCCTTTAAGGAATGGAAGACTGAGCACCAAAAAAGGGCTTGAACAGGAAAATCAAAAATCAGGGTATATTTTATTGAATAATATATCAGTGATACAAAATACCAACATGTAAATAATGTTTCATGCACACACATATCTATCTATATTTATAGAAAAAGCATTACAGGGAAAGCATTTCCTATTTACAAGTGTAGGTCCTTTTCAAGCTGATAGAAAACATTTCTGGTTTACAGATCACTATGTCACATGCCACACTGGGCATTTTATAAAAGCAGCTGTATTAAAAAGAACCGCTTTGATAATAATTCCCTGCTTCCCTGGTGAATAACAATTGGCTCTCCTTTTTGCACTGCAAAGTTTCATAAATTTTGCATCGCATAAATCTGTAATATCCTGAGCACAAGAAAAAGACACAAATACACGGAAATGTTTTTAAAAATTAAGGAGATCCAACTAGCCAGTGTGCCAATGATTTCAGAATTTCAGCAAGCAAAGAGAATGCTGATAACAGATAAGGCATAATGTTACATGGAGACAAACGTTTTCTGTGTTTCCAGTTTTTTTGCTCATGCTTTTGTCATTTTAAGATACAATGCAACACTATGGTTTTATGGTTGTAACTTTATGCACACTCACATAATTGTTCACCTATAGCTCTTACTTACTATAGTGCACTGAAATAATCACAAAAAAAGGGCAGAAATGTTAGCACTATAATGAATACATGACATTTGCAGCTAACTTTGTGACTGCATGAAAATATGGGGCATATTTTATTTGCAGATTAAGACTTGGGGGCAGATTTATCATTGGTCGAATTTTCGAATAAAAAAAAAATTTGACCATATCGCAATTCGATCGATTGAACAATCAAATAAAAAAAAATTTGATCGATCAATCATTCAAATCGTTCGATTCGAACAATTTAATCGATCGATCAAAACTAATGATTCCCAATTCGGTAGCTTGGTTCTGGCGAAGTAGGTGGTCGAATAAAAATTTAAAGGGGAAGTTATTCGACCATCGAAAATTCTATTCGAATTCGAAGGCCGAATTTGCATATTCGAAGATTCATATTTAATTAAAATTCGATCGAACTTCAAATTATTCACGTGAATTTTGTAAATCTGCCCCTTAATATTTATTTGCCCAGACTGGCAATATGTGTATTCTGGCAAATGCCAAAGTGGGCTGGTGGGGAGGCTGTTTGAGCTTCTGTGTACTTGGAATGTCGGTGGCTGTTTCGAATCCCAGTCCAGACCTGAAGCACCATAAATTTGTATGAAAAAGAGGTCTTTCCTCAAGGATGTCCAAGCAAGGAAGAATGTTAGAAAGCTCCATAACCCACTGAATATTCACTATTCACAGTGAAGGCAACAAAGCAGCACCTATAGTAACTCAATCTGCATCTCTTCAATTGTTAAACTACACAGGCTTGGGTTACAATGTGCAGCATGAGGTTTTGGGCTTCCCCCATGAATACAGCATTGGCTGCTTTCAGCAGCACTGTATTCGTAAGGGCCAGGCAGAGGAGGCCCATAAGCATCTCAATTCTCTTTCTATCTGCCTCCTAAGTTGTCATCATTCAGATAAGCAAGTTAGAGAGCACCGGTGGCTGCAAGGTAAAAAAAGACCAACTGCAACTTAGCAGCCGGTAAGGACAGGGCAGCCCTTTAACTGAGGCCCTGCGCTCTGTACCTCAAACAGAATAAAAACTAGCAGTACAATTATGCCCCGGAAGCAAGTGCTGTATGAACGAACACTAATGGGCACAAGTGCTCTTCTATAGAGGGATAAGTAGGTAAATCAAATCTAAGATGTGAGCATCCATAGACAGGCAGCGGCAGCCTGACACATATAGGACAGCTCTATGTTATAAAATAAAAAATAGCACCCCATACATGAGTTTCAACCCAGACCCTGCAATCACTGATGGAAAGATACATGCAGAACTGGTGCTTGAGTTTTCCTACAATTTATAGGAGTGCCTGTTTGCAGGTATATATTTCATGTTATGGACCTTTCATGTTAGTTTCTGCGGACATATTTAGGTACTGTTCCCTTGATTCAGCACACTTTCTGTATATGTGACATACCTTTATATGACACACAGTTACCAACTACTCCAGCTTTATACATAACCAAGCAACCCTTATTTATCAATAAACAAATAAGTGTAGTATTATCAGAAAAATATAGTGCTTTGTTGACAAGGTTGATTTGTCTATTTGGGTGTTTAGAGTGAAAGCGACTGTGGAGTTTCTAGACGTGAGTCAGAACTGATGGTGCCTACCCAGCCTGGGATGATGTCACAGCGCATACCAGACACTATGGTGAGAGAAACCACATTCAGTGTAGAAGGTGGGTGCTGCTGATTTTGCAGATCCCAATAGCTCATTCAAGAGTGTGTAGTGAGGATTATCTTACTGCACAAAGAACAAGTGTGGGATCCATTATCTAGAACCTGTTATCCAGAAAGCTCCAAATTATGGAAAGGCCATTTAGTTTTATCTAAATAATCCACATTTTTAATGATTTCCTTTTTCTCAGTAATAATAAAACAGTAGCTTCTACTTGATCCCAACTAAGATATAATTAATCCTTACTGGAAACAAAACCAGCCTATTGGGTTCTATAACGGAAAGATCCATTATCCAGAAAACCCCAGGTCCCAAGCATTCTGGATAACAGGTCCCACACCTACCTACAAATGTTGCAGAAGAACAGCTGTCAGTATATCCTGGCACTTAATAGCTGGAGACAATTTAAGGTATACATTTAATTGTAATTATATACTCTCTCAGATCAGTCTTGGATACCTGTGTCAGACACATCCGATTGATTCAGTTCTGAGAATCTGAGACAGGTCACCTTGTTTGATCAGGGTTGCCATTGTAGTTGCCATTGTGAGTATACCCTCTGTGTTCACTGTCTGTAGGAATACAAAGCAGTTTAATCATGAACCCACATAACTGGTATGTAATGTAGAATACTATTTGAGGTTTTCATTCTGAAGTCAGTTACTTAGGAAATCATAATTAAGGTGACCACAAACACACTTGAATTGGCCAAAGTATGGCACAAAACCATCCACTGCCTAATTAGTCACTTATTGGGGCTTATCCATCAAACTATGGCTGCAGTACACAACTGGGTGTGCACTGATGCTTCTACACGAGCCCCCAAGTGATCCAATCAGTAGCCCCAGGACTGAACACATTTGTGCGTGATTCTGGCCACCACTTAGCTAGGTAGCCAATTATGCAGATCTGTGTATGTCTGTAGTTAAAGGAACAATAACACCAAAAAGTGATTTAAAATATGAAATACTGTTTCTGAAGCAAACACAGCAGTTTTACCAGTGTGGGGCAACACTGCCTTATATTTTTATTACTTTAAAACACTTTAATTTTTTGATGTTACTGTTCTTTTTAAAGATGCACAAATTTTGGTCAATTCTGAACGGATACAAACTATTTTACATGTACAGGTATGTGACCTGTTATCCAGAATGTTTGGGATCTTTCTGTAATTTGCATCTTCATGACCTTGAATCTATTTAAAAAAAAAAAAATGTTAAATAAACCCAATAGGATTGTTTTACCTCCATTAATGATAAACTGTTTCCTAGGTGGGATCAAGTACTGGGTACTATCTTATTGTTTACAGAGAAAAAGAAAATACTTTTTAAAAATAGGAGTTATTTGAATTTAATGGTGTCTATGGGTTTTGGCCTTCCTGTAATTCAGAGCTTTCTGGATAAGAGATTCCATACCTGTATGAAGAAGGTGTAGACTGTACCAGAAACTCCTTAAGTAGAGAATTGGCAGTACTTTAATAATATGCTCCATTTCTGGTAACTCATTGCAAAAAAATCAGTAGTTAGTCTTTGCAGGTGAGCTGTTAAAGAACAAGCAATTAGCTGCTGAAAACCAACTAGGAACCGATATTATTACCCAGTGAGATTATCTGAATCTTTGTTTAAAAATGTTTTCACTTGACCTTATTCAATGCAGCATTATGTATTGAGTGCTTTCCGGAAACCCTAAGCTAAATCACACTAACTGTACCTTCTGGTTTCTTACAGCACGGAATGGGAAGATTTCAACAGCTCCAGTTTTAATCCTCACAAGGTGCACAGTAGAGCTCGCCTAGGAGTAGCGGCCTGGAGCTCCAACTAGACCAGACATATTCATTTGCTTTTGTTCCACCCTAATGGAGCTGCCTGTGAAGCCCAGCATTAGAACCCATGTGAGAACTCCACCGAGTGAGCCGCCACTGGAAGGGCATCGGTATAAACTTACCACCGGAACCATGAATTGTATATTGAAGATATTATGCGCTGCTATAACGGAGCAACGGTCATTCTGCAGGTGATTAATTTGGAACAGATAGCTCTATCACCAGGGTACTAAATCAAAAATATTTTGGTTTGGACTTCATTGCACTGACTGAACCTTTTTTTGTAATTTCATATTATGTACAGTATTTGTCTAAGGCTAGTGCCACAGGGTGCCATTGTTGGCCTGTGTATAAATGCCGGCTGAGAGAACCAATCGATCCTCTGGCCTTTGTCTGCACTCATAGGCACTGAGATGGCCTGGGTGCAGACTAGGGTTGCCACCTTTTCTGAACATAGAGGCCTTCTTATATTTTTATGGTTTTTCCCTATATATAACATTGGCATCAAGCAACATTTTTACTGGCCAGGATGGTAAAATATTGGCCTGGTGGCAACCCTAGTGCGGACACAAAGTGGATTTCAGCACAAAAATGTGCTGCCAGGGCAATGCAGTACCTGTGAGTGCAGACACAGGAGTGGGCAGCCGATGGACTGATCCTCGTCCTACATTTATACACAGTCCTGAGTGGCATTTGCCAAAGTGGACAGTAACTCCGCTAAGGAATGTTAGTCGTATTGCTCTACTGTAGATAGATATTGAGCTATGGAAGTGCATATACCATATATTATGTGTTACAACTGTATTTAAATAAACTTTACGGTTATAACTATTACACTTTTTTTGTTGCAATTTTATTTCTTAGGTGGGGCATGAGTGTATCCCATAGACTGTACTGTGCTTCTGCAAACCAGGTTTCAGAGTCTCCCAAAAGTGTTGCAGAGTTGGTTGCAGGTTTGTAATTCCAAGACCATGCAAGGTACCACTCCCAGACTGACATTATGTAGATTTTGTCAATAAGATGTCAGATAGACATTTACTATATAGTGGGCCTGTGTGGGGTTCTGTGGATTTAAATTGCCAGGACTATTCACCAAATTTTTCACTAATTTCTCATTGTCGTCCAAAAGGACTCCAGCATCCAAAAAAAACTAGATGCTGGCGGCGTTTGTGAATTTTTCGCCAGATTTGCTAGTCCTGCCAATTTAAATACACAGAACCCCACACAGCCCCCCTATATAGTAAATGTCTATCTATGATAACGCGGCGCGAATTCGCCCCAGTCAACTAAATTCTCCCATCACTAGCCAGGACCTATTTGTAATTTCAGTCAATACCCGCAAGGCATTATGGGAACTAAAAGGGGTAGTTCACCTTTAAGTTAACTCTTAGTATGCTATAGAATCAACTTTTCAATTGGCCTTCATTAATTATTTTGTATAATTTCTGAATAATTTGCCTTCTTTCCAGCTTTCAAATGGTGGGGGGGGGGGGGGGGGGGTTGCTGACCCCATCTAAAAAAAAACAAATGCTCTGTAAGACTACATATGATTGCTATTGGTACTTTTTATTATTAATCTTTCTCTTTAGACCCTCTCCTATTCATATCAAAGTCTCTCATTTGTTGAAACTGAAGAGCTGCTGAATAAAAGCTAAATAGCTCAAAATCCACAAATAATAAAAAAATGAAAACCAATTTGTCTCAGAAGATACTCTCTACATTATGCTAAAAGTTATCTCAAAAGGTGAACTACCCCTTTAAACCCTGGCAGAAGGGGATGGAGCAACATTGTTTCAATGCAGTCAGAACAGGGCCAGATGAATATTGCTTTCAACAGAAATTCAGTGTAATAATCGTTACATTGATCTACACTGGGAAGTTGCTTATGATTATATTTGGCTTGACAGTCCTTTTAAAATACCCTTAGGGTTTGTGTATTCATATCCGGCTTTGTCATCCTGCCTGCTCGGCTATACACTTGTATTGTTGACTCTAGAGGGGTTGCTGGGTAACGAAGGCACTCAGAGGAGCCAATGTGTTCTATAGAGAACTTTCCTAGTGCTTGTGAATGGCCCTCGGTCCCGCCTGTACTTGTGGCTAATCACAGCCATTGTGTGTCCCGTCAGATGCTATTGCCCTATGTGGTGATGTTGTGAAGGGATCCCGTTTTGAATCCCTCCTGCAGCGCTGACGTGAGGGCGATACCAAAGGGATGGGAACAACTGAGCGACATTATCTCGCACTTATTTACCTGTGACAAGTGAAAGGACACAGAGTGGCCCGGCCCTTCCTACACAGAGCCCTCCCCTGTCTCTCACTGCCTCCCCCCTTCCCCCAGGCTACAATACACCTTACCCCTCCTCTGTTACTCAGGAAAGGGCTCCATTTTCTGAGCAGCTCGGAATTCACTTGTGGAGCCTGTGTGCAGTTAGCAGCAGCTCTTCCTTCCGCCCACCTGGACAGTCCCCCCCCATCTCTTTTTTTTGGGGGGTCTGGAGTTTCTACTGATTTTCTACGCAGAGAACTTTGACTAGTGGAGGACTGGGATCCAACCAGCGCCTGGGACAATGGCACGGATCCCAGCCAGACGGGGGACGCTACTGCTGCTGTTTCTGGTGAGTAGGCGCTGTGTGGGGAATCACTCCGCTGCTCGTGTTTATCAGGGTGCCGGGCGCAGGCAGCACAGACACAGTATAGGGAATGGTGAGCGCTGGAATGCAAACCTTGCAGCAGGGGAGTCTTGGATAAAGTTGTGACCTGTCTCACCACACCCTTTAACTGTACCATAGCGGCCGGGACTCGGGGCAGCTGCTCTAGGGATTAAACTGTGTCACTTTACAGGGGGAAATACGTGTCTCAGTGAAGCCTCATGACATAAGAGTAAGAGACACGTTTATTATATATATGGTAAACAATTATCTGCACACAGTTTACACCTTCTCTATACCTGTGAGTTGCACACTGCGACCCCCCCCCCAGCTAAAGAGTGGCAATGGTTGCTCCTGGACAGACAGAAGGAAGTGCAGGGACAAAGTTTCAGGGGCCAAAAACAGTAAAGTGGGCCCCCAAATGTTGTGGCAGATAACTAGACTTGGCTCCTGGAGGCTGCTCTAGTTTAGGCATGCATACCATAAAAATACTGCTTAATGGCCTTGGGTGGGGATACCGCTCTACTATTATATGGAATGGTTCCCTCAACATTTTACAGTCTGTGCATTGTAAATTCTTCACATCACCCTGATGACCTGTCATTATGTTTCCTGAATGACTACTGTCTCTTCATTTTCTCCTTGTATATATAACTTGTCCTTGTGTGTAGGAGCTAATACTGTGAGCACAATCGCGTTGTCCGCTGCACAGTTATATCTGTTATCTACTTCAGATTATAAAGCTCCCCATAGACGTAAAGACTTTTAAAAAGATCCGATCATCATCGTGAGACCACGATTGTCTCAAAATGATCGTATGAATTGTCCATCAACTAAAAAGACCATTTCAGGAGATATTGCCAACAAAACTGAAGGGTAGCTGCCTGCTGGCCCTGCAAATAGATTACACTGGGAGCGATGAAGATTTTTTAACCTGGCTGATCAATTGTCTGATAGATGTCGGCCGAAAAATCATACAGTGTACGATCGTTCCGATCCCACTAACCACACGGTAATTTGACGGATTGGTCGGACTGCACTGAAATTGGTCGGCCACCAAAGAAGAATCATCGCATCTATGGGGAGCTTTACATTTGTGCAAAACTGGAAATACAGTCAGGCTGGTATATGGCAGTCACAGACCATTGAGATGATGATAAACTACAACTGCCAGAATTCTGGAGGGCCCCAGGCAGCACATGTCAGTACTGACCTGGGTACATTATTTAAATATAACGTTTTTGGGTGCTTCCAGCTTGCACCCTATTTAGAGAGCTTAAACTTAAAAAATGGAGCTCAAAACCTCTTAACACTCACCGATTTTCAATGCTGTTGCGCGTTCTGCTAACCGTGGCCCAAAGAGTCTCCGTTTTCTCTTGTTTTGTCTTTGCTGGTCCATTATCCATACAAGGTTCCAGTGAACAGAATGCATAAGGCAAGTGGAAATGCAGGGACAAGTTGGAGCTTGGCATTTACATGTGGAAGTACTTTAGTTGTATCTAAATTCTCAAATTGCATACCTTTTGTATTAATCGAGTTTTTGTTATATTTGGGACGTTCTTGAGTCCCAGAGAGTGTTGAATAGGCAGGGATCACCCCGGACTGAGTGTCATATCTGTTTACATTGTGCTAGAACTTAAGCTGGCCATAAACATAACAATATAATCAACCATTCCAATCAATAACTTTGTATCCCTGATATTAGTCGGTTCTTGGTTATGTTAGCAAAATGCTGTCAGTTTGTCTTAAAAGTAGCGATAATATTTTCGTGTGTAATTTGAATCCAACGATATCAATATCTGTATTCACATCTGTGAGATTTTTGTTTTGTGTTACCCGGTCTGTCTAATAAACATTTAGTGCCCCAACTGTCTGCAGTGTCAGACTGGCCCACTGGGTGCCAGGAAAAGTTTTAGATGGCACTCTTGTTTCTAACCATTTAGCCTATTTCATGGTCATTCCCTATATCTTTATGGAAAAAAAATGCTTAATAATGGAAAAATATAGTAAGTAGATATAAAAGACTAGGGAAAAAAAGGTTGAGTGATGAGAGAAGGAATAATAGTTTGAAAAGTGGTCCCATGGTGTAAGGCTTTCTGGGGGGCCCCAGGCATCCCAGTCCGACACTGTCTATCATGGGAAAAATTCCAGTTTAATCGGGTATGGCCAGTTTTGCAATCCATGTGGTTTAATGTATCCTCCTCTAGCAGTCATTTGTGTCCTGCATACTTCGAGTATCATGTATTTTAGCTTTCGTCTCACTCTTTATCTTTCTGAGACATCACTTTTGTTTTACTACAGAAGCAGTAAATTAAAAACGTAAGCATCCACTCTGTCTTGTGGCCTTGAGCAAAGGCTGGAGATTAGGCTGGGAGACGTGCATAATCTGCCTCTAATAATATTATGTACAATTTTAAATCAACAGATAAATGTTTGCTACTCTTTGTACATCTTTTTTCTCATTATTACACACTGTTATTTCATAATCTCAACAGTAACACTCTTGAGAATAACACTGCTACGAAAATGTAACTTGGTGCAGTAGAATACAGTCTGCCCAATCACCCACCAGCCTCTCATTGCTCATCAATGTGTTCTGTGCATAGTTTTGGGATTGAGATCCATAAAATATTATGTGGCTAGACAGCAATAAGAAATTTGCTTCTGATTAGCCATCAGAAACTTTGCACTTGAGCTTGCTTGTTACTAGAAGCTTACCACTAGCTATGACTCTGCTTCTTTGCTGACCTAATGTTTGAATCCGTGTTTCTAAATGGACAGAAACATAGGTCTTTAATAACAGATCAAGCTACAATGCAAAGTTATGTGTCTCTCATATGGTGATATTCAAATGATAGTCTAGGGCTGTAATAATACCATACCATAGTCCTTCATAAAACATATTTTGGGTACAATCCCATTCAACATTTAACACATATTTTTAACTATATATAATTGCATTCCCTTAGCGTAAGATCCTAATCTTGGCAGTAAGTACTTTAGGGATAGATTGGCGGTAAGTACTTTAGGGATAGATTCCAACGCTTCCTGTTTTAGGCTGACCATTTATGTAGGCTTACCTTGCTAATGATGGACTATTGAATGGTTCTAAAGGCATTACTGTTGTTCCTCCCTAAAATCATGTTTTTCTGTACCTTGAATTGGAGCCGGATTAGTGCGGTGCTGCAATTACAGTGGCACTCAGCGGAGTGTTCTATGTACTGGATTATGTCTGCTGTCACTTTTCTAATGCCATTGTTCTTAGCTGCATATAATGGAGAAAAGCAGAGACAAAATGACAATGGTTTTGGGGCTGGTCACTATTATTAGGTCAAAGACAGATGGAGCGTCGTTGGTTCTACCTGGATCATTTTTTTTTTTTACATGCTGAGAGAAGCAGATTGCCTCCGTCCCCCATCTCCATCGATTTGAATCCACTTGCATGCAGTGGAGTGAACGTCGGTCAATATTTGTATGGAGCTGGGGCACTGAGTTGATCCACTACTCTGTCTGAAATCTGCCCTTTGCTTTAGAGCAAAGCATACTGAACATGTGATCATAGGGATCTGTTTGTGACTGAGTTGCAGCAGTTTGGGGTACACCACAGCACATCAAATGCTCTGGTTGTACAGGTATTGGACCTGTTACACAGAATGCTCGGGACCTTGGGATTTCCGCATAACATCTTTCTGTAATCTGGATCTTCCTTAAGTCTACTAGAAAATCAAGTAAACCTTAAATAAACCCAATACCCTGGTTTTACTTCCAATAGGGATTATATCTTAGTTTGGATCAAGTACAAGGTAATGTTTTATTATTACAGAAAAAAAGGAAATCCTTTTTAAAAAATGTGGAATATTTCTATGGGAGACAACCATTTCGTAATTCTGAGCTTTTTGGATAACAGGTTTCCAGTTAATGGATCCCATACCTGTACTGCTTTGTACACACAAGCTGATCATATTCCATTAAAGGGCTAGTTGACCTTTATTATTATGGTTTTGCCCGCTGGAAGAGAAATGGCAGATATGGTCAGAAACCCCTTCATATGTGTGCCCATTTACAGGAGGGGTATCCACCTGTCACTGCATAAAGGTCGGGAATTTGACAAAGAACTGAACTAAAGTTTTTTTTTTTTTTTGCCAAAACCCACCCCTTTGTGCACAGTGCCATGCTGTGCCATGCATGCTGCATCCAGTGATGAGGAAGGGAAAAGGAGCTGCGCAAATGATCAGAACAATAGAAAGGTTGCCTTACTGGTTATGGCACGTCCTATGCTCTCTGCTATTTGGCCTGTGGCCTCATCTGGTGGAGAGGGTACTTAATCAACCTGTGTATAGCCATCTGTACTTCTTTTTCATTCACAACCAGTACAGAATTTGGAATTGAATATATTAAAGGGATACTGTCGTGGGGAAACATGTTTGTTTCAAAATGCATCAGTTTTCCCATGATTTGGGGCAGCTGGGAAATTGACAGTATATCTAGCCCCATGTAAGATTTCTAAATGAAATATAAAAAAAGTCTGTTTGCCCTTTTGAGAAATGGATTTCATTGCAGAATTCTGCTGGAGCAGCACTATTAACTGATGCATTTTGAAAAAAACATTTTCCCATGATAGTGTCCCTTTAAAAAAGTTTTTTTCATTTTCACAATAATTTGTGTTCAAATGGAGGGTCACTGTCCCCAGCAGCCAAAAGACTATTTCTCTTTGAGGCTATGATTTTATTTTTATTGTCACATTTTATGATTTCTATTTAGGCCTTCTCAAGGTTATAGTCTCTCATTTACACCACTGCCATGTGGCTTGAGTAAATTGACCCCTAGCAATCGGATAGCTGATGCTTTTCCAGACACCATCATAAAGGGATGTTTCACTTTTAGGGCTAGGCCAGACGGGGAGATTCGGGGGCATTTTGTCTCTTGGCGACTTCTCGCCGCGACTTGTAGCCCCCGAACCTCCCCGAATAGCCACGTACCCAAGCGCACCGGCGTTGCTTGAAAACGCCGGCGCGTATCCACACGGAACGGCGCGCTTTTTGAAATCGCTCCAAATTGCCTCACCATCGCTCCGTGTGGATACGCGCCGGCGTTTTCAAGCAACGCCGGTGCGCTTGGGTACGTGGCTATTCGGGGAGGTTCGGGGGCTACAAGTCGTGGCTACGTGGCTATTCGGGGAGGTTCGGGGGCTACAAGTCGCGGCGAGAAGTCGCCAGGAGACAAAATGCCCCCGAATCTCCCCGAATCTCCCCGTCTGGCCTTAGCCTTAATATGTTATAGAACAGCTAATTTTAAGTAACTTTGTGACTGACTGTCCGATTTTAATTTTTATAGTTTCTTAATTATTTGCATTTGTCTTCAGACTCTTTCCAGTTTTCAAATGGGGGCTATTGCCCCCATCTAAATAAAATGCTAGGTAAGGCTACATATTTATTGTTATTGCTACTTTTATTTCTCCTCTTCCTATTCAGTTTCTCTACTATTCATATTCCAGTCTCCTATTTAAACCAGAGCATGGTTGCTAGGTTGATTGGGACATTACAAACTGGAGAGCTGCTGAATAAAAAGCTAAATAACTAAAAAAAAAAAACACAAATACAAAATGAAAACTGATTGCAAATTGTCTCAGAATATCACTCTCTACATCATACTTTCATTTAAATGGCAAGTAAGGGCAAAAAAATAAAATCCCATTTTTACTTTCTTTAATGAAAAAGAAACCTATCTCCAATAAACAATTAATTAAGAAATGTGTATCGTTTTTATAATAAACCTGACTGTATGAAGTGAAATTCTCCCTTCATTTACTTCTGTAGATAGGAATTGTCAGGTGGTCCATAACTGCTGTGCAGGGAAACATTCATATTTATGAACGGCAGGGGGAGCCCCGCCATGCAGAACTCCAGCAGCTTTGTTTCCCTGTAGAACAGTTGGCTAGTGTGTAGAGATTTGTATTGGATTCTATATTTGTCTTAATATCCCCTTTACTGTTTCCAACTCCAGCTGCAGGGACAAAGATCATGGAGCCAGATTTAAACAGATAAACTGCTATTCTATTTGGAGGTTTTTTTTGTTTGCTACAGCCACTGGTTCTGTAGAGTTGGAGAAAGTGTGTACAAAAAGTACAAAAAGCAGTCTGTATATTCTGATTATTAACCAGTCTTGCTGTATCAGCTTCTGCAGATATTATTTGACTTGTGCTGTTTTGATCATTTATGACGATCCCTGAGCAGCCCAGATCACACTGAGCATGTGCACAGTCTTGGTCTTGCAAAGATGTTACAAGATGACAGCCCCCTGTGAACAACCCCTTAAATGTTAAATGATTAAAATCCACAAAAATATAAAATGGGGTGCAGATTCAAATTGCCTTATATTTTATATATATATATATATATATATATATATATATATATATATATAATTATTTATTTATTTTTAAGGCTAATTTGCTAATATAAGCACTAAAAAACCCAGTAGTTTCCCCTGAGGATCTGAGTAAAGAACTGGTTTTGGTTATCTCACATCAGTGTTGCAAGACATATCAAAAAATGATTCAATTGAAACCTGCCTTGTGGGACTTTAGCAGATTTAGTTGTTTTTTTTTTTTCCCCCTCTTGATGCATTTTACCTCTAGTGCTATTTTACTGCTGAGACATTGACAAACAGGTTCTGCTGCAAATTAAGCCTTATAGATGTTAGGTTAAAATATTTGCAGCTTTCTGCACGGGCAGTGTCTTCAGACATTTAAATGCAAATGCAGGTTCATTTATACAGGTAGGAGATCTATTATCCGGAATGCTTGGTTTAGGCTTGGATGCTTGGATATGGCATATTTTTATTATGTCGGGCATCATTCTTTAAGGCTACACTAAAAAAACACATAAAACAGATTCCCTGGAGCTGTAACCCCACTTTCTGCCTGTCAACTTTGCACTACCCTTGATACGTAGTATCTAATTATTACTCTATACCTGCAATTTATTGTAACAATTATCTGCTCCTGTACTTTGAACATGAAACAAATCTGATGCTACTGGAATCAATCTTGTATGTTTTGCTTTATGTCGCTAAAAACCAGACATTTACCTTTTATAAATCAACTATATAATACAGAATAATAATACAGGTATGGAATCTGTTATTCAGAATGCTTGGGATCTTTGGTTTTCCAGATTAGGGATTGTTCTGTAAATGAAATCATCATACCTTGTGGGCTGAAAATAATTTCGGTTTTTATTCAGCAGCTCTCCCATTTGCAATTTCAGCAATCCGGTTGCTAGGGTCCAACTTACCTTACCATACATTGATTTGAATAAGACACTAGAACAGTGGTCCTCAAACTTGGCCCTCCAGCTGTTAAGGAACTACAAGTCCCACAATGCAATGATGGAGTCTGACAGCCACAGTCAGGCAAATGCATTGTGGGACTTGTAGTTCCTTAACAGCTGGAGGGCCAAGTTTGAGGACCACTGCACTAGAATATGGGTAGGAGAGGGCCTGAATAGAAAGTTGAGTAATAAAAAGTAGTAATAACAATACATGTAGAGCCTTGCAGAGCATTTGTTTGTTTTTTTAGATGGGTCACTGACCTTTAGAGCCTTTGTTTTCTGATTTGCCAGGGGTGGATTTTGAGAGCTATAGTTCTGTAGCATGTGAATGTTTGCAGTTCTTTAGTGTATTGCTATGGTAATGCTGGCTACAAACCACCCAAAAATGCTTCTC
Organism: Xenopus borealis; assembly: GCA_024363595.1. NCBI lineage: Eukaryota > Metazoa > Chordata > Amphibia > Anura > Pipidae > Xenopus > Xenopus borealis. The sequence continues at coordinate 113,357,597 of CM044441.1, forward strand.
CACCGGCGATAATTGAAATACAATGCAACCTACACATCACAAAGTTTCACCGGCGATAATTGAAATTACCCGTGTTAAAAACCTACACATCACAAAGTTTCACTGGCGATAATTGAAATTACCCGTGTTAAAAACCTACACATCACAAAGTTTCCTGGTATTCCGTGGGCCAGTCCGACTCTGTATGAGCGTTAGTTGGGGCTTGTGCTGAACATACATTTTGCTTGTTGTTTTAATCAAGATAAAGCTATGCTTTTGTTACAGTGAAACCTTCGTTTTAGTAATTCTATTTTTAGTTTTTAAGTTTCTGTTTGTGGTGGTCCTGCCAATATATAATGCATTTGCATGATTTTACATTTTCCCAGATTTTACACCGTTCTTTTCTTGGCCCCTAAAAAATGTAAAATGGGTGTTGGAAATTGAAGCTACTTTGTGTTTGGTCCTTGCAACCATTTTAAACATTTTTAAAACTGTGAACTGCATGTTGATCTGTGAAAACATATGGATGCAATATTTGCATTTTTATCATTTCAGCTTGCATTTTAATAGACTGTTGAAAAGTCTTATACTGACTTTTTTCCTCAACCCTTATACCAAATGGAACCTGGTTTTGTAGTGTAGGGCATGTGATGTGTTGTGTTTACTGCACAACGTTGTACAAGTCCACATTGTCCAGTACATTTGAGTGTATGGTACTGAAATGAGGCTTTTTTTTTTGTTGTTTTGCAAACCCTTCATAAATAAATAAAAGTGCCCCCATACATATAAATGAGTGTCCTGAAAAGACTGCTTTGCCTACAGGGGTTGTGTCACATTTGTTAATTAAAATATTTTTAGTAGTGTACCCTCTAGGCTATTTGCTCATTTTGTTATGTAGGATTCTAACCTATGTCATGCCTAATGTCTTAAAAATCATGTTTTTAAAATCAAATTGTGTCTTTTGACAGGAGACATTAAAGCCCTGGCTGGGGACAGACAGGGAGATTCGCGGCGATTTCCGGAATCGCCCGAAGTTTCCTCACGAAGTAACTTCGGGCTATTCCGGAAATCGCGGCGCCACGTGTGCAAAGCGCTGGCGCTTTTCCATTTAAACTAGCGACGGACAGGGAGAAGGAAGTTCGGGGAGATTGTCGCCTGCTATTAAACGCCAGGCGACAGAATCTCCCCGAATCTCCCTGTCTGTCCCCAGCCAAGGTGGCTGCACACTATAATCCAATTAGGTCAGAATGACGGAGTTGTCAGAGGTCAAATTGCACAGATCTGGTTGTTCGGCCCCTGTTTGACCAAGCAGCTCACATTGTTAAGTGATATTACCATTCTTTTCCAAAGGTGGCTAGACTGGTTTTCTTCCATTACATTGTTTTGAGTAAACCTCTTAAGTCTGTCTGGTTTAACCTTTCCACAACTTTACAAGTTGATCCAGAGAAAGGCAAACTAAAAAAAGTGACATGGCTCAGAGGAAGCGAATTACTTTCTAACTTCAGTGATGGATGTGAAACACAAGCAGGATCAATCACTGCTGATTTACATAACAAATGATGTCCTTTGTATTGCATCATAACACTTCTTAGGGTAGTGACACATGGGCAGATTCGGGGATATTTAGTCGCCTGGTAACTAATCGCCTCTTCGTCTGGGCAACAATCTCCCCAAACTGCCTTCCCATGACATTTTAACCATTTGACCGAATTTTTTTTTATTCAATCTAAAAACCTTCCCATAGGGTTTAACAGCAATTCCGTAGGTTTAATCTGGCGAACTAGGCAATCAAAAAAAATTTTTTAAAGGGCAAGTACATAGAATGATCGAATAGATTTTTATTCGAATCATTCAAATTGATTGAATTTTTTTAAATTCAATGGTCGAAGTACCCAAAAAAGTTATTCGAACCTTTGTGAAAATTTGATCGAATTTCGAATCCTTCACATGAATTTAGTAAATCTGCCCCTTAGTATATATTCACTGGGAATGTACCATAAAGTGGCTATCACTGGGGTAAGGGTGAACATCACTGTAAAGCTCAACAGCTTATAGCGTTTACCTGGGAACATTTGCTGATAGCTTATGCTAAAATAAGGCCATAACCAGAGAACTGCTTAAAGGAACAGTAACACCGAAAAGAAAGTGTTGTAAAGTAATTAAAATATCATATAGTGTTGCCCTGCACTGTTAAAACTGATGTTTGCTTCAGAAACACTACTATAGTTCATATAAACAAGCTGCTGAGTAGCAATGGCAGAAATTGAAAAACGGCTACATGGCACAGGATAAGTAATGGATAACAGATAACAATATGTTCGACAGAGCTTATCTGCTGTGTAACTTGAGCCTTTTCTCCTCTGACTAGTTGCCCCCATGGCTACACAGCAGCATATTTATATAAACAATGGTGTTTCTGAAACAAACACTGCAGTTTTACCAGTGCAGGGCAACATTGCATTATGTTTTTATTACTTTAAAACAATTTAATTTGTTGATGTTACTGGTCCTTACAAGAGAAATCATTATACTTTAAACTCATAATGCCTGTGGCATGTGCAGCATTTTTGACTGGTTAATTGCTTTTAGGGAGAACAACAACATGCCCAGACTATGTCTTCAGACATCACAGAATAAAAGAATCCCACATTCACATAAACTATCATCCTGTGTACATCTCCTTATGGCAAGTGTAGTCCAGGCTTCTGTTCTTGGCCCTTACACAATATAGACCTGGGCTGAATATATATGTATATTCACGCATATCAGCTGGCAGGAATTCTCATTAATTTTCCTATATTACTTTCAATTTTCTACATAAACATGGGCAACAAGCTGCTGATTGCTGACAGCTTTTATTGGCCCATTTATGGACAACCAACTACACAGTGCCTGTTCTATAATATTAAAGGAATAGTAACGCCAAAAAATGTAAGTGTTTTAAAGAAATGAAAATATCATGTACTGTTGCCCTGTTCTGGTAAAACTGATCTGTTTGCTTCAGAAATACTACTATAGTTCATATAAACAAACTGCTAAGTAGCAATGGTGGAAACTGAAAAAAAGGCTATATGACACAGGTTAAATAGTGGATAGCAGATAACACTAATCTACAGAGCTTATCTGCTGTGTAACCTGAGCCTTTTCTCCTTTGAATGGCTGCTGCCCTTTAAAATGCTTTCATTCATTGATGTTACTGTTCCTTTAAGTAATGCATTTTCTCATAGCACTAATCACAATTAGGGTAAGGACACACGAGGCGATTTATCGCCAGCGTTTTTAAAAAGCAAATCGCGGCGACATGTCGCTCGTTTTGTCTCAGCACAAAACCATATGAAAGACGCCAGCTACTGTGCACACAGCGCGTTTGTGAATCGCCTGTAGCTCCAAAACGCACTGAGACCCTTTTCCGAGCGATTCATCAGAAATAGCAAGTACTTAGAAAAGCACTGAAATCTCCTAGACACGCACACACATACAGATAAGTAGCAGCGATTGTATTCAAATTACACTGCGCAATGACGCAAGAACGTAAAGGCGCAGGAATACAAAGACGCTAGGTTACAGCGGGAAGCACAAACGCTCGAGGAGAGACGCCGAGACAACACGCCGAACAAACACTCGGACGAAAACACGCTCGAAAATGCCTTTTTTGAAGCACTTTTTTGATACGGACAGGAGCACGTACCGCACAGAGCAATGGGATACAAATCGCTCTGTGCCAATTGTCGCTGGGAATCGCCTGTTCGAAAAAGACGATCGCCTTGTCGCCGCGATTTGCTTTTTAAAAACACTGGCGACAAATCGTCTCGTGTGTCCTTACCCTTAAAGTGATTTATTTTGTGGTTGCACTGCATCTAAGGATTTCTTCTTTCTTTGAAGTTTAGGGTTCAGCCAATTTGCTTTGGCCAAATGCAAACCCTTAAGGCAGCCATAGACGGTACAATTAGGATCTTTCTTGGAAAAGATCTTTCCGAGAAAAATTGTTCATTTCAATACACATGTTTACAGCTGAATCGTCAGATATACGGATGGAAACAATAGAATTCTACACTAACAATGGCTGATGTGAAGGGTGCCTTCAAAGGCATCCGATCCAAATTTTCTGCCCAGCCCGATCAACCAGCCGACTGATATTCAAGTCTTCAGAGGATCTCGTTCAGCTCCTTTCCCACCAACACGCCACCTTTAATGTGTAATAAGAACACATTTCTCTTCATGGAAGCCTATTTAAAGAAAGTCTGTGGATGCAGTGGAGAGAGGATTCTATGAGTTAACCCCACCAAGAAAAGAAAGGCTACAACAAAGAGAATTGTTCATACACACCCTCTCAGGCTTGCTGCACAGCTAGGAATGACTGCAGAGGAATGTGTTCCTCATGTCAGGGGGTGAAATTCCAACTCTCTGATAGCATGGGAATCGTGTTCTTTGAGGTGTTTAAAGCAAAAATAACAAGAGAGAAAGGGGGCAGAAGAGTGCAGGCATGCTATATAACCATTCAGGCTTTAGTACAGATTACAATTTAATAAAAGCTACACAAAATCACAGCAACTACACGTATTACCGATCACCTGTTTGGAAGTAAACAACTTATCGGATGCTCTGAGTTACTAGGTCTGTTGTGGACTTCTACTATATTACCCCAGTTATTGTGTTTTATTGCAATTTTTTTTTTATTGTTACTATAATTGATACAGGGAAGAATATCAGTTCTTGTTCAGCTTTTCTTTTTCCTGCAGTAGGAGCCAATCATATCAAACCCATTTGTTTGTCACCTTTCCTATGTGTGACTTACTACTCCTATTATTATCCTTTCTGAATAGAACTCTTCTGATGTAGCTAATGTTGGTTTCACTGCACACAACACCGTATACAGTACCTAGTTGGATAGAGGTGTAAAGCTGATCTAGCTAGAAAGGTTTTGGACCATTTCAATGCAAAGTATATTAACTACTACATTTTTTTTTTACTTTCAGGTTTTGGTTGGAGTTGGACATAGTCTTCATTTACAGGTGAGTTGCAGGAGATTTAGTTACTGTATGTTTTTTGTTACCGATTTGCTACTGGATCACATAGTCGTAACATTAGGTTTAGCAGCATAAATTTAGCATAACTCCAATCCTGCTTGTCAAAAATTATAATGCTGAAAGTGGTAGTCCTGGAGCATCTGGGGAATCAAGGTTAAGAAAAATATACACAACACTTAATTGCCCCCCAGTTGTTATTACATTCCAAAATGCAGTTTTAGTCGTTTTTGTACCCTGTTATTAAAATACAAAGTCCACCGAAGACACAGTGACAAAGCACTCATTTAAACTTGTTTGCAAAAATATTTCATAAATTGTTATTTTTAAAACCGACATAGACACTTACATTGATACACCGCCATTGTAAACTTAAAAATGGCATCTCCAACTTCATTTAAAGAACAAGTAAACCTTTTTTTTTTCTATCTGTAAATTTGCTCTAAACAGCTCCCCAGATTAATGTACCTTAGTCCCTGCTGCAAGTCTGCTCTGGTTTCTGTGTTATCAGCAGCTTGTTTCCTCTTCTTCCTGGTGCAGAGTGAAGCCCAGCCCCTTAGCTTTCTGAGCTGACCTTATCTCTCAGACTAGTCTTGGAGATCATTTGCATAATGTGACATAGCAGAGACCAGTGTGTGCAGCACCTTTTGCTTGGGGAAACTAGCTTACTAATGCACACACTGGCTCCCTCTTCCTCTCTATTGTGGAACAGCAGCAAAATGCACTGCTCAGTAAACTAAGGGGCTGGGCTTCACTCTGCACCAGGAAGAAGGGGAAACAAGCTGCTGATAACACAGAAACCAGAGCAGACTTGCAGCAGGGCCTAAGGTACATTAATCTGGGGGGCTGTTTAGAGCAAATTTACAGAGAGATAAAGAAAAACATTTACTTTTCCTTTAATGCAAAGCTGTCAAATTTTTCCTTTCCATTAGCCACTTGTTAGCAGGCTCAATTGCAAAAATCAGTTAATGGGCCACTTGAACAGGCTCGTGGAGGGCTTTCATTTTGATTGCCCTTTTCTAGTGTATATGCAGCTCTCTATATAAATTTTTTTATGAGACCCTAGCTTGCATGAGGAATGAAACACCTTAACATGATTAGCCCTGCTGTAGTGTATATGCAGCTCTCTCTATAGATGTTTGCATGAGACCCTAGCTTGCATGAGGAATGAAACACCTTAACATGATTAGAGTTATGTGTTATTCAAAATCGGAATGCCTCGCTTTTTTATTTCTAACAGGTGATAGAAAGAACCAGAAAGCAAAATGATGAGAAAGCTATTTCTATGAGAGTAATAAGATACAAGCGAGAATGGGTTATACCACCTGTTACAATCACAGAGGAACAGGATAATTCTTGGAGGAACCCAATAGCAAAAGTGAGTGAAATGAGTTATATGCATTAGTTTGCAGAGAAATTCTTGCTGAGTAAATGAACGTACTTATTTTCACAAGGTAACCTTTCTAATTCTCTCATCATCAGATTCAGTCAGATTCTCAGGTTGACAGGAGTAAGAGAATTACATATAGAATTGAGGGAATGGGGGTGACAAAACCTCCTCTTGGCATTTTCATAATCAATGAAAGGACTGGAGAACTCAATGTAACAGGAATTGTGGACAGAGAAGAAACACCAATGTTTTATGTAAGTTTTGATTTTATTAAGTTTGTCGACCAGTCCATTTTGTAGGCCAGTTTCCTGCATATCACATACTGTAATCAGGGGCATAAATATCCTATGTAGGACCAGATCTCTCCCATGGACCACCAGGTGGACTGCTGTGTTCACAAACATAAAGCCATATACAGTTTCTCAATATGTGTCCGTTACATGTTATTTCTTTATATAATTCAACGTGATCATTCTATTGGCTTGCTTCATTTTCCCCAGTGGTGTAAGTTGGTAGCGTGCCCCCCCCCCACCAAAAAATCTACTGAAAGGGCCCAGCCCAAAAAGTCCTCTTCCCCTAGCCCCCCACCAACCCGCTCATGGCTGTCATTGCCTGACTATTTTAAAGTTAAAATCACAATCTAAAATCAATCAAAATACTAATGGTAAGAAAAAGGAATCGGTAGTACTTCACATCAAGTTAATAAAAATAGAATTAACCTCTATACACTGCTATACCCACTTACAGTCCCAAATTTAATAATTCCTTTAAAAACATCCAAGGATGTCATCTGTTTAATACAGATAATACAGGCTTGCCTGTTGTCATTATTTCTCAATGCCGGCTTTCTATATTTCAGCTTAAAGGGTATGCGCTAGATCAAGATGGAAATAACGTGGAACCGCCAATAGATCTTCGAGTAAAAGTCGTTGACATTAATGATAATGATCCAGTTTTTAACAGTGAAGTATTTTTTGGTGTCGTCGAGGAGGCAAGCCCAGCAAGTAAGTTTCAGCGCACAGAATAAAAACGTTTGTCCAAATTGGTATTATTTCCCCCCCTTTGTCTAAAATACTGAGGTGTATACTGTAATTATTTCTCTTAATTTGTGTGTTGTGCAGATACCGTAGTTCTGAAGCTAAATGCAACTGATGCAGATGATCCAAATACTATCAACGCTAAGCTTGCCTATAAAGTTATTTCTCAAGAACCAGGAGATACACAGATATTTGAAATAAATAAAGATACTGGGGAACTTTACACCAAAGTATCCAATATTGATAGAGAGGTAATGTAAATTCACTTGCTTCAGCTCATAATTACTTTGTCTTTGTTGTTCACACCAGACATACGCAATTATTATTGTTACAGGTGACATGACATCACAACTATAGGGATATTTATGTTTCCTGCATGTGTAAAGTTTCTGTAATATGATACAGTGCCTTTGCTTATTTTACATTTTCCTGCTTACAATCACAGCTTCTAATAGCAATGAAAAAAATGATTAGACCATGATGGCTGTCCTGGGATTAATTTATAAGAGGCCCCCTGAAAATAATTTGTTGGCAGACAGTTGTGTATATAATTCTTATCAAACAGTGCAGAAAATCAGGGCTTGCTATTTTAGTGAGCGACCAGTCTCAACAAAGCTCTTCTGCTTTCTTCTTCCACCAGCAACCAGACATTATGCATGCTTGTTACTTAAAAAGAACCTGCTAAAGAATCAAGTACAAAAACATGGAGCCAGGAGCAATGGTGTTTTCTCAAGTAAAATCTCACTGGCAAAACACAGGGGCCTCGTTTTGATAAATTTTGTTGTCTTTTTTCCCTTTAAAAAATATTGCAGTGCCAATAAGCCATAAGGGATATTGCATTCTTTTGTACTTTTAAGCCACTGCAGGTTGTAGGTTACAAAAGGACTTTAAAGGGATCCTGTCATGGGAAAAACATTTTTTCAACATGTATCAGTTAATAGTGCTGTTCCAGAAGAATTCTGCTTTGAACTCAATTTATCAAAAGAGCAAACAGATTTTTTTATATTTCATTTTGAAATCTGACATGGGGTTAGACATATTGTCAATTTCCCAGCTGCCCCAAGTCATGTGACTTGTGCTCTGATAAACTTCAATCACTCTTTACTGCTGTACTGCAAGTTGGAGTGATATCAACCCCTCCTTTTCCCCCAACCAGCAGCCTAACAAAATAGCAATGGAAAGGTAACCAGGTAACAGTTCCCTAACACAAGATAACCGCTGCCTGGTAGATCTAAGAACAGCACTCAATAGTAAAACCCATGTCCCACTGCGTACTATTCAGTTACATTGAGAAGGAAAAACAGCAGCCTGCCAGAAAGCAGTTCCTTCCTAAAGTGCTGGCACAAGTCACATGACCGGGGCAGCTGGGAAGTTGACAAAATGTCTAGCCCCATGTCAGATTTCAAAATTGAATATAAAAAATCTGTTTTCTCTTATGAGAAATGGATTTCAGTGCAGAAGTCTACTGGAGCAGCACTATTAACTGATGCATTTTGAAAAAAACATGTTTTTCCATGACAGTTTCCCTTTAAGGCAGTCATGCTTTGAAGATCAATGCTCCAGCACTTCTCGTATATGGTACAAATATGGCAGACCCAGCGGATATGGTACAAGCGTGCATAGTGGAATTTAATTTTGTTTTTTTTTTATTTCCCTCCATTTAGACAGTAGGCAGTTACCATCTAGTTGTTGAAGTAAGAGATAATGATGGAAAACCAGGTTCTCTTTCTGGAACTGCTACAATCAAAGTCAAAGTTAAGGATGTGAACGACAACATTCCATACCTTGAAAAAGACCAGGTATTTGGGGGGGGGGGGGTAATATTCTGTGAATTCTACCACTGCACTTATTGAAAAAATAACTTTTTTGCAAATTCAGAATGGTTTTAACAAAACAAGTTCCTACTAAACTTTCCACAGTGTTGCATGCTTCTGAAAATCCCTTAAACGTTCAGTGAAGTCTGCGTTTCATTGTTCATTAATTTGTATTTTTAGTATGAAGGAACTGTTGAAGAAAATACTGCAAATGTGGAAGTTCTGCGAATGAAAGCTATTGACCTGGATGAAGAATTCACAGATAATTGGCTGGCTAATTTTGTCATTGTCTCTGGAAATGAAGGTGGCATTTTTGAGATAGTAACAGATGCTACAACTAATGAGGGGGTTCTGATGGTTATAAAGGTAAAGATTACCTAGTCTTTTATTTTATTTATGAATTCCTTATAATTTGTGTGCATACTACATTTTAAGTTTTTTCTTGCAACGAAACTCACAAATTATACCTTCAAGTCAAGTATTTATTATGCTAAAGAAAAAAAAAACTAGAATGTTAAACTTTGCCTTCTAAAAGCTTCCAATGTCATGTAGAAGTCTATGGGGGAAAGTCTGAGGCAAAATTTAAAGGGATACTGTCATTGGAAAACTTTTTTGTTTTGTTTCAAATGCATGAGTTAATAGTGCTTTCCAGTAGGCTTTTGCACTGAAATCCCTTTTTCAGAAGAGCAAACAGATTTTTTTTTATATTTAGTTTTGAAATCTGACATAAGGTTAATCATATTGTTAGATTCTCAGGTGCCCTCTGTCACGCGACTTGTGCTCTGATAAACTTTAGTCACACTCTACTGTTACTAACAGCAGACTATCAAAGGAACAATGGGAGGGTTACCAGCTAACAGTCCCCGGTAGATACAAGAATAACCCCAAAAGATTACAGCTCCCTGGTAGATATAAAGGCATGGACACACGTGTTTTTATGCCCAGTTTTTGAAAAGCCAGCCACCACATAAATACGCTAGCCTAGTATGCCATTGTCTAAACTTGAACCTGCTTGGGCTGCTTTTTTTTTAGACCACACTGTAAAAATGCACGTGCGTCCATGACGTAAGAATAGCACTCAATAGAAAAAATCCAAGTCTCACTGGGACTTCTTCAGTTATCCGGAGTTAAAGAAACAAAAGCCTAACAGAAAGTAGTTCCATCATGGCTTTTTCTGAAATCACATGACCAGGCATAGTGTCCGGAGATGGCTGTACACACACCAATATTACAACTAAAAAATACACTTGCTTCAGTAATGAAATTTTATATGGAGTGAATTATTTGCTGTGTAATTTAGCAATATATACTACATCATAAAAATCAAGACTGTATCTCTTTAAACTATTCAATTCAGGTTTTTGAAGTTTTGAGCTAGTAAACAATTTTTTCAACAATTTTATTCACTGCAGTTTTTTATATTTGTTTTTATATTAGAGCTTATGTCTATAGAGCTAGGTATAAAAAGAATAATAAATCATATGCATATGATTAGTAATTAAGATTCATATTACATAGCAGCATATTCATTAGTAAGCAATCCTGTAGTGTCAACATTTATAAACATACATATTCTCTGAATTTGGCTTTGTGTCCTTTTAATATATAAAATACAGCATCCGTCACTAATCCTTATATTGTATGTATGTTTTGTCTTTATTTCTCTCTCTTTAGGAAGTTGATTATGAGATAATGCAAAACGTTCAACTGAATGTTGTGGTTTCAAATATAGCAACATATCATAGTTCAATCTTAAGTTTTGGTGGAGGGGCAGGTGCTGGTGTTGGCATTGGAGGTGGAGGTGGAGCTGGAGGTGGAGCTGGAGGTGGAGGTGGAGGTGGAGCTGGAGGGGCAAAGGCAGTCCCTATTAAAGTGAAGGTAAAGAACATCTCGGAGGGTCCTGTATTTAAGCCGAAGCGTAAGATTCTTGTGATTAAGGAAGGAAAAACGCCAGTGCAAACAGTGATTGGATCATATCCTGCATATGATGGAGACACTGGGAAAGTTGCTGAGAATGTGAAGTAAGTCACTTTATTGCAGTTCATATTTATATTACAATAAATTGCAATTTAATTGTTATTATATATTTTTGTAAGCTATTGATACAACTGTCAGTTCAGTTTGTTTGAAAAATATTAGGAGTTTAAAGAAAAATTCATGCAAATCAAGCATCATTAGTCTAAAAATATCTTATTTTACACCAGGTATGCCAAAGAATATGACCCAGATAATTGGTTCACAATTGATCCAACAACAGGTGACATCAAGCTTATTAAAGTTCCTGACCGAGAGTCAATATATGTGGTTAATGGGACCTATGTGGCAAAAATATTGGCCATCAGTGAAGGTAAGTTATAAGAGCATCATGATCATCGTGCCTAATTCAGCATACAGTTCGGGGCCAGAAATACAGCACAAAATGCAATACACATTCACAAATATAGTAATTGTGGTAAGAAGGAATATTATGGACTATGTGTACTAATTATTTAATTAATGTGGCAATTTACACTAAAGTATTTAAATAAATAGACATTGTACACCCTATAGCAAAATTAACGGAAACTGTATGTGTTCTGCTAATTGCTTTATTTATCCATATCCAAGGAATGGGTCAGCTTTTTCATTTTTTTAATTATTTAGTAAAATGCACTACCCCTTTTATGTCTTTTGCCTTGAGCCCACCATTTGGTGATGGTCTGTGTGCTGCCTCAGAGATCACCTGACCAAAAATATTTCAACTCTAAGGGGCAAATTTGCTATTATTCCCCAAAATTAGCTCGATCCTACTCGAAATTCGATAAGCATTCGACCATCAAATGCTTATCGAATTTTTTTAGGCTATCATTTTGCTCAATATTCAATATCTTGATGAATTCGTACGATCAGATACCAATCAATTTCACGAAAAAAAAAATTGTTTCTTTTGAGAATCCGAAAAATAGAGGCCAAATTAGAATTTCCGAATATACGAAAAATTTGTACGATCGGTATTTGATCGAATTTGATCAAATTCGATAGAACTTCGATCATTTCACATGAATTTTGTAAATTTGCCCCTAACTGTAACAGGAAGAATTGTTGAAGCAAAAGACAGAACTCTGTCTACCCAATGGCACATACTACTAAAAAAGTATATTATTATGAAAAATGGTTTATTTACATGAAGCAAGGTTTTACATATTAGTTTTTTTATTCAATATCTTTTTATAGAGGCCTACATTGTTTTGGGGGGGTATAATTTTCTTTAAATTATAATGTTAGCCAGAAACCATGACCTACAAAAACCCTATTCTTTGAACTCCTCTTGGATACATATACATATGGCACCCCTTTATACATAGTTACATAATTTAAATCGGGTTGGAAAAAGACAAAGTCCATCAAGTTCAACCCCTCCAAATGAAAGCCCAGCATACATACACACACACCCCTCCATACTTTCACATATACTATATATGCTCATATCTATACTAACTATAGAGTTGAGTATCACAATAGCCTTTGATATTATGTTGGTCCAAGAAATCATCCAAGCCACTCTTACTACATACATACACCTACTAGAGGGTCTCTTGTTACTTACAGCTAATCCTGGTATTGCAACAGTAAATAGTGTAGGTTAACTAAATATTTTAACAAAGCTTAATTTCCTTAGATCTTCCAGCAAAAACCGCCACTGGAACCATTGCCATAGATGTTGCAGATGAAAATGATAATTGTCCCACTCTAGTGAATCCAATACAGACTGTTTGCAGCACTGCAAATTTTATCAATGTAACTGCAGTGGATCGTGATGACTTTCCATTTGGTGCTCCATTTAATTTTTCTATACTGGATAAGCCAGCTGGATATGCAAAATTCTGGACTTTTGGACCAAGCAATGGTAAGTGTGGACCGTAGTCTGCAAAACGTATGTACATGGTACATGGATTGTGGTGGGGAAAAGCAAGCCCTATATAACTTTGCTAGTTTCACATGGAACGGTAGTCTTCTATATTAGTCTGCTAGTTTTACAGAAAATGGTACCGAAGGTATAATTAACATAAACTGACTGCACCTTTACAGCTCTGCATTATTTGCTTTTTTTTAATAGAAATGAATGAATTGCCGTTACCGTTTATATAAAATTTTATTGGCTTTTCAGATATTCTGCAGACCCCAAAAAGGCAAACTGCCAATATTATATTAAAAACAGATCTTTAAAGGAAAAGTAAATGTTTTTCTTTTTCTTTCTGTAAATTTGCTCTAAACAGCCCCCCAGATTAATGTACCTTAGTCCCTGCTGCAAGTCTGCTCTGGTTTCTGTGTTATCAGCAGCTTGTTTCCCCTTCTTCCTGGTGCAGAGTGAAGCCCAGCCCCTTAGTTTACTGAGCAGTCCATTTGCTGCTGTTCCACAATAGAGAGGAAGAGGGAGCCAGTGTTTCATTAGTAAGCTAGTTTCCCCAAGCAAAAGCTGCTACACACACTGCTCTCTGCTATGTCATAGTATGCAAATGATCTCCTGGACTAGTCCAAGATATAAGGTCAGCTCAGAAAGCTAAGGGGCTGGGCTTCACTCTGCACCAGGAAGAAGGTGAAACAAGCTGCTGATAACACAGAAACCAGAGCAGACTTGCAGCAGGGACTAAGGTACATTAATTCGAGGGGCTGTTTAGAGCAAATTTAGAGATAGAAAAAAAAAACGTTTACTTGTTCTTTAAAGAGGTTGTTCACCTTTAAATTTACTTGTATGATGTAGAGAGTGATATTCTGATATTTGCACTGCATGATATTCATTTGCAATTGGTTTTCATTTTTTATTATTGGTGGTGTTTGAGTTATTCAAGTTTGTGTTCAGCAGTGCTTTAGTTTGTAATTTCAGCAATGCTTTAGTTTGTAATTTCAGCAATTTGGTTGGGCCCAAGATACCCTAGCAACCATGCATTCATTTGAATAGGAGCCCAGAATATGAAAAGGAGAGGGCCTGAATAGAGAGTAATAAAAATTAGCAAGAACAATAAATTTGTAGCCTTATGAAACATTTATAGATGGGTCAGTGACTCCCATTTGAAGGCTGGGAAGAAGTCAGAAGAAAGCAAATAACTCAAAAAATATAAAAAGAATTTTGAAAAGTTTGAATTTGCTGTCCTATAACATACTATAACTTAAAGGTGAACCACTCCTTATGGCTAATCATGCCACAGGTTTACTGAGAAAGTTAATATCTGTTCTTCAGGAATTGCCTGTCAACCAATTGACCTGAGCTGACCAAACTGACGTCTATTGCTTAGATATTTTTACTTTAATACCATTATTTAAATGAAGGAAATGTACACATAATTTTGGTTATGTCTCTGTCTTGTAGTTACCGGATATTCCCCAGACATTATCCTTAAACTGACCGTACACTATAAGATCTGCTCATTTGGCAAGGTCACCAAACGAGCATAACTGCCCCCCCCCCAACCATATGGTCAAACTATTGAATTACAATGACAGGAATACAGCTTACAAGGACCATATCAGCTAGCTCGGCAGCAAAATCAAAAATGTCCGATTGAGATCTTCCTGATTTTTGGCCAGATAATGGTCTGCGAGGGCCCCATCCACTGCCAGATAAACTGCTGAATCAGTCTAAAGGACCTGAAATGGAAGCTTTAATCTGCAGCGTATGGCCACCTTTAGACAAAGGCTCAGATTTTTCACTCCCTGTGGAAATCCATTGCACCTGACCTCAATATGTAGCCAACCCTACCCTCACCAAACGCTTTGTTAACTTTCTGAGTGTTTTTCGTTTTTCCGGATTTTTACATTTAATTGATTTTGATAATTGCTGCTCAAACATCAGTTCTATTTCCTTGTTTGTACTAGGGTTCAGCATACAACTGAAACCACAAAAGATCTGGGAAGGACCACATAAAGTGCACATTCTGGTGAAAGACAATCAAGGATTGAGTTGCACAGAACCGCAGATCCTTTCAGTCTTGATTTGCTCCTGTGAAAATGGGAACGCCTGCAGCGAGAGAATGATTGACACATCTGTAAAACTGGGAGCTGCAGCGATTGGACTGATGATTCTGGCTTGCGTATTATTATTATGTGAGTAACTAATGGGAATTTCATGTCGCCACATTACGAATAAATTATACTTTTTGCAATTTAATCAGTAGGCTAAGGTCAAAACTTTTTCTAGATCTGATTATACCCTGATGATAAAAAACAGAAGCTCTCCACAAAGCTCTTTGAGAAGCACAGCAGTGCTAATATGAACCTGAGAATGAAACCATCTAATAAGTTAATGTTTCCTGTTTCTTCAGTGGTGCCACTCCTATTACTCTTGTGCTATTGCGGATCTGCTGGGAAGGGATTTATGGCCATACCAGATGGGACAGAGGCTACATTTGTGAAATGGAATAATGAAGGCGCTGCGCCGGAAGACATGGCAAGTCATAGCTGAGATGCTAAGTGCTTTGAACCTTGTGGGGTGAATTGAAGGGAGACAAATTTAATGAGACTTTAAAGAGACTTTATGTAGGGGACTGGATTAGGAGAAATTCTAGGTTGGATCTGTCACGGTTGGGGCAGAGTATGGAAGAGGATATGCCAATTACCATTATAGAAAAACACCAAAGAGCCAGTAGTCCCATTCCTGTATTAGAGGCAGTATACCCCTAAAAATACCTTTCCTAAAAATTAGCACAAGAAATAGTGTTGCCATTACACTGCCTATTGTAACTCTCCCTTATGTAAGCAGCAAGCTTGATCAGAGGCTTTTCCTTGGACTAGTAAATGTTTTTATCAGCTCCTCTGAATGGGGTGTATGTTGTCCCTTTAACCCCACTGTTTATATCTTTGCAAAATGTAGTGTTTTTTGTATAATTAATAAGTGTCTAAAGCTGGCCATAGATTTGCAGATGTTAGTTGTTGATTATTACGCTGAAACATCAAATAACCATTCAGATTAAAAAAAGTAGGGAAAAATAACAAACCAATGTTCTGGCCAAAAATTGACAGACGGTAATTGTACGAAGGTTCTGTCCAACAAATAGTAGTGACCCACTGATCTTGTCAGATAAGCAATACACGCAGAGATATCTTTAGCCAACAGAAACCTTATAACCTGTCAGATCAAGTAAACACCGATCACCATGGTATGAAAAAATTTTGGGAAGATTATTCTGACTCCAAGCTCGGTCCAAAAATCATACAACTATATTTTTGCATCTATGGCCAACTTTAGAGAAAAAAGCAAAGAAAACAACTCCATTGCAGTTTCATCTACTTAACAGGATACCATACAGTGTAGAGCAATAAATATCAATTAAAATAGAAGTAAAGGTATGACATTAGTTATTCAGAATTCCTGTGACCTAGGGATTTATGGATATTGATGCTTTGTTTTATGTGCAGCACCATACCTTAACAGCTACTAAAAAAAATTTCATACAAGAAAATAAAACCATATCCTATTTTGCCAGAAACATGCGTTCATGCAGCTTAGTTAACATGAAGTACAAGGTAGTGATGGCTTAAAGGGGTGGTTCACCTTTACATTAATTTTTATTATGTTTTTAACGTTTGAATTGGTCCTTTTTTTGTAGTTTTTTAATTATTTGCCATCTTCTGAGTATTTCCAGCTTTCAAATGGGGGTTACTGACCCCATCTAGAAAAACTTATTTTCTGTAAGGCTACAAATGTATTGTTATCTTTTTATAACTCCTCTTTCTGTTCAGCCCCTCTCCTATTCATATTCTAGTCTTTTATTCAAATCAATGCATGGTTACATAGTTACATAATTAAATTGGGTTAAAAAAAAGACAAAGTCCATTAAGTTAAACCCCTCCAAATTAAAACCCAGCATACACACACCCCTACACTCTTTAACACAAACCATATATGCCCATAGCTATAATAACTGTAGAGTTTAGTATCAAAATAGCCTTTGATATTATGTCTGTCCAAAAAATCATCCAAGCCCCTTTTAAAAGCATCAACAGAATCAGCCATCACAACATCACCCGGCAGTGCATTCCACAACCTCACTGTCCTGACTGTGAAGAACCACCTACGCTGCTTCAAATGAAAGTCCTTTTCTTCTAGTCTGAAGGGGCGGCTTCTGGTGCGGTGATCCTCTTTATGGGTAAAAAGGTCCCCTGATATTTGCCTATAATTCCCTCTAATGTATTTGTAAAGTGTAATCATGTCCCCTCACTAGCGCCTTTTTTCCAGAGAAAACAACCCCAACCTGGACAGTCTCCCCTCATAATTTGTCTTCCATCCCTCTAACCAGTTTAGTTGCATGTCTCTGCACTCTTTCCAGCTCATTTATATCCCTCCTAAGGACTGGAGTCCAAAACTTCACTGCATACTCCAGATGAGGCCTTACTAGTGATCTATAAAGAGGTATAATTATGTTTTCATCCCTTGAGTTTATGCCCTTTTTATGCAGGACAGAACTTTATTTGCTTTAGTAGCTACAGAATGACACTGCCCAGAATTAGACAACTTGTTATCTATAAAAACCCCAAGATCCTTCTCATTTAAGGACACTCCCAACACACTGTCATTTAGTGTATAACCTCCATTTATATTATTTTTGCCAAAGTGCATAACCTTGCATTTATCAACATTGAACCTCATTTTCCAGTTTGCTGCCCAGTTTCCCAACTTAGACAAATCACTCTGCAAAGTGGCAGCATCCTGCATGGAACCTATAGTTCTGCACAATTTAGTATCGTCTGCAAAAATAGAAACCGTACTTTCAATGCCCACATCCAGGTCAATAATAAACAAGTTGAAAAGCAAGGGACCCAGTACAGAGCCCTGTGGTACCCCACTAACAACACTGGTCCAATTAGAAAATTTCCCATTTACCACCACTCTTTGTAGTCTATCTTTAAGCCAGTTCTCTACAACTACTATGTTCCAGGCCAAAATTCCTTAATTTAACCAGTAACCTTCTGTGTGGCACTGTATTAAATGCTTTAGCAAAGTCTAAGTAAATCACATCCAATGCCATCCCAGAATCGAGGTCCCTGCTTACCTTCTCATAAAAAGAAATTTAGTCTGGCAAGATCTTTTACGCATAAAACCATGCTGGCACAACCTCATAGTATTGTATGAAGTCCAGTATCATATCCTTTAAGCAACGCCCATTTGAAAGCTGAATTGGCCGTTCTGTGATATAATAAAAGTTACCTTTCATGGGCGTTGTCAAATTTAGCTGAAAGCAAATTTTTGGCAAAGCGAAACGGGTCAAATTCACCCATCCCTATCAACAAAAAGAAGTAATTTTATGGAATTAATTCCACAGACTTGCGAGATGTTCAGTGTGTTACCTTACTAATCAGAACATTGTTGATCTGTGAATTAGGTTTCATAGTGTTTCCATAAATGATTCAGTTAAAATATCACAAGTAAAGTATTGTTTCTTGGTACAGGGAAATTTGGTAATCGGGGTTTTCTTTTTCCTGTTTAGGCTGGCCTTGCACCACATATTCTTGCGGCTGGAATTACTGCAGGAGGCAGTGGAGCTGGTGCAGGTGGTATGGTGAAAGGAGAAGCAGGCTTTCAGTCTATGGATGGAATGTACCACTCAAGCACTGTAATAGATCGAAGATGGGAAGAGCAAAGAAATTTACTATCGGATGCAGAGTTTGCCCAAGCAGGGGCTGCAGGAAACACATTTAGATCCATGGCTGTTCTGGGTTCTGGAAGTGGAGCCGGTGTTGTGGGGGGTGCTTATGGTGGTGCTTATGGTGGTTCTTATGGTGGTGCTGTAATAGCTGGAGGAGGTGCAGCCCTAGATGAAGGATTCATAAAAGAATACTTCAGTGATGTAAGTAACTTTGGTTCTTTAGCATTTGTCAAATATGGCAGTTTGCTGTCATACAGACGTTTAAATACTCGTAAATGAAACTTGTTTTTCTGTGCAATAACCCCCCCCCTCCCCTTTATTTTCAGTTGTTAACGGTATTCCCCTCCATTTTCCTCCATAAGTAAATTGAGAAATCTAGGCTGAGCGCAGATACACTTTGTTATTACACCTTTTTAATGGCTTCTGATCATTTTCACTACTAGTTGTTCACCGTAGAGGGAATACTGATCTCCACAGAATTTTGTGTACAGTTAATTCTTGGTAATCTTTTTTATACGAAAGGAGGAAATAAACTTTCCCTTCAAAGTGTCTTGAATCTGTGCAGTGCAACTGTCCCATAACACTTCTAGTAGGGACTACATATTAAGGGAAACAAAAAATTAAAGAATGACTACACAAATTGATTGTTCATGTGAGTATGTCAATTACTTTCTGCTTGCTGAGGAATGTAGAAGCATTTGCTTAATATGGGATGTGCCTTGTTTGCAAACTGAGAACCCTTCTCATCTGTCAGCCTAACGAAAAGCATGTGCTGTAAGTGTATTTTAGAGCACATTAGGTTTTACGTATAAAGAGAAGCCTCAGTACAGCCCTACATGGGAGGAGATTCTTCTGCCTATACTATAATATACTGTGCCTGCGAAGTGAAGAGGGTAGTTCAGTTTTAGAGGCGTGTTTAGTATTATAATGTGTAAATCCTATTATCTTGTCCATCTAAACAATGTCACTTTTTATGTTTATCCCATAAACCATGTACTTGTTTGGCCAATGACAACAAAATAAGTTTTTATTTTAGTAAAACTATGTAGTAATGTTGCTCAACATGCTGTAAGTTGGAGCTGATCAGTTCCCATTGAGAGAAATGGGAGATTATAAATTATCTTTACTCATTTAGGCGTGACATAGCTTGATCTACCTGCACTTCCATTGTACTGCTCATTTGAAAAGATAACTAAAATATATGGCCTATTTTAGTTTTTCAAAGTTTTGTTATTGTATCCTGTTGTGTTTTTTTTTTCACTGTAATATTTTAATGTCTGCATGCCATCTTAATGATTTGTTTCTTTCTGTCCACTTATAGAGAGCTTTTGGTTACTCTGATGAAGACCAGGCTCAGCCAGCAAAAGACTGCATTCTTACTTATACCCAGGAAGAAGTTGAGTCGCTCTCGGGATCTGTCGGATGCTGCAGTTTCATTGAAAGTGAATTTGATTATGACTGTCTTGATGATTTAGGGGTGAAGTTCAAAGCACTGGCAGACATTTGTCAGGGCATGCAAGTAAACACTGATGTGCAAGTAGAGAGGCATAAGTCATATGAGAAACTTGCTGAAACAACTGAAGCAATTACCATGCAAGATGTGCAACGCTCACAGGCAAGTGTTAACGTTAGTGTAGAGCAAAAGGTTGAAGCTGCACCTGCCTCATCTTTTGCCAAGATGGAAAGTTCCTTTAGTTCAGTTGAGACACATGTTCAAAGAAAAGAACCTGAAATGGTAGTAAGAGAAGAAATAATTACTGATGACTCTGCAAGGTATATCCATGATCTAGCGCCTCGCGGTAATATCCTTGTGACAGAAAAATCTTACACCACTGGTCCTTCATATTTTCTTGAGCCGCTGCACCAGCAGAATGTCGTAGTGACCGAAAGGTTAATTGGCAGTTCTCCTAGTCTGCATAACATTATTGACATCAAGGATGGACAGAATGTTATGGTCACTGAACGAGTAATCACCTCTGACAAAGCAAGGCCTGGTTTTGTGGGAGCCAGTGATCCTCTAGACTCGCAGTATGTGGTTGTAACAGAGAGGCTGCTGGGACCTAGCTCTGGTCTACAGACCTCATTGAGTATACCTGACTTGGCTGTTGGGAATAATGTTGTAGTAACTGAAAGGCATTATACTCCTATACAGGGAAATGTAATCCTTCCAGGTGAGATTTCCGGAGGGAAAACTATAGTGAAAGATAGTGTTGTATCTTCAGGCCAATATGCAAGTAATGATCAATTCTTTATACAAGAGGGGTATTTGTCAGAAGAGTTGCCACCTTCTACTAACAATATAAGTAAATCTACAAGCAGAGTCACAAAACACAGCACTGTACAATACACACGGTCTTAACTGAAAAAAAAATATCAACCTGGAAAGTGTTTTGTAGTTTAAAACATTTATGTTGTTCTAGACAAGGTCATTTCTCTTTTATATACAGTCTGTACATGTTTATTAGGCAAGAGTTTCTGCACCTTCACCCACAGATCTCGTTTTCTATCCTTTTTTTATACCAAGTATCTTTGTAAATATGTGTGCAGTTTATTCAGCGACAAACAACTCATTGGCTTAATATTCAATTCCAAATAGAAATAATCAGATACTGAACTCACAAAAAGATCATTTTGTAGTGGTGAGCTGTCTGCACTATTATATAGGGATCCAACAGGAAGCTTGAATGCTATATAATAATTAGTCTTGGCTCTTCTTAGACAAATTTTCTAAACATCTTCATAGAAGCTTATCAGTTTCCCCGAGCAAGATTCAGGATTGCCCCGCACGTCCTGCTACAAAGTGATCGTCTTGTTACAGCACAATTTTCACACTTCAGGGAAATTCTTTTCATATCTCTTTGTGCCACCAAAATAGAAGTCCTGTCTATTATTAACTTGTAATATTACTGTTCCATTAACAACACCGAAAAGTAAAGTCGTACATTCGGCCCTGACTTCCTTGACATAATGGGCTCTGCATGGAATGTT
Source organism: Xenopus borealis (assembly GCA_024363595.1). Taxonomy (NCBI): domain Eukaryota; kingdom Metazoa; phylum Chordata; class Amphibia; order Anura; family Pipidae; genus Xenopus; species Xenopus borealis. The sequence goes on from CM044441.1 coordinate 113,379,449, forward strand.
TCATTTTGATAAAATTTTCCAGGCTGTTATTTTAACCTCAGAATCTCTTCAGCGATGTCTTAAAAGATATGACCTAGTATGTTTATACATCAGTTCAGCTCAAAAATCTGTAGATAGAGAGCAAACTAGCTATTAATCCGGTATGTCCAACACAATGATGTTGTGGAGGCCACATGTTTCTTATGATTGATGCACTATGACAAGGCACCTTATTTGTCCTGGGGCACTAATATGGGAAACTACAAACCACAATCATTCTCAAAATCTTCCATGCTACTGCCACAGGATATATTTAGTATATTTCAGCTTTGTTCTACTCCATGTTATTTATCAAGCGCGCACCTTTAAAGACGAGGTAAGGTCATAGTAAGGAAAAGATGTTGCAGGTTTGCTGGCAAGTAATTGCACACAGATGATTTTCTTCTTTGTTGTATACAGAGGGTTTTTTGTAAATATACCAGCAGCTTATTTGTTATCATCTGATGACCCATGGGTTGCTGTATCATTGCTACTCTGCTGCCTGGCCACACCATGTAATCCCTCTATAACTTGACTATAAGCACACAGAACCATATGAGTATTCTTTTGTAACTACAAATCTGAGCATATCTTGTAGCCCTGCAAACTCCTAGTTTAACCCATTTTATTAAATTAAACAATATGTTTTATTCACCCTAGCTTAGTTAATGAAAATATCCGTGGATTAACATTTGTCAAATTCAAAGCCACCAGAAGTGAGCATGCCAATGCGGCTGTTTTTTTGAGCTGAGATTATTTACTAAGGAGTGTTCTTTCCATCTGTAGTCATATCTAATCCGCAACAAACAAAACGTGTATTAGGGTAGAACTACATGGCCGTTTTCCGCAGGCGTCACGTCGGGTGCAACGGAAATAAGGTAAGTAATAGAATTGCGGGATGGTGTCGCAGCTTTGATCCGATGCGACACCACTGTTAGATGCAGATGCAGACAGTTGTGTAGCATCGGATCAACGTTGTGACACCAGCCGACTTTATATAACTTACGTTGTTTCTGCCGCAGCCGACTTGATGCAGGCTTTTTGTCGGCAGAATCGCCCGTGCAGTTCTACCATAACAGGTAAGGTTTAATGGGTTTGGTGGCAGCCTTTTAATATACCAAAGTAATACTAAAGTAATGTTCTAGATGACAAACCTCAGTAGGATAATACAAATGGCTATTCTTTTTAAAAACTGGTAATTGTACCGAAACATCAAATTGTTTTAGTCCAGCAGGTTAGAATTGTTGGAATACTTCATAGGAGTGCCCTGAGAAGTAGAATACAGTGCCTTGCATAATTATGCCTCCATGGCCTTTTCTGCATTTTGTTATGTAAGAACCTGGAATCAAAGAGTAATTTTGATTTGGATTTTTTTTTCATTTAATTTACACAATATACTTTAAAGGAGCAAAGTATATTTTACCGAGATGCAGTTTAAACAATGAAGTAGGCATTTGTTTGCTCTATAAAGGTTCACCCCCCAAATCAAGTCTTTTGAGGTAAGTACACACCAGTGGTGGATGCTGTTTAGGAGTGACCTTTCTTCAGGCAATAAATAGTGCCACAGATTCTCAGCTGGGTTGAGACCAGGGATTTGACTTTTTTTCATAAATTTTATTTTTTGTTTTGAGTCAGCTGTCCATTTTCCCTTTTTGTTTGGAGAAATCCCCTGAATTTGTACAATGTATGTTTTCTCCATCTGAGACTTGAGTTGGAAACCATGGATGTTACTTTTAGATCTGTGTACACAATGAGGCAATCATCACTACATAAAATTGTGTAACGATGGAACAAGCGTGACCCATTTCACTGGAAGTTTTGCCTTTTATGTGTACTTTTTTTTTTATATGAAATGCAAATTTTTTTCAAATGGTGGATGTCTTTCTAAGCGTGCATCGCACCACTGTTACTCCTTCAGTGGAATTGTAAATAAACAAAGGTGTTATTTGTAACCTGTTACTATTCAATGTGTTGAAATTCAATTTCTTAACCAGATAAGAGAACACAAATAACTGTTTGGGTAATTGCATTTGGATGAACTATATTCTGATAATGGCAATAATCTATTCTTTAGTCATGTAATGGACATTGCTATGGATGCCACGCGGACGTGTCTGTTTTTAAACAAAAATGTGCCTTTGTGTAATGGGGTAATGCAATTAATAGTGAATGCTTTGTGCTTCTGTCATTTTCTACTACTTGCATTTTTTTTACATTAAACTCAACTTAAAGGAAGTGTGTTTCTTGTGAAAATTGATTTATTCTTGCTTTAATAGTGTTGAAAGAAGACATATTACTCAAGTTCCATTGTCAAGAGTAGGTAAGTGCTAGTGATTGCACAGTATTTTATGAACTTAATACGGCTTGATAGAACCTTTAGTCACAGCTCTTTATATTTAGAGAGACCTTTGCAGACAACATCATGTGATCGTTAGAAGCTTCAGGGGGTTATTTATTGAAGTCAGAATGCTAAAAAAAATTTTGTTTTTTTTCTACTATACAATCCGATTTTTAGTGGATAAAAAACCTCGAATTTCTCAGGATTTATTATATCACAAGGATGGAAAAAGTCCGCCATCTCTGACCTGCCGAGGTTGGATATAAGTCAATGGTAGATGTCCTGAAGATATCCTGATCTGCACTGGGTTTCATGCAATAATCCTAACATTTCATGGTTTTCAGTTAAATATCCTATACATGAAAATGAGTCAATACTACAAAGCAATCCCACTTGTTCCCCACGTAGTACAGGCAGGATTGCTCACGGGGAATGATTTTGGAAGGGTGAATGGGCGCCGGACTTTAATTGCTCGCAACGGAGTTGCTTGTTGATACGCAGCCGTTTTCTGGCAAACACTTTTCTTCGTTTCCCACAGGCAGCCGCATACAACAAGCGGTGGTGAAGGAGCTGGCCTCCACGTTTCTTCTCGGTAATATACCAGTAACTGCGGTGATTACTTTAACTAAGCGGAGTGTGGAAGGCGTATACGGATATTATGTATCAACCGAGCTGCTAGTTTAACACTGACTCCCTGAGGCACCATCGCTCCACCTGTTGCTGCAGGTTTTTAGTAAATGTGTTTTAAGGACATTGTCCTGCACTGTTCCATTATGTTGATGGATCAGTGAGTCTATTGGTTGGCGTGTGTTGCATTTATCAGTGTATTTTTATTTAACGCACATTAAAAGTTAAGTTTTACTTTTATACTTCAAACATCCGAACTGGTTAGCTGGAGGTTCTCAGGGTGCCAGCACACTGTGTGTGGCAACCATAGGAACCTTAATTTTCTTGTTTTTCAGTTAAATATCCTGTTGGAAAATCCAAAAAATTCATATGATTATAATTTTTCACGACTTTTCCAGCTCAGGAAATTTTCAGCAAAATATATTCATAAAAACTGTAAAGGGAAATAACCCATGTGTATTTGGTCGGAGTAGATTTCAGAAAAGAAATATTTAATATTTAATAAATAACCCCCTTAATGTGCTCATAATGAGCACTTTGGCATTTTTGTGAAAGTCTTTGATATTACCACCGGTGCCATTTACATCTTTGTAATAGAACACATTAAATATGTTAAATTATTCATGAGGTTTCTTATGTCCACAAATACTGAGTATGGAGACAAATTAATCAATATAGTGTACGAAGATTCTTTCTTTTAAATAGCACACTTGACTCAACAGGGGGAAATAAATTCCTTCCTGACATCAAGAAGAACATTGGACCACACCCTGAATCATCTTGGTACCTAGAGTTTTCAGTAGCTCATAATTTCACTTGGGTATCAAACTGTTCCGGAGAGCACTGGCCTTCATTGTTATAAATTTTTCATTATTTAATTTTAAAGTGGATCTGTCACCCAGACACAAAAATCTGTATAATAAAAGTCCTTTTCAAATTAAACATGAAATCCAATTTCAATTTTTTATTAAAGCATTCATAGCTGTTTTAAGCTCATTTAAAAATCTCAGCTGTAAATCAAATATTGTCTGCCACTCCTCTGCCTTAGGCATAGAGGCGGGTCAGATAATTACTTTCACTTTCCATTCAGCACTTCCTAGATGCCACTGCTCCCCACACATTCCCCCAGTTCTCTTAACCATTTAATTGTGTAGCCAGGACATGGGGATAGACATTGGGTCCCCCATTCTGGTGCAAAAACAAGATTCTGAGATGATACAAGGCTTGCCTTAATAACAGTGACCACAAAATGGCTCCTGCCTGCTTGCTATAATTATGAATTCCCAGACTGAAGAAAACAAGATTAAAATGATTTATATGGTGTAATTAATGTTCATTTTGCTTGACTGTGATAAAATAGGATTTTGAACATTATTTTGGGGTGACAGGTCCACTTTAAGCACAAATGAGGGATTGTTTTTTAGAAATGTCAATCACTTTAATTTAGTGAATTTTTTGTAGTAGTATTACTAAAGTATTTTGAAGTAGTAAATCTTGAATTTGTCAGAATGTGGACTTTCATAAACTGTATGGTTTTCTGGGGTCACCTTACATTTACGGCACACAAAGTGCCAGTGTCAGCCATAAAGATTTGTATGCACGGTTTTCATTTTCAGTTTTCAGCATTCCACACTGTAGTTATCTTGGTACACGGTGGGAGATTAGAGCTTTGGGCATTTTCTGAAAGGAGAACTGTTTATTTAAGGAAAGGTTTGGAGTAGAAAGGCATATTCCCCAGCTTTAAATTTGTCAGAATGAGTACTTGTCAAAACGTGAAGTGTTGAACAGCTAATAGTTTGTCTTCTAGTTTAAACTGGACTTTATTAGTAAAATTGTATTTCATGTTATGAGCCAGTTATTTGAGCATTTAAAATAGGTGTCTACAGGTGTGGCAACTTCCTCCCTTGTACTTGACTGGAGACAGACCTTGTAGCACAGTCACTGTATGTGGCAACACAGGGAGAAGTCTCACAGAAGTCTTAGTGGGCTGTGGGCCTACTGCATTTATTGTAAAGCAGAGAACATTAGTCACAAGCTATCAGAGGCAAAGCCGTCATGTTCTGCTATTCAATACGTTTAGGAGAGACCTGTAAACTGATGTAGAATACAGGGAGAGATCAGAAAGAATATGTGTAGGACTTGGGGGAAGATGTAGTAAGTGTTGAAGTGAAAAAATGAATAAAAAAAAATTGAATTTCAAAGTAATTTTTGGGTACTTCGACTATCGAATAGGCCAAATTCAATTTGACTTGAAAAATTCGACCATTCGAAAATTGAAATACTGTCTCTTTAAAAAATTTGAATTCGACCCTTCGCCACCTTAAATCTGTCGAATTGCTCTTTTAGCCTATGGGGGACCCCCTATAACCTTTCAGGAGTGTTTTTGAAAGTCAAATTTTTGGGGGGGGAATGGAATGATTCAAATTATTTTTATTTGATCGAAAACGCCCCATTTTCAATCGAAAAACCCATTTTAAAAAAATTATATGGTCGAATTGCAAAGTTGTTCCCACTTCGAAATTCAACCCTTAATAAATGTGCAGCTTGTTGTACAAACTTTGAGATATCTGCAATCCTCTGACACAATTAATCACCTCTGAGGGACAAAGTCAGTAGCACAGGAATTCCCAAAATATACACCGGAGAATCTTGGAAGCTGTTGGGTTCCCTATTTGTTTGACTATACAGTTGTGCTCGTAAATTTACATACCCTGGCAGAATTTATGATTTATTAACCATTTTTCAGAGATTATGAATAACACAAAAACTTTTCTTTCACTCATGGTTAGTGGTTGGCTGAAGCCATTTCTTGTCAAACAACTGTGTTTACTCTTTTTAAATCATAATCACTACACAAACTACCCAAATGACCCTGATCAAAAGTTTACATACCCCAGTTGTTAATACTATGTATTGCCCCCTTTAACATCAATGACAGCTTGAAGTCTTTTGTTGTAGTTGTGGATGAGGCTCTTTATCTTCTCAGATGGTAAAGCTGCCCATTCTTCCTGGCAAAAAGCCTTGGGCTGTCTTGCATGAACGTCTCCCCAGAGTGGCTCAATGATATTGAGGTCAGGAGACTGAGATGGCCACTCCAGAACCTGGAGTGACTGTAGCCAATGACAGGTCGACTTGGCCTTGTGTTTTGGATCATTGTCATGTTGGAATGTCCAAGTACGTCCCATGTGCAGCTTCCGTGCAAATTGTCCTCCAGTATTTTTTGATAACTTACTGCATTCATTTTGCCATCAATTCTGACCAAATTTCCTGTGCCTTCATAGCTCACACATCCCCAAAACATCAGTGATTCACCACCATGTTTCTCAGTAGGAATGGTGTATCTTTCATCATAGGCATTTTTGACCCCTCTCCAAATGTAGCGTTTACGGTTGTGGCCAAAAAGTAAAATTTTAGTCTCATTTCTCCAAATGACTTTGTGCCAGAAGGTTTGAGGGTTGTCTCTGTGCTGTTTGTCTTATTGTAAGTGGGATACTTTGTGATATTTGCATAGTAATGTCCTTCTTCTGGCAACTCCACCATGCAGCCCTTTCTTCAAGTGCCTTCTTATTGTGCATCTTGAAACAGTCACACCATAATTTCTTAGAGAGTCCTGTATTTCACCTGAAATTATTTGTAGGTTTTTCCTTGCATCATGAACATTTTTTCTGGCAGTTGTGGCTGAAATTTTAGTTTTATTTGGTTTGGTTTCAACAGATCCCCTAATTTTCCACTTCTTAATTTGAGTTTGAACACTGCTGATTGGCATTCTCAATTCCTTTGATATTTTCTTATATCCCTTTCCTGTTTTATTGAGTTCAACTACCTTTTCCAGCAGATCATTTGACAATTTTTTTGCTTTCCCCATGACTTAGGGGGAAATTCACTAAAGCGCGACGCGTCTAATGCTAGTGCTAATTCGCCAATGTGACGTCAATTCATAACTTCGCAAATTTACTAACGCCGACTCTGGCGAATTTTTGCTAGCAAAGTAGATAGACTAGCGCAACTTCGCACCCTTACCCCAGGCGAAGTTGCACACTGACGAAGGATCGTAATTACGCAAATTCACTAAATTGTGTGCATGTTATCAGGCCAAATCACCAGGGTATGTAAATTTTTGATCAGGGTCATTTGGGTAGTTTGTGTAGTGATTATGATTTAAAAAGAACAAACACAGTTGTTTGACAATAAATGGCTTCAGCCAACCACTAACCATGAGTGAAAGAAACGTTTTTGTGTTATCATTCATATTCTCTGAACAATGGTTAATAAATCATAAATTCTGCCAGGGTGTGTCAACTTATGAGCACAACTGTAAACCAATGTTTTTGAATGATTGTACTTGCAGATAATGAATTGCTTCTTAAAAAATGAACCTGTAAATGCGAATGGCACGCTCCATGCGTATTTGCAGCACTTTTGGTCTGATCAGAAGCACTTTCAATATATTTAAATTGTCCTTAAGCTTCTTCTGCAACCCCTGTTTCCTCAGACTGCCAATGGGATTCCTTATGTGTGGTTGCAGGTTGTGATCTTGGAACTAAAACAGTGTGACAATCTGCATAGCATTTTGTTTGTATTAAACAATGGATTTGCCCATTCACACTCCCTGGGAAAGAAGTACTGACATTTCTGTTCACCTTTTGGCTTTCACTGACAATGACCTATGGGGAAGTGTGAGACACAAGGAATTTCTTTCATCTGGGAAGCTTTTTGTCTCTGCCTGGAAGGAATGTGCAGTAAATGCTCAGAAAGAGATAAAGGGCCCCAAAGTGATTTGTCTGTCCTGCTCCACAATGAACCATTTAGCTAAGTACACTAGACTAATCCATCTTAAAGAGAAAGATCTAAAATGTATATCTGTTGTTCTCTCTAATCCATATTGGTGCCATTAGATTGCTGACGTTCCACAAGCAAATGTTACTACAATTGCAGATAAGAAAGAAATAGTAGGGCATCAGAGATCTGGCCACAAGAGCTTACATTCTAAAAGGGATTGATTTACATAGCTCGTGAAAGTCTCTCTTGATGCTAAATGATTGTGTTATATAACATGAGCCATGAATGATGTCCTGTTCTTTCTCGTTCTTACTCTTTCACTGTTTTGTACCACCACTGTGTTTGCTGCATGCATTCTTACTATATGATTTATTGTACTTTACTCTTGTACTGTGTCAGTTCTTTTCTCTACTTACTCACATTAACACATCATCATGTCTGCTTGGGGGTTAGAGACATTATTAAATTAAAGGGACAGTTCACTTTTGGTGGAGAAATTGGACAGGTTATGGCAGGTTGTGGAATGCTTTCCTTGCTTATTTGATCAAGCCCCTGCTCCATATTGTTTATACAGGAAAGCTGGGGAAATGTGTACAGGGCCCAGCAGAGAGAAAAGCCTTTTTACATGAGGTATAGTCCTGTTCTAAGATCACATCTTCATTAGTGATGGGCGAATTTGACCCGATTCCGGCAAACAATTCACAAAAAGGAGCCGGCGTCTCTTTTTTGGACGTTGGCGTCGGTTTTTGAACGCCAGTACAAATTCGTTGGTGAAAATGCGCTGACATCCAAAAAAGGAAGCTAGCGTCCAAAAAACGGACTCCAGTGTCCACAAAACAGACATCGGTGTCTGATTTTTGTGACGCCAGTGAATTTTCACCGGCCAATTTTCGTGGGTGATTTGCAAATTTATTCGCCGGCAGCCATAAACAATGCATATAATATTTTTTTTGTGAATTTCCCACACCAAAAATAAATAAAGAGCATGAGAAATTTGGATTCCGCTTAAATACTGTAAAATGTATTTAAATGTAAAATGCACTTTGTGTATGAATAAATCACATGTAACCGGTGTTTGCCATTAAATAGATACAAGGACATAGCTTTATTGTGCAAGTGTTCTGCATGTACATTTCATTTATACAACCGACTGGGTGATGCAATACGTCTTGTAAGAGACATTCTCTAACAGACAGTATTTATTTTATTTTTTTATAAGAGCTTACAGTTTTGCAGCACATACAATATAGTTTGGGCTCGCTGTTTTACCTATTTTGTATTGCTTAATTGTATTGAAACTTGCAGCCCTGTGTAATAATTTAACTGGACACCTTTCCACCTATCCTGTGAAATATGCTTGCATTTCCCATATTGACCACAAGGTGTCGCCTGCAACTTAAAAATAGTGTATGTTGAGCAAGCATCAGCCCTTGAAACTTGTTCTTTATTATTATTATTTGTTCTTACAATGCACTGTTTGTAGATAATCTTATTTTTTTTTTCCCTCTCGTTAATCTTTTCACTTTACTGCAAGTTATGTACAGGTCTGGGACAAAGCCAGTGACATGAGACTGGATACCTGGTACATTCTAGTGCAGCTCCAACATCTGAAAATTGTGATTAGTTTATAGTAATACCTAGGCCTGCATACCATGGGCAGATTATGAGAAAACATGTAAGTTTGTCATGTAGCTATGTCTTTAGAAGCCTCTATGTTGTGCCCCTGGTTGGCCTTACTTTTATTGGTGGATTGGGCTGCTACAGAAAGGCTATGGGACATTAAAACATTTGTTTCCAGACAGCCCAAGAAGAGTGGTATATAATAAACTGTAAAACCCAAAGCTGCAAGATGAAGAGGTGAGTAATATCTTCATAAATGCTAGGGACAATAAAGCAAGAAGGAAAAATCTGCGCTGTCATCTTGGATTCTATTCAGTATCTACTTAACTGCAATTATGTCATGTTTCATGGGGCCATTTACCTTCAAAGATGCTGGATCTCAATGGACATACAATTTACACCCACTTTTGCCAATCTGTACATGGGCTGGTGGGAGAAATCCTGCATCTTTGGACGGTTCTAGTCATATACATTTTTACAAGAGATTAGATTTTTATATAGCAGGTGGATACATCATATTTAACTAAATATATATATAATCTTGGATTCTGAATTTGAATCTGAATTAAATCTGGTGTCCATAAACTCTTTGGACCTACAGTTTTACATACAGAAAAAAAAGTTGTACATGTATTGGACCTATTATCCAGAATGCTTGGGACCTGGGGCTTTCCAGATAATGGATCTTTCTGTAACTTGGGTCTTCATACCTTAAATCTAATAGAACATCATGAAAACATTGAATAAACCCAATGAGCTGGTTCTGCTTCCAATAAGGATTAATTATATCTTAGTTTGGATCAAGTACAAGTTGCTGTTTATTATTACAGAGAAAAAGGAAATCATTTTTAAAAAATTTGGTTTATTTGGATAAAATGGAGTCTATGGAAGACATCCATTCCTTAATTCGTAATTTTCTGGAAAATGGGTTTCCAGGTATTGGATCCCGTACCTGTACTTTGATTTATCTTAAGAAAAGTGCAAGTAATACATTGTTGTGAGAAGACTCATGTCATCACAGACCTTCTTGGTGCAGGGAGAGGGTCTGGCAAAACCAAAAATTCAGGATCGTGGTTATAGTCAGCCTAGTATTAGAAATGCCCGAGAGTGAGAGAAATACCACAAGTAGGATTATTAGCTGAGCAGCCCCAAATCATTTATCTGGTGGGTAATTCTGTATGTGCTTCTACTAAGGGGTGGTTTAGAGATCTTGAAACAACAACATGGGAGATGGGGTTCTGTGTCTTTAAAATTGTGTGATTGTTGCCTATGGTTAAGTACAATAGATATGAAAAGCGTCAAGTGTGTTTCTTATAATCTGATGGGCTAACAAAGCCTTTTTTATGCTTTGGAGTCCTATGTGTTTTCACTGTGAACCTCATTGTTGGTAGAGAGTAAACGGAATTAGTATGTTAGAAATGCAGGTGATAATGTATCTAGGGATATATGATATTGTGGTGCAACACACCTGATATAATCTCCTTCTCCACCAGTAATTCTTATTAGCTATACTCATTCGCTCCTTGTTTCTGCTATACAATAGAAAAGTTATCCCCACATTTCCTTTTTTTCTTTGTTTAATGCATTGGGGCTATGTCATTGAGCAAGTTCCTCCAAAATAATTCTGAGCCTTCTGCATCCTAAGTATAGGGTTTTTGCTCATTGCATAATCCTTGCTCTATAGCAGTGATCCCCAACCAGTAGCTCGTGAGAAACATGTTGCTCTCCAACCCCTTGGATGTTGCTCCCAGTGGCCTCAAAGCAGGTGCTTATTTTTGAATTCCAGGCTTGGAGGCAAGTTTTGGTTGTATAAAAACCAGGTGCACTGTCAAACAGAGCCACAATATAGGTTGACAATTCCCATAGGGGCTACGAAATGGCCAATCACAGCACGTATTTGTCACCCCAAGAACATTTCTCATGCTTGTGTTGCTCCCCAACTGCTTTTACTTCTAAGTGTTGCTCATGGGATAAAAAGGTTGGGGATCCCTGTTCTATAGGGTCACAAACCTTTCAATGCCTAATGTCCCTGTAGCAATGGTTTTGGGTCAATTATTTGCCTTAAACCACGCTGTTGGGTGCAAGTAGAGGCACAGAATACTGCCAGTTGAAATGCCTATATGTGCTTCTTATACTTTGGCTTCAGTGCTGATTTGCAATGTACGCCAGCTTAGATGCTTCAGGTGCACACAGACCCACCATTACTTGTCTCCAATTTATGAAAAAATAGAAACTGGAAAACTATAAAATTTGTGAATGTGAAAAAAGATTGAGGTCTATCTAACCTTTAGTAGTGTAGCACTATAGTAACTTGAGTGGCACCGTCTCTAAGAGCTTATCCTAATATATATTTGTACTCTGGATTAGACCTTTCTCTCAGGTAAAGCCCTTGCAACGGTGTGGAGGCAGGGTGTACGTACTTCCCAACATTTTGGGAAAGGAAAGAGGCACAAATAGATTTGACCTTGCCCCTAATTACCATACTCATTTTACATACACATTTCTGTGTTTCATTACAGTTTATTGCAGTTTTACTAATGAAGGTGAATTGCCCTTTAAGCTGTGAGTATAACTTCTCTCAAGAGACAAAACTGTTACAAATGTATCTTAAGTGTCTATTCTGGGCTCTCTGCCAAGAGTCAATAAAGTTAGTAACATTGTATCTTTTTTGGCTGTTTAGTGAAGAAAAATAAGGACTCTCCAGTTCAGTACAGAGAAATAGGGACTTGCTAGTTCAGTGCAGAGAAAATAGGACCTTCTAGTACAAACACAGGACTGTTGGTTGAGCTGTCAAAAGCGGGACTGTCCAGCTTAGGACATTTGGAAGGTATCGGTGTAGTGCAACTGTAATTAAGTGGTATGTGTAATAATTCGGTGCCAGTGGTTCTTTATGCTTAACCAGAGAACTTAGTTTATTCAACAACTTCATCCACATAGGAGTTCATAGAAATCAACAAGAACATAGAGCAACAGAGGATAGTATATAGTCACAGCACCAATGATCAGCTCACTGATCTTCTCCCTAAGTAGAACCCATCCCTAAGTCTGTACACTTCTGGTAAAGTAATACCCAGAATCTCTCCTCTGACTCTCCTCATTGGAGCCTTAGGCTGCTCAGCTAAATAACCTATCTGTCCCTCCTAGAGTGACCTATTACAGAGTATAGCTTATCCTTTACTAGGCCTAAAGTACCTAGGTTCCACTACCCGTTCCCTTCCTGCCTGCTTGGTAAGGGCTAAAGCAAATACTATAGCACAGTGCCATCTACTGGTCACTGTGTGGACACCGAGGGGCATAGCTTTAGGCAGAATAATGAAACAGGTCCCCCATTAGGACCCATTTAGGTGTCAATAGCACTGGGGATTTACCTGCCAATATTAACTAAGCTGGGTATTTTGCCAGACCCGTACAGTAGTAATTGCAGAGCATGTCCAGAAACCAACTTAAAATATATTTTGAAATACAATGTATTGATGCAACCTAATAATAAAAGAATGCTCCATTCTGTATTGATTGCACACATACTGCCAGCTGGCAATGCAGAATATTTAAAGATTAATGTTTGGAGGTATAAAGAGTACAGGGGTAGAGAGATTTTGCCTTTCTGTGTGTGTGTGTTCATTAAATTCTATGCAGTCTATATCCATTGCATTGCCTGGTACTCTCACAGTTTGCAATAGCACAGAATATTTTATTCTATTAGTGGAAACCTTTGGAGGTTGTGCATCATGCTGAAATAATCTAAGACATAAAAAAAATAACAATTTGACTGCAACTTTCTGCTGGCCTCATGTTAAGGCACAAAATGATATAATCTTTTTAGCAATGACAGCCGTTTCACTGACCCACAAAAATTACACAGAATATTGCAACATACTGTGAAGTAATTGCAACATGTACTGAATGCTTAAAAGCTGCTGTACAGAAGACTCACTAATGCAACTGTAACGCCCCCAAACCTTGCAGGCAGTGGCCAATTAAGAGATGTGAAGCCCCTAGGCTAAATCCTCAGGTCCCCCTTCTTGGCTACTGCCAGGTCCAGATGCATCAAACCCAGGCCCACTTGCACCTGAGCTCTCTATGCTGTGCAACCCCTAAAGTATCCGTCGATTAGTAGCGTGATGGAATAAACAGCCTTAAGGCAATAATTTCAAACTGCAAAGTTTCATTTATTATTAGCAGTGCAAAACTCATGTTTCGGGTAAAACCCTTTTTCAAGTGAATTCAGCGCAAAGTATTGTGGGTACATGAACGCTTTCCAATTAAGAGCCAGGAACCTCCCCCATTCACCGCATAGTGACGGTGTTATACAATTGTGGTACACAAGTGTTGCAACATTGTTACAATAACCAGTTGCAAATAATAGTTACAAAAGAAAAACTTCCACATATGTGAACAAGTCCAATTTCATATTGCCTTGTGATCCATCCCTTGTGATTTGTGCTTGAAATATAAAAAGTCCATTAAAGTATTTTTGAGTCCATAACAGAGAAATTGCCTCTCATAGGCCTATCCCTGGTTATCCATAAGTACTGCTGGGGTAAAGCCTACTTACAGGGTTACGCTAGGCATGCAGCACACAATGATCATTATCATATGTAATTAACCAGCATAATGAACAATCGCTCCTGTATCAGTAGCATTTATGTAAATCCATTCATTATTTACTTACACGGCAGGAGTTCAGTGGGTTCTAAAGACTAGCTGGTTCTTATTACCTGAGGAAGGAAAACAAAAGAATATCCATATTTATACACTTATTTATAAGACGCACTTAAGACTATTATGATCGTTCATACCTTTCAGTTTTACACAAGCCAGTCTCCCTATCACCGTACTTTCCCCAGTCAACTCTTCTTGGGCGTCTTTTTACCACTTCAAGGACCTTCTATTTTAACTGGCTTACATGGTGTTTGGCCTCAAAGAAATGCTTTGCTACAGGGGTATCTGTATCGGTTTCAGGTTCAAAGTTTCTGATGGTAGACTTGTGTTCCTTAATTCGCTAGTTCACTGCCTTGATGGTTTTTCCCACATCAACCATACCACAAGGGCATTTAAGCACATAGACTACATATGCGCTAGAGCATTATAGTGATGGGCAAATCCGCTGCATTTCGCACCGCTGAATTTTTTGTGAATTTCTAATTTGCGAAAGTTTCATCTCGTTTTGGACATGGGCGTCCGTTTCTGGACGCTAGTGTCCAAAACGAGACGCAGGCGAATTTTTTCCCGGCGAAATTTTCCGGCCTTTTGCCCATCACTAGTTGCAAATGTTTTTAAAATGATTTAATATTCTTTAGTAGAATGGTAGATATTAGGTCCCTTAATAATAGATGTGCAGCAATTACATTTGTAACAAGGGAAAGTGCCAAATTTACTGTCTTGGTATTGGGACGTCTTTATCAGTTCAGTTGGACTCTGTAAATTTTTCAGGGTTGAGCCCCTTTTATAGGCAAATCATGGTGTTTCTTTAAACAGAGGGCCACAGTCTTTATCCATCTGTAATAAAGGCCAAAATCGTTTAATGATTGTCTCTATCTTTTGGCTCTGCTTACCATATTTGCTAACAAACGTTAGCTTTTGGGGTTCATGGGATTTCTGCCTCTGAACTAGTAAGCTATCCCGTAGAATATCCCTTACATCATTCAATATTTCATTCAGTTTCCTACTGGGATAACCCTTTTCCTTAAAATGTTTTGTGAGGTCATTCGCAGCTTGCTCGAAAAATACATCAGTTGAGGTTGACTTTTCTAGCTTTAACTACTGCCCTTTGGGTATGGCTTTGATAATCCTTGGATTATGAAAACTGTCAGTATGTAACAGATTGTTGCAATCCTTTGGTTTACGGTATAGGTTTGTAACTATGCTTCACATTGTACCATTTTAAAACCATTATGAAAATTTGTTGACCAACATCTACAGGAGATTGTCCTGAAGTTACCTCCCTGCCTGAAAGACACTACCAATTTCCTGAACCGCTTAAATAAGATGGGGAAGCTTAAAGGGCAAGGAAAGGCAAAGGAATAAAATCCCATTTTTACTTTCTTTAATGAAAAAGAAATCTATGTCCAATATACTTTAATTAAAAAATGTGTACTGTTTTTATAAGAAACCTGACTGTATGCAGTGAAATTCTCCCTTCATTTAGTGCTGTGGGTAGGAATTTGCAGACAGTCCCTAACTTCTAGCAGGGAAATAATCATAATTATGAACAGCAGGGGGAGCCCCTGCCTTACTTAGCAGCCATGCAGAACTCAAGCAGCTTTGTTTTTTGATTATTTATGATGATCCCTAAGCAGCCCAGACCACACTGAGCATGTGCGAGTCTTGATATTGCAGAGATGCCTAACAAAGTTACAAGATGACAGCCCCCTGTGGCCAACTTTGAAAGCATAAATCATTTGTTTGATTAGGCTTGTGGTGCAGTAAGTTCATGTTTATGTTTAGTATACAAAATACAGCATTTCTACCCTTATTCTATTTTACACTTTCCTTGCCCTTTAATGACAATGTTCCATTATGCAGTATAGACGTACAAAGTTAATTCACATCTATACCACAAGATGAGGGAATTAAATGCGTGGAAGAAGCATTGGTAAATACCACGGTACCGAACAACTTGGTCTTTTTCCTTATAGACTGTTTAGAGATTGACTTGAAGAAAAATGACTTTAAGGTTGGTGAGAAGTCACAAGGTACGGCAATGGGGTATGCAGTACCATATTTTCAAAACATTTTATAGAAACTGCTAAGTTCAGATGAGCTTTAGTGTTTGGTAGTTAGGAGCAGAAATCAGTTGAATTTTTGTGCATTAAATAAAATATTTTTCTGGTATAAATGCCTATATCATGAAAAATAGCATTTCTTTTAAATTATTTTGTATTAAATCTTGTTCCAGAAGCAGAAATACACAAGCTTCCTAAATAGACAAAATATACCCATTACATCAAATCATTAGGACTTGTGTTGCAGATGGTTTCCCTCAAATGTCTGCCATTTGGGTGCTAGCCACAAACTCCGCAGGGGAAAGGTATAATAACGTGTATAAAATATAATAGTGCTTTGGGACTGCTGCCACCTGCAGGGCTTGCTGAGTTCCTGAGTTCCCTAGGGGGGATAATACAGTAACTTTATCTGCACTAAAAAAGAGTGAGATAAAAAAAGAAAACAATAATTGGTTTAATAGTTACCAGGGCAGTTCTCTTCTCACCTGGACTCATGCCAGCACTGATTTAAACCTTTGTTAATGTTAATTTCTTAATCCTGTGCAGAGAGGGATATGGGTCTGTGGATCCTCCCAAACATCATTTCCTCTTGATTTAAGACTGTAATCTATTTTATCTCCAAGAAACCTTATTATCCGAACCTGCCACAGATGGGCTCACAGCCTGGCAAATAGTTCAAGTGATACTGAAACATTTTCTTTTCAACATATGAATCTGCATTCACTGATAGTTCTGCTTAGGACTCCTGCTGCAAAAATATGGCAGCCCCATCATAGAGGAAAATGGGGGTAAGAAAAGTAATGTAAAAGCATCAGGCCAATACATTTATAGCACAATTATCAATAGTATTCAAAGAAAATTTCATGAAAGATAATAAGATTATTTTATGATGTCAGTATCTCTTTTAAGTGTCCTTGCCATTTTTTCCCCCCATGGATCTGGGACTGTGGGCTGAAACTACAGTATATGGCTACCTATAGTAACATTGTACCTATAGTAACATTGTACCTTCTATATAGTAACATTGTACCTATAGTAACTTGTACCTTCTATATAGTAACATTGTACCTATAGTAATATTGTACCTTCTATATAGTAACATTGTACCTATAGTAACATTGTACCTTCTATATAGTAACATTGTACCTATAGTAACATTGTACCTATAGTAACATTGTACCTTCTATATAGTAACATTGTACCTATAGTAACATTGTACCTTCTATTTAGTAACATTGTACCTATAGTAACATTGTACCTATAGTAACATTGTACCTTCTATATAGTAACAGTGTACCTATAGTAACATTGTACCTTCTATTTAGTAACATTGTACCTATAGTAACATTGTACCTATAGTAACATTTTACCTTCTATATAGTAACAGTGTACCTATAGTAACATTGTACCTTCTATTTAGTAACAAGTGATGTTTGTGCATCACTTGTGTAAATCAAAGATCTCCTGGACACCAAATGTGAAAGTATTATTGAAAAAAAAAACTGCATTGGGGGTAGATCATCTCCCATAGACTCCATTTTATCTACATTATCCAACTTTTTTAAATGATTTCCTTTTTTCTTTCTGTAACAATAAAACAATAGCGTGTACATGATCCCAACTAAGATATCATTAAGGAAAGGCTGGATACACTTGGGGGATCCAAACGTTAGGCACCCCCAAGTGATTATAGCGACGTACCTCAAACCCAGGGCTCATATCAGGAGAAATCTTCACCGTCCCGGGTTATAGACGCGAGCACCACGCAGAGATCTCACTTCCGTCTTCGTGGCCGAATTTTAAAATCGGCTTTTTCATTCAAATGCGCATGCGTCAGTCCGGGGAAATGCGCAGCAGCACGAAGATGGAAGTGTTGATCTCTGTGTGGCGCTCGCTTCTATAACCCGGGGCCAGTGCAGATTTCTCCTGATAGGAACACCGAACCTGGCTTTGAGGTACATCACTATAATCACTCAGGGGGTGCCTAACGATTGGCTCCCCCAAGTGTATCCAGCCTTTCCTTCTCCTTTAAAGGGATCCTGTCATGGAAAAAAAAAAATTTTCAAAATGTATCAGTTAATAGTGCTGTTCCAGAAGAATTCTGCAGTGAAATCCATTTCTCAAAAGAGCAAACATATTTTTTTATATTTCATTTGGAAATCTGACACGGGGCTAGACATATTGTCAATTTCCCAGCTGCCCCAAGTCATGTGACTTGTGCTCTGATAAACTTCAATCACTCTTTACTGCTGTACTGCAAGTTGAAGTGATATCACCCCCTCCCTTTCCCCCATCCAGCAGCCTAACGAAAGAGCAATTAGAAGGTAACCAGATAACAGCTCCTTAACACAAGATAACAGCTGACTGGTAGATCTAAGAACAGCACTCAATAGTAAAACCCATGTCCCACTGCGTACTATTCAGTTACATTGAGAAGAAAAACAACAGCCTGCCAGAAAGCAGTTCCCTCCTAAAGTGCTGACACAAGTCACATGACCAGGGGCAGCTGGGAAATTGACAAAATGTCTAGCCCCATGTCAGATTTCAAAACTGAATATAAAAAAATCTGTTTACTCTTTTGAGAAATGGATTTCAGTGCAGAAGTCTACTGGAGCAGCACTATTAACTGATGTGTTTAAAAAAAAAAAACATGTTTTCCCATGACAGTTTCCCTTTAAGGTATGAAGATTAGTGATGGGCGAATCTCACCCATTTCCAGCGAAATTCGCGAATTGGCGAAAAAATTTGCGAAACGAGTCGCGTGTCGCGTCAATTGTTTCCGTTGCGTCATTTTTGACGCGTCACGTGCGACTCGTTTTTTTGGCGAATTTTTGCTTGCATTTTCGCGAATTTATACGCCAGCGGCGAATCGCGGGAATTCGCCGCGAATTCGCCCATCACTAATGAAGATCTAAATTACATAAAGATTCCTTATCCAGAAAACCTGAGGTCCTGAGCATTCTGGATAACAGGTCCCATGCCTCCAATATCCTTTATTTATATAATGTTGGCATATTCCACTGGATTACACATCGTTCATTACATCCCAGTGTATGTTACACTCAAAGGTCCCTATCACATTCACACACACACACACATGATATGGTTAGTTATAGGAAACCCTGGAAGATATTTGTAGGTGTTCAGTGAATCTGGCAGAGCTCAGAATAAAGGAACCAAACTCTTTTATTCATATAGACCTAATAGTAATGGTGTAGATTGGGTTCAGGTGCCTGGGGTTTCTTTCATCCAGTACCAAAGTACCTGTTGTGTCTGTTACCCGGAATAAAAGGCTAAGCAGAAGTCGTTGTTCTCCCATTGATCAGGCATTACTGTAAGGGCTTTTATTTATGTTCTGCAAAATCACATATAGTTGAGGGACTATAAATACAGTATATGGTTAAGCCTATATATTTCTGATTATTGTACCCTAAATTGTATCCAGTGCCATGCTGCTGAAACTGTGAAACAGCTGCTGTATTGTGGAAACATATCATTAAAACTTTGCACAGCTTAGTCATTGATGCTGTCTATGAATATGTGGGTGTTGAAGTGAAAACGATTCCAATGGGAAGGAATGAAATAAACAGCAATTTCAAACCATTTCTAAATATGTTGTACTCTGTAATAGCTGCCAGTTTGTTTCTGGCACTACTTTCATGTGAATTTGTAACAGTCTGCAACAGTCTTGAAAGAGGTTGAAACAGTTCACATGAGAGTATTTAGTACAACAATCCAAAGGTTCAGTGTTTAACTGATTAGGGTGTATTTGACAAAAAAAAACCAGAGAAATGGGGTCATAGGTGGTGTAAATAAAAAGAAAAGGTAGCAGGGAATCTAGCATTAAGAACCACGGGGCACAGTGCTGCAAAACAACACGCTTATGATTAACCCTTTGACAAGCACAACACACTCAATTTAGTCATGGAAAGGTACAATGTTCGCTTTAAGCTCTGCGCTTTGCCTTTAAGCTGTTCACAAATGTATAGGCCGGTGCAATTATTGTGCATACAAAGAATTCTGTGTGAAAACAGAACATTTGTGCATTTTTTCAGGCCTGCACACAATTATAAAATGTGCGCACAAAATAATTAGAGGGAACATTGGGAAGGTATTCTTCTTTGGAAGTTTAATTTCCCCTGGAGTCCAAAAGGAATTACATACTTTTCCCTTTGCTATATATAAAATTTGTGTGTTGGGGGGGTAAAAAACTGATAAAAATTCTTAACCATTTGGCCAGTGTTTCCTTGTTAGCTTTTCTATTTGTTCAATGTGTTTTAGATTTAAAGTTTAAAGGAACAGTTCAGGGTAAAAATAAAAACTGGGTAAATAGATAGGCTGTGCAAAATAAAAAATGTTTCTAATATAGTTAGTTAGCCAAAAATGTAATATATAAAAGCTGGAGTGAGTGGATGTCTCATATAACAGAATACAACACAACATCCTGCTTTTCAGCTCTCTAAATCTGAGTTAGTCAGCGACTTGAGGGGGGGCCACATGGGACATAACTGTTCAGTGAGTTTGCAATTGATCCTCAGCATTCAGCTCAGATTCAAAAGCAACAGTTATGACCCATGTGGCCCTCCCTCAAGTCATTGATTGGTTACTGCCTGGTAACCAGGGTAACCAGTCAGTGTAAACAGAAGAGAGCTGAAAAGCTAGGTTAGACTTACAGTCACTCCACCCTTTATACATTACATTTTTGCCTAACTAACTATATTGAAAACATGTTTTATTTTGCACAGCCTATCTATTTACCTAGTTTTTACTTTTTTACTGAACAATTCCTTTAAAGGGATGCAAGCCTTGTTAGTCTTGTCTTTTTTACTTAGAAATACAGTAAACTGCTTCTCATGTTTTCATAAAAGAAAACATAGCTCTGAGCAATATATACATTCATTCTTTTCTATGGTTTATAAGTTATTTGTATATGTGCTGCTATTGAAATCGGTGTATGTCTGTCCCTTTCTACTCGTGATCCAATGTAAGACAGACCTGTCTTTGCTGGGGAACTAAGACAACCAGAAGCAAATGCTGCTTTCAATAGGAATTGTTTTTACAAATAACTTTCAAAGCACGGAACATTTTTAATGTATGTTTATTGGAAAGTTGCTTGAAATATATTTTCTTTTATTAGGCACATTTTTCTTTTGGACTTGACTTGCCCTTTAAGGTACAAAGATCCAAATTATAGAAAGATCCATTATTTGGACACCCCCAGGTCCCCTACTCGTTTTGAGACTTTGTATATCTATACTAGCCAACAACTAGGGATGTCGCGAACTGTTCGCCGGCGAACTTGTTCGCCCGAACATCGGCTGTTCGCGCTCGCCGGATGTTCGCGAACGTCGCGCGACGTTCGCCATTTTGGGTTCGCCTTTGCTGGTGCTTTTTTTTTGCCATTTCTCCCCCAGACCAGCAGATACATGGCAGCCAATCAGGAAGCTCTCCCTCCTGGACCACCCCCACACCCCCTGGACCACTCCCCTTCCATATATAAACCGAAGCCCTGCAGCGTTTTTTCATTCTGCCTGTGTGTGCTTGGAAGTGCTAGTGTAGGGAGAGAGCTGTTAGTGA
The DNA here is from genome assembly GCA_024363595.1 of Xenopus borealis. Lineage (NCBI taxonomy): Eukaryota > Metazoa > Chordata > Amphibia > Anura > Pipidae > Xenopus > Xenopus borealis. The sequence goes on from CM044441.1 coordinate 113,401,133, forward strand.
TTTGAGGGACAGTGGATAGTAAGTTTGCTGGCTAGTAATCTACTGTTCTTCAAACAACTGCCATCTAGCTGTGTGAGCTTGTTCACATTCTGTCTAAATATCAATAATAATACCGTCTCCAGAAACACCATCCTGAGTGACGTTTTTCAAGCAGCAATAATATTTTCCGTAATCCGTATCCACTGCTGTAGTAGTGTGTACGTTGACCTTGTAGGCATTGTTTGCCCAGTCTTTAACCAAGTGCCACGTAGCTGTGTGAGCTTTTTCACATTCCGTGTCCAGAAACATCACCTGAGTGACGTAGTGTGATTTCTGCCCTTTACAGCACAAAACGCAGCGCTGTGTCAACAATGTGTTTTTTAGAAACATTTTTGCCCTTGATCCCCCTCTGGCATGCCACTGTCCAGGTCGTTGCACCCTTTAAACAACTTTAAAATCATTTTTCTGGCCAGAAATGTCTTTTCTAGCTTTTAAAATTCGCCTTCCCATTGAAGTCTATGGGGTTCGCGAAGTTCGCGAACCGTTCGCATTTTTGTCCGACGTTCGCTACATCCCTACCAACAACATATTGTCGGGTAATAATGGTAACCTGTCAGGTCCACATAGAAGATCATTTGTGTCTTTTACTTGTGGTCAGAATAGTATTCAGATGTCCCCCTTTTTCCATTTTTCTTTCTAATTTGTACTCACCTCCAATTAGTGCTGGACAGCTTTATAAAATCACATTTAGGGCCCTTACACACGGGCGTTTTTACCTGTGCTCCCCTGCGTTCCATTTTGCTGCGTTCAGCCGTAGGGGAACGCAGGTATAGACACACTCAATTATTTTCAATGGGGCTGTACTCACACAAACGCATGTAGGTGCCGAACGCAGGTTCAGACGCAACATGCTGCATTTTTCCTGCGTTCTGCGCCTACATGCGTTTGCGTGAGTTCAGCCCCATTGAAAATAATAAGGGCCCTAATTGAAGCTGCTGTGAGTGAAAGAATGGGGAGAGAGAGGATGAAAAGCAGGGAGAAGTCAATGCTAAATGTAGATTATATGGGCTCGTAATAAATCACTTTGGCTCAGGCTTCTGTCTCTAGAATAATACCTAAAGAGAAAACTAGAGGGCAATTTAAATAATTACAACGTAACATGTGTAGTTTCAATGGCAGAGATAGACTGCATTATGCAGAAAATTGAAGTTGTTGAAACTGCTCAGTAAGGTGCTGTATTCACAGATAACTATCATGTATTGAGCAGCATTCATCTCAAGATGTGGGAACAAGAAACCTTAATCTCTAAAGTCACACTATATGAAGTGTTTAATCTTCCTACTTTTAATAATATTTGTTCCTCTTGTACCTCTGCTCCTTGCAAACTCTGTGTCGATAAGAGATATGCCAAACAAACGTTGGAAGTACCACCTGAACTTTGAGCAGACAGAAATGGCTAGACATAGCAATAAATGTCTTAAATGCTGGAAAAAAACTACAACAGCTCCTTTGGGTTAAGACACATGCAGTCAAGGTATTTTATTTAAATGCTGCACATCACTTACCCACATCATAATTTCAGCACAATCCCACCAACAGGGGACAACTTTGTCAACTGAGTGTGAATAAGAACGCAAATCCACGTATATGTTCCTTGTATGTTGTGTGTGCTTGGACACGAGGAAAGCAGTTTGATTAGACTTTTGATGCTTTATAAATCATTAACCTTAGGTCTTAAAGGGATCCTGTCATGGGAAAAAACATTTTTTCAAAATGTATCAGTTAATAGTGCTGTTCCAGAAGAATTCTGCATTGAAATCCATTTCTCAAAAGAGCAAACAGATTTTTTTATATTTCATTTTGAAATCTGACATGGGGCTAGACATATTGTCAATTTCCCAGCTGCCCCAAGTCATGTGACTTGTGCTCTGATAAACTTCAATCAGTCTTTACTGCTGTACTGCAAGTTGGAGTGAAATCACCCCCTCCCTTTCCCCCACCCAGCAGCCCAACAACAGAACAATGAGAAGGTAACCAGATAACAGCTCCCTAACACAAGATAACATCTGCCTGGTAGATCTAAGAACAGCACTCAATAATAAAACCCATGTGCCACTGTGTACTATTCAGTTACATTGAGAAGGAAAAACAACAGCCTGCCAGAAAGCAGTTCCGTCCTAAAGTACTGACACAAGTCACATGACTTGGGCAGCTGGGAAATTGACAAAATTGCTAGCCCCATGTCAGATTTCAAAACTGAATATAAAAAAATCTGTTTGCTCTTTTGAGAAATGGATTTCAGTGCAGAAGTCTATTGGAGCAGCACTATTAACTGATGACAGTTTCCCTTTAAACAAATAATTGTAGCACATAACAGCTTATAGCCATACACTAATGAACTATTTTTCAGTGTCAGTATTTACAGTAAGCTAGTTACCCAACATACTTTTGTAAAATAAAGATTTTTTTTATATAAAAATCAATGGGGCATTTGAATAGACTGGGGATAAAGATCCATTGAAGATATCAGCCTCTGGTCTTCCAGTTGGATAGCCCTGCTATAGATGGTAAACCAAGAAATGTTTTGTTCTGTTGCATTGATTTTAAAAGCTTATATAAAGGAGGAGGTTATGTTAGAAAATGAAGGGGCAGAAGGCTTATGGGTGGAGTTCTTCACCAATTGTAAAGAGTCCAACAATTAATTGTAGGGGTATGCTATAGACTCCCTAATGTAAGTGAGGAGGAGGAGGCTAAGCTCCTGAAGCAAATAGAAAAAGCTGCTAGTTTGGGTAAATTAATGATAATGGGGGATTTTATTTACCCAGATATTGACTGGAGCAATTGTACTGCCAGATCAATTAATGGGAATAAGTTTATAAATTTGTTGCATGACAATTTTATGGCACAGGTTGTTGAGGAGCCTACCAGAAAAAATGCTATTCTGGATCTAGTGATCTCAAATGACCCAGAACTTATAGCAAATGTGCAAGTCATTGAACCCCTGGGTAATAGTGACCATAATGTTATTTCATTTAATGTCTGGTGCAAAAAACAAATATATACTGGGGCAACAAAAACCATGAATTTCGGAAAAAGGCTTGTTAAAGGAACTTGATGGACGTGTGTGTTTTTTCAACCTTACTTACTATGTTACCTAGGATTTTTGACGGAGAGAATATTTTTAAGTAATTTTTCAGAGCTTCATCCATATTTATTCAGGAAAATGTTAGTGTGCTTTGGATCTGTTATACGGTCCAGCTGAAACAGAATTCATTATTTTGACCTGTTTGTTTGAGGCCAGCCTCTTATAAATGGCTGCGCCCCTTAGTGATATACTACTTGCTAATTATAAGACCTCTAACCATTTTAGCACCATGTAAAATCACATATAGGTGTTTAAAAAGTCCATTGTTAAAAGGGAGATTCACTTTGGGAAACAACAGCATTACATTCTACCACCTTTAACACAGCATCTGCTGCCTCAATTTGTACAGTTGACTTTAATGAATTATGCCAGGCATGAGGTTATTTATTTGGCTTTAGTCATGTGATAAAGAAAAAGCAAATGGCTATTTTTGATGCAATATTTCCACAATCACTATGCACTATATGGCTTAGTACTGGGGTCATCAACCAATTGGAGTTGCACATTGCAATCAGAGTGCCCTGTTGGCCAATCAGAAACAGACTCTGATATTTCCCCCTTCTCTTTCCAGTATGCCCTCCTGATTTTTCCTACTATGTTTGCAACCTTTGAATTCTGCAAAAGGGGTGGGATGATCGTATCAAGGGTTGAATAGTGACATATGGAGGGTTTGTTATGGCATTTAGGGTTGTGTTTGTGTCTCATGTGGGCAATTTTTTGATATCAGAGGTTTTTATTGGCCAGAATACTATTAAGGTTTCACAATGATGACACCAGAACAGGCAGATGTGGGCTGAACAGCCCTAACAAAAAACTAATTATTCAGGTCAAAACCGAACACTCCCATGCCCTCTTCTCTTCACACTTCCAACCCAACCTGCAATATTGGACTATTTAAGTCTGAAAGATCCTTTAAATGACAATATTTTTGATATGTATACAATAACTTTTATTACACTTTTATTGAATGGAAATGCAGAGGAAAGCAACTTCTGATCCAGTGTTTATCACTGCTGCCTCACAGTATCCAGATCTTTGGTTCAGTGCTGTCCGTGGCAGAAGGAGTTGTTGTATGGGTTTGCTATGGGTTTCTCTGTTTCCTCCAGCTGTCCAATATCATGGAGATTAATTGGCTCCAAACAAACTGACTGATGTGTATGAATCTGTGCCTCTGCTAGGCTAATGGATTTCAAGCTTGGTGTGACTAATAGGAATGACTAAACACTCTCCGTAAAGTGTTTTGCAATGTCCTACTATTAAAAAGTAATTAACAAAATAATTAAAAAAGCTCTTAAAACTTAATTTTTAATGTTTTGAGTTATTGTCTGTGTGCTTATAATCCCATCTGCAAATTCATCTCACTCAGTATAACACTGAGCTCTAAACATACTTCCCTATAATACAAAGCTATAATCGGTGCTCAGTGATGTCATTTGTGTCACGTGACTTAATTAAACTTGTGTATTATAATAAATAATGTACTTCCTGTAATTTGTGAGGATATTACAAGTCACCTTGGAGTTCCATTACCTGTATATAAGCACTTGGCCTTTGGACTCCTGGATGACTTATATTTTACAATACATTATTCAGTATATATTATATAGTCTGGTACATTTCATGTGTAATAGAGCAGTCTTTGCTGGTGCTGTACAGAGTCATAAACATGGCTATTGTGTCACTAAAGGAAAGCTTTCCATTGGAGGCCATAGAATTATATATGAATACTGGTTTCTTTTTGGGAAGGACAAGCCTCCCTGAATCTTCATTATTTTCTCATTATATTAATAAAGGCAAACTGCATCCACAGATTTTTATGCAATGCATATTTTTTTTGGAATGGAAAAAGCAAGTGGTTGACTGTCACTTTTGTAGCAAGCTTGCAAAACACATAAAATGCAATAACCAAGGACAATTGGATTTCTAGGTTCATGGTCTGTGCATAGACGTATCCTCTGAGCCAGCTTTTCTGATGCCGAATACTTGCAGCTATAGGTATTGTGAAATGATCTTTTTTTGTTTGACCAAGTGGAACTTTATCGTGAAGATCATAATCAGTTATGCCAATGACCTGGAGAAACTAACCTCTCCCTATTCATCTGAACTAGTCTTACTGTGAACATGTAACATGCATGTAACTGGAGAAAATAAAATGTCTCACCTTTGTAGAAATGACTATATATATATAAATCATCAAGGACAATATTTACTGATGTAACATTTTTATTTCAAAGCAATGAAACTCAACCTATCATATTTTAGCTCACCACCCCCTTGTGTTTTACCTATTTGTAGAAGATGCATTGTCAACTAGCTGAAATGATCATTTTTGGGTGATTCAAAACCCAGTGCTACTTTCTTGTGGCACCACTTTTCTTTTAGTTGACTGTGGGCTTTTTGCTTCTCCTCCTGTGACTGTGGTTTTCTGCATTACGTCCATTCCTAGAAAGACGCAAGGCCAAGCACAAGCTTTGTCAAGGCCATTGGCTCAGGTTGCCTGATGACAATAGGAGCCCTATAGGGTAACATACATCTTTTTGTGAAGTATTGGGTGTAATGAGATTAAAAAGGAAAGAAAAAAAGCAAAGAACGCACTTCTTCCAGTTCTAAAGCAAGCATGATAGAAGTGCCTAAAGAAGAACTAGGTCTTCATTCCTTTGTTTGTGACAACAAGCTTATTATATAATAAGGGGTAATTCTGCTAGTCCTACAAAGATCAAATCAGAAATCATTGGCATCCAATTCTTTAAAAGAACCAGAACCAGCTCTAGTTAGTGATTCTTCTTTGGTTGGAAAATGAGGGGGAGGGGGGGGGTTAATCTTCTGATACCGCTAAAAACCAGTAACTGGAAACTCTAAACTCTCTTTTTCCAAGAAATGTAATACTCTGTGATCCTGTGTAGGTTAAACAGTGGGAGGCAGCCCCAGACTCATTTTTTTTTTGTGTGTGTTTCCAGAATGATTTCCATTACAGTAGTTGTCCTCCTAATTGCCCAGGTAACCGGGCAGCAGTATAGAAGTCATAGTGCAATATGAATAATAAAGGGCCTGAATGAAAAGATAAACCATTAAAAAAAAAAAACAGAATAACCATAAAATTTGAAGCCCCATACTTGATTTTTTTGTGGTTGCTGGTATGTTCAGTTTCAGCCTAATAACTTAAAAATTATAAAGAGAGAAATGAAGACCAACTAAAACATTGCTTAGGTTAAATCCATCTATAACAAACACATATGTATCCTAAACACAGGGAAGCAGTCCCAATGTTGGATCCTCTTGTATCAGTGAGGCTGAGGTGGCAAATATGAATGGCAGCAGCTGTTGGGTTCAAGCCTTCTATAGCAACTATTGCAAGACCCCCTTATTGACCAGCTACAGAAAATGTGCAAAAGGACATGCAGAAAAAAGGGCTTTTGTCAGAACGTTCAATTTTGTTATTTGTTTGTGGCGACCCTGGCTCCTATGAGTATTTTAGCCAATACTACAGGATTAATCACCTTAGCCGATGAGTCTTATGAATCAAGCTCTGGGTGGCTTCTACTGCATCCAAAAATTGCTTACTGAACCTTCCTTTTCAAATTCAAGATGACTCTTTGGCTCCAAGTTGGATCTGCTGGCACTAAAAAAATGTTGTGACCATGAGTAATCTTACAGATCCACCACTTTTTGTGATCAAGAGTTAGATCCTACTTATCCAAGAGAGAAAATCATTCTAGAGCAGAGGCCTATTAAACGTAGGCTCTGGATCTTGCACCAATAAGCCCATCTTGAGTGGACGATATTGGGCTGATCCAATCGTGGACACTAGGGCCTAATAATCAGATCACAATGTCAGGAATGCAGAAACATGTTGGAAAAAGGCTAAAATCGTTAAACTCATAGCATATCCATCCAACCCACCAGCCAACAAGATTATTTGTTCCTGTTCCGGTATGGAAACTTTTAATTTCTCATTTCCAACCTAAATAAGAAAAAAGGAAATGTAATAGATTTAATATTCATCAAGAAGTTCATAAGGAAAAAGAAGTTCAAGATCCAAGGAGTTGAACCATTCTGCAGCAAAATATTTTTTAAACAGGAGACTTATATTAAACCCCAAGGGCTATTTGTCCATCTAAGTTATGCAGGTTCCCACAGGATGTAGGTCACATATTTGGTGCACACAGAATGTGTTATATGTACTCAAGTAGTTTGGTAATGGATGGACCCAACCAACACTTTGTACACAAATTTGTGATTCTTTAAACATGCTAATAAAAGATCATTAATGTAATATGTCTATAAAGATTGCAACAGCTTCGCCGCACTTTGCCAGGCTACACAAATTCACTAAAATGCAAAGTTGGGCTCAGGGAGGGAACGGTAGAGAAGTTGCGGTACCATTACTTCATCAGGCAAAAAAGTTACACTAGCGCTGCTTAATTTGCAGACGGCGCCAAGTATTATGGACGCATATGCTGCAGCCTCTACATTCCACTATACAAGCCCAGGAAACCTTTAATAAATAAAGTTGTCCTATTGCCCTAAACATGTGCCCCCTGTATAGTTGAGTTGCTATATGTTAAGAAATGAAGAGAGGAAGGGAACACAAAAAAATGTATGATCTTTTTCAGCCTATTACCCTTAAAAAAGTAAAAGACAACAGCATTTTTTGGGACTTACAAAAAATTTAAACTTTTTTTTTTAAGAAAATCCTATCTACTCTATTGGACTTCGCCTGGTCTGAGGTGGCGCAAGAGGTAATATTCAGTAAAATCCGCATCTTAGTGAATTAGCGCAGTTACGCCCCTTCATCAGTGCGAAACTTCGCCTGGAATAAGGGTGCGAAGTTGCGCTATAGTCTATCTACTTCAATAGCAAAGTTATGCCAGGGACCGTTAGTAAATGACGTCACGCAAGCGAATTTGTGCTAGCTTCACGCTTTAGTGAATTTCCCCCTTAGAGTTTTTCTTGAAAAGTTTCACCACTCTGAAGAACTGAAGAAGCCACTCGTATGAGTGGTGAAACGTTTTCAAGAAAAACTCGGAATGTCCAATTTCCTTAATTCTATAATAAATTAAAGTGAAACATTGGTGGTGGCAAAAGATGAAGTACAGATTATGCTGACCCCAAATATATTGCAGCTCATTACAAAGGTCTAAATTATAATACTTACATCATTCTGAAGATGAGACTTTGAAACATAAACGTTAGTCTGTCCATCTATGTAATTGCTAAATAGACATAAAAAAGTGCCCAATGTTACGCCAGAAATAATCAGCCGTTATAATTTATACATGCTTAAAGCTAAAAATTCCCAAGAACAAATGTGTAGGTTTAATCCTGTAGCAAACTAATCTCCCCAGATAAAGCCCATGTGTAAGTTACTTATTCTCTTATTGTGTACTAAGTAAATAATCTGAATCAGCAGGTTTCTCGTTATATATATGTACTTATCTGTGGATTCAGTATAAATTCTCCCGGTTGTTCTCTAGCTAGCATAGTGTGCATACACCTTCTGAACAACAATGGCTTCTTTCAAGTCTTTTCTTCTCTTAGCCCTACTGGCATTTGTCTCAGAGGCTGCACCACCGGTGAGTATGTTGGGGGTACCTGTAACAACTCATGCTTTCCTTTTAATTGTAGCACTAAGGCTGATGTTCTAGATAAGTGTATATAATACTTAAGGTGACATCTATCATTTTTTCTCAAGATCTATTTATTATTGAGCTCTTCCAGTTAAGAGAACCATTAAAGAAGTTATTTCTGAAGCTTGGGGCAACGTGACTGATTTCTTGCACCCTAAGGAGATGTTAACAGTTTATTCAGCATTGCTAACTAACATGAGAAGTGAATGAAGGTACATTCTTGTGATAGTTTTATTCATGTTCAACATGGGTTCAATGAATAGGACCTGTGCTGGACATCATATATTATATTATTATATTACCAGTATACATCCCCCTGCCTTCACCCTTTGTTGTGAAGGTTTTATTAATAGGAGGCCATAATGTAGGGGGCTTAGTTGTCCTCTAATTCTATACCTCACAAGGAACAATCATGGAATAGTTTTAGTTTTCCTTTTTGCTAGGGATGGGCGAATTTAGTTGCCTGGGGCGAATTTGTGGTGAATCCCTGTGATTTGCCGCCAGCGAATAAATTTGCGAAACGCCAGCAAAAATGTATCTGGCAAAAATTTGCCGGGATCTCATTTTGGACACAGGCATCTGTTTTTAGACACCAGCATCCATTTTTGGTCCAAAAATGGACGCCTTTGCTGTTTCATGAATTTCCTGAGAAATTCGCAAAAAATCTGGCGCAGCAAAACGTCCCAGATTCGCCCATCACTACTGTTTGCCCATACTGTTACTTTTTCTGAAGGAAATATTTCCTAGACAAGCTAAAGCTATTTTTTGTTAATAGCCCTGGAAGTGGATTTTTGCCTTAGACCTTTAATGCAGGGGTACATCATTTTCAGTTGAGCCCATTCCACTGATTCTTTATTTCCCAGTCTGCTGCCTGACTTCTAATATCCTTATACTTTACAATAGGGGTATATGGTGAGTAGAGTGATGCTAATTATATATTACATATAGAGAGGAAGCTCATATAGTCATTTAGAGCTACCAGGCTTAATACTGTCAAGGGCCCATCCAGCTCCAGAACAGTTCTTTAGGGATCTGTTCATCCCTCTTCAGTGATACAGCTCTGAAACCTTTATATATATACTTATGTCTGTAATTGGTACTAGTAAAAGCTAATAAATCATATGAACTGTATGTGCCTCTATATCTGTTCAGTAATATGTGCAAATTTAGGGATTCTTTTGTACTTGTATACTAATGATTATATATAGAGAGAGAGAGAGACCGAGAGAGAGAGAGAGAGAGAGAGAGAAATACACATGGTAACTAAATTCTGATGCACACCAGGACTTTTCATTTAAAATAACTTAT
>CM044441.1:113420046-113459808 GCA_024363595.1 Xenopus borealis
TTTTTTTTTTTTTTTAACTAACATTATTATTTTGTAATCTTTTTAAACTTCCTCCAGTCTGTTTCTAGGTTATGTTAACCACTGCCAAATAAACCACTCTTCTGAAACAAACCTGCCCTGGGTCCTCTGTGTTTTAATTGCATATAGACTCTATAACTATATAGTTAGTGCTGGCAAGTTGCTAAAATAGATTTCAGCTGAGAAATGAATTAAGTACTAATACAATTTTTAATCAGATGGCTAAAATATATTGTTTATAAACTATATATGAGTGTACAGATAGGTGTGTATATATATATATATATATATATATATATATATATATATATATAGGCACTAGGGTTGATTTGAAAGGGTTGAACTTGATGGACTTTTATCATTTTCAAATGAAATTAGCAACGTAACTATGTAACAACAGTTAAGGTGGCCATAGATGGACAGATAATATTGTACAAAATGATTTTTCGAATGCTATTTGGTGCTTGTATGGTGGAACAGGAGCCGGACGATATCAGCAGAGGACTTGGATATCCGTCGGCTGGTCGATCAGGCTGGACGGAGATTTTTGATCAAATTTTTGATGTGCCTGAACATCGGCCTGTGTTTAGTGCTGAATCGTCAGATACAGGTAGAATTCTATTGTTTCCACCTGTTTATCTGATTCAACTATATATACATGTGTGTTGAAACGAATGATGTTTCTTAGAAAGATCTTTTCCAAGAAAAATTGTAATTGTACCATCTATGGCTGCCTTTAGACACAGCTCACCATGAAAAGCTTAAAGTAGAATTTACATACAATAAGGGAGGATCATTGCAGGCCAAAAATACATTTATTGTAACAATTTCCCATTGGACATATTTTATATAAGCTAGTGTACAGCCAGAAGTACAGGTATGGAATCTGTTATCTGGAAACCCATTATCCAGAAAGCTCAGAATTAGAGAAAGGATGTCTCCAATAGACTCCATTTTATCCAAATAATTAACAATCGTAAAATGTATTTCCCTTTTTGCAGTAATAATAAAACAGTAGCTTGTATTTGATCCATACGAAGATGAATTAACAATCCTATTGGGTTTAGTTATTGTTGAAATCATTATTTAGCAGACTTACCCCCTAATGTAATAAAAGGCAGTAAGTTTGCCCAGGAGCAGTAACCCATAGCAACCAGTAAGGTATTTGCTTTTAAACATGTGACCAGTAAGTGCTACCTGCTGATTGGTTACTAAGGGGTTTTGCCCCTGGGCAAACTTAGTGCCTTTTATTACATAACCTCCTTAAGGTATGAAGATCCAAAATCAGAAAGATCCGTTACCCAGAAAACCCCAGGTTCCAAGCATTCTGTATAACAGGTCCCATACTGACATTTGCCTTCTAAATGGCTTATGGGTTACAAAACCGACTAAAATCTTTCACTGGTTATTATAAGGTTGCACTTATTATTTTTGAAACCATCCCACTTTGTTTTGAGGCTGTCCTATTTGAATATTGCAACTGTGCAGCATTAAAACTCACATATTCATATTCAATGCAGAAGTCACACACTTTGGGAGCCCTTTGACTGCTTATACTCGTTACTGATGTATAAACACGCCTGTATTGTTATCCACAGGATTTTAACATAAAAACACTTGTTTAATACTGGGATAGTACTCAAAATTGTATATACTGTATACCACTCCTAGCTGATATCTGTAATGGTTTCAAATCCAGTCGTAGATGTAAATAAAAGTACAGGTATGGAATCTGTTACCTGGGAACCTGTTATTCAGAAAGGAATTACAGAAAGGACATCTCCCATAGTCTCCATTTTTAGCAAATAATTCTCATTTTTAAAAACGATTTCCTGTTTTCCCCCCGTACTGGTATTCAATTATACAGAACGTTTCAAATGATGTGACGTCATCTCCCATGGACTCCATTTTAATATTTATTTCCCTTTTCATTGTAATAATTTAACCTTGTACTAAAATTAGCTAACAAATCATTCATCTCTAGATTTGGTTTATTTCATGTTTAAATTATTGCAGACTCCAGGGGGCAGATCTGTCCATCTTATTATTTTGGGGGGGGGGGGGTTATATTCAATTGAATATGGCCATTTTAATTCAAAAACGCCCATATTAGATCGAATGAAAAATCATTCGAATCGTTCGATCAAACTTTCTCAGAACCTAGAAAAAATTTCAGGACAAGTTCTGTGAGGTCCCCCATAGGCTAAAATGGAAATTTTGCAGCTTAAGGGCCCCTACACAGGGCGTTTTTACCTGCGCTCCCCAGCGTTCCTTTTTGCTGCATTCAGCCGCAGGGGAGCGCAGGTATAGACGCACTCAATTATTTCCAATGGGGCTGTACTCACCTGAACGCATGTAGGTGCCAAACGCAGGAAAAATGCAGCATGTTGCGTCTGAACCTGCGTTCGGCAGTTACACGCGTCTCGTGGGTACAACCTCATTGAAAAGAATGAGGTGTGTCTAGACCTGCGCTCCCCTGCGGCTGAACGCAGCCAAACGCAACGCAGGGGAGCGCAGGACCAAAACGCCCCTGTGTAAGGGCCCTTAGGCTGAAAATTCTAAATTTTTCAATTCGATTATTCGAATTTAGGCCTATTCGATAGTCGAAGTAGCCCAAAATTACTTCGAAATTCAAATATTAAAAATTTTAATTGTATTAGAATTTTCACTTCACCCCTTAGTAAATCAGCCCCCAGGTGTGGAGATCTAAATTACAGAAAGATCCATTATCCAGAAATTCCTAGGTAGGTATAGGCCCTGTTATCCAGAATGCTCAGGACCACTGTAATTTAGCTCTCCATACCTTAAAACCATGTAAACAGTAATTAATCCCTTGTTTTTCCTCCATTAAGGATTAATTATATCTTATTTGGGATCAAGCACAAGCTACTGTTTTATTATTACAGAGGAACATAAAATACATGTTAAAAATTAGAGTTGGGAACATGGAAATTCTGTGTTTGAGGAGTCAGGATCACGCATCATGCCAATGGTGAAGTTTGCTTTATGTTTTAATGTTTTGAAGCTGTTTTCAGTGGTTTGTGTGAGGGCCCCCCATTCCATTGAAAGCAAACTTTAAAGCTACAGCATACAATGGAATAGTTGACAAGTCTGCACTTCCTTCTTTGAGGCAACCGTTTCAGGAAGGATCTTTCCTATTTCAGCACAATAATGGCACAAATAAATGCACAAAACATGTTCTGTACAGAATGGATGTGCTGAGCTGGGAGTGAAGAAATGGACCGTGAACTAAACCCACCCAAAAACTTGTATGTCAGTTGTGAATCAGGTTTGATCTTCTGTGCCAACCTCGCTAATAATCCTACTGGAAAATAGAAGCAAATTCCAGCATCCAATGGAACGTCTTCCCATGAGGATTAGAGGCATGGTGCGGGAATAAAAGGTCTGTTATCCGGAAACCCATTATCTAGCTTCAAATGACTGAAAGACCATCTCCTATAGCCATCATTTTAATCAAACAATTTAACACTTTTTAAATGATTTCCTTTTTCTAATCTGTAATAATAAAACAATACAGGTATGGGACCTGTTATCCAGAATGCTGAAGACCTGGGGTTTTCCAGATAACGGATCTTCTGTCATTTGGATCTCCATACCTTAAGTCTACTAGAAAATCATGAAATAAACCCAATAGGCTGGTTTTGCTTCCAGTAAGGATTAATTAAATCTTAATTGGGATCAAGTACAAGATACTGTTTTATTATTACAGAGAAAAACATTGAAATTATTGAATTATTTGATTATAATGGGAGAAAGGCTTTCTGTAGTTAAGAGCTTTCTGGATAATGGGTTTCCGGAAAACGGATCCCATACTACGGATGCACCAAATCCACTATTTTGGATTCAGCCGAACCCCGAATCCATTACAAAAGATTCGAACCGAAGCCTAATTTGCATATGCAAATTAGCGAGAGGAAGGGCAAAAACCATCCAAAATTTTTTTTACTTCCTTGTCTTGTGACGAAAAGTCACATGATTTTAAGGATTCGGATTCAGTTCGGCCAGTCACAAGGTTTCAGCTGAATCCGAATCCTGATGAAAATGGCCGAATACCGAACCGAATCCTGGATTCAGTGCATCCCTATCCCATATCTTGTACTTGATCAAAACTAAGATATATAAAATCTTTATTGAATGTAAAACAATCCTATTGGGTTTATTTCTTGTTTAAATTCTTTTTTGCAGACTTAAGATATGGAGATCCAAATTACAGGAAGATCCCTTATCTGGAAAGCCCCAGGTCCCAAGCATTCTGCATAACAGGTCCCATACCTTTATTATATTAGTATTGCCTCCTAGCAATACACTGATGATTTCTCTTATCTATTGTATTAACACGTTAGCACAAAAACGCAAGGTTGCAGTGTTTATTTCAGTTCTTTAATGAATCTCTTATTTTAAAAGAGCTCACGCTTTAATTAATATATGAAAGCCAGGAGCTGTTTTTCCGATTGAAATGTAGCTAAGCATGATTTAGCACTGTGTAACTGCAAAATCAATTCACAAGTGGAGAACACTCAAGGGGAATTAACAAAACATATTGGGGTTTCCCCAAAGTTTAATTAGAGCTTAATGAATTCAACCATGCAATGTTTTGCAAAAAGAAAATGTTATAACTATTCAGTTTAGTGCATTTTAATGCTATTCGACTGCTTATTGGATTATAATTACATTATATAATTGCTATTCCTTCTTCATAACTATCTTCATCAGTTGTGCTGCAAAAAACACATTTACAGAAGATTCTGCAAGGTCTGCATTTTCTTCTTTCTTTGGTTGGTTTACTGACAGTACTGGGACAGGACATTGGATTTAGCATAAGGCAGTGGCAGTGGTGCATAATGAATTCATAGTAGGATTGGATGAGGCTACGTTTCTAAAAAAAAAAAAAAAAAAATAGTTTTTGATATCATTTACAGGACGAAAGAATGGGAGAAATTCAGATGGGAATTCCAGTCTTAAATGTGGGTTATGTATGTGCAGAATAGTGGAAATCTCTGGGATGTTATAGGTGTTTGATGGGGAAGAGAGAACCATATGTGGATTAGACCGGTGCAGTTGAAGGTGGCTAGGAACATCCATGTACAACCCATTGACAAATAGGATGAGGCCTGAGATTGGGAGGGAGAGAGAAAATGATCAGCACAAAGGTTATATTGAAACACATGTAAAGTAATTTGTTGGCCAAGGGAGGAAGTATACAGATATAACAATAGGGGACATAATGCAGAACCTTTATGAGATGATATTCAGTTGTAGGAGACACTGCAACACCTACTGTATGTGAAATATCAGAGGGGATTCAGGACAGCATCATAAAGGCCAAACAATTTAAGGAACGGGAACTGTTGTCAAAGCTCTGTATTTGGATTTTTCTGATACCATGCGATTAGGTAGCCCTGTTAGTGCAGTTCCTGTGGAATGTCTCGCCAGAGTCCCTGATTATGGGGGAAAAGCAATCCATGATCATAGAGAAAGGAGGTCAATTGGTTCTATCCTGAGCATTTGAGTGGGTTAGAGATAAAGGGAAGCAGAGAGGATATGGAAGTCACCAAGATTGGAGGAATCAAGAGATGGGTTTTTTTCAGACCAGGATTATCTGTGTGTTAGGGTTGCCACCTGACTGGTATTTTACTGGCCTGGCCGGTATTTTTGATGGTTGATCCCAATGTTATTATTAAGAAAAAAAAGATAAATATATGGGAAAGCCGGTATTTTTTTTTCAGGAAAAGGTGGCAACCCTATCTGTGTTATAATTGGGAAAGAAATGTTCCATTAAGAGGGAAAGCTTAAATAGGTGGGTTTGATTAAACAGGAAGTGCACAGCAATGTGGAGGGAATATGTTGAAAAGGGCAAGTAGTTATGTGAGGAAACCAGAAATTTTGAAACTTCCACTTCAGTTACAGGGAGATGAAGATAAGACTAACTAGATGAAGATAAGACTAACTAGATGAAGATAAGACGTATAACGTGTTGAGGGAGGATGGCAACTAAGATGATGTTGTTGAGCAATGTCATTTCTAATAGGTAAAGTGTTGCTTTTGAAATGTTCTGCAATATCTTGAGCAGTGACTGAAATACATAGAGGGCACGGGGAAGAGGAGTGAATTATAGAATGAATTGTAGAGAAAAATCTACAGTAGGTTTGTTTCAGTTATTATTATTATTAACATGTATTTCTATAGCGCCAACTTGTTTCGTAGCGCTGTAAAGTGAATGTGATTATACAACTAAATCATATGAATTACATACATAGAACATGAGGAGTTACATACGTCACAATAAATATGGAGTTACTGTACATACATCACAATAAATACTGGTACAGGAGGTGAGGAAGGCCCTGTACAGAGAAAGCTAAAGGGAATGATACACAAGGTGTGGGAGTGGGCAAGATCTGAGTAAAGTGGGTGAGAGATGTAGTAATGTAAGCGGTATTGCATTGAGTAGTTAACAGTGAGGGTAGGCTTCTCTAAAAAAGCGGGTTTTTAGAGACTTCTTGAAAGCTGAAAGATTGGGAGAAAGTCGGACAGACCGTGGGAGAGAATTCCAGAGGAGGGGAGCAGCTCTTGCAAAGTCTTGAATGTGAGCATGTGAGGAGGTAATGAGAGAAGAGTTGAGTAGCAGGTCAGTAGAGGAGCGTAGTAGGCTGTTGGGTGAGTAAATGGAGATTAGTGGATCAGAGATGTAGGGAGGGGCAGAGTTATGATGTGCTTTGAATGTCAGGGTCATTAATTTGAATTTAATTCTGAAGGGGAGTGGAAGCCAGTGCAGGGATTGGCAGAATGGTATGGCAGAGAATGAGCGGTTGCTGAGGTGTATAAGCCTAGCAGCAGTGTTCATTATGGACTGGAGAGGTGACAGTTTCTGGAGGGGAAGGCCAATTAAAAGAGAGTTACAATAGTCTAGACGCGATATGATAAGAGAGTGAATAAGAATTTTGGCAGCGTCTTGGGTGATAAATGATCATATTTTGGATATGTTCCTTAGGTGGAAGTGACATGACTTAACAAGTGACTGGATGTGAGGAGTGAATGTCAGGGCAGAATCTAGGATAACCCCAACGCACCGGGCCTGAAGAGACGGGGTGATAGTAGAATTGTTAACTACGATAGATACTTAATTTAAGGTAACGTTGTGACATCCAAGTAGAGATAGAGGACAGGCAGGAGGAGACACGAGTTAGGAGTTCTGGGTTGAGATCAGGAGAGGAGAGATAGATCTGAGTATCGTCAGCGTAGAGGTGGTAGTGGAAACCATACGAGCTGATTAATTTGCTGAGGGAGGAAGTATATAGAGAAAATAATAAGGGTCCCAGGACAGAGCCTTGAGGAACTCCGTTATAGGAGACACTGAAGGAACGATTGGTGAGGTAAGAAGAAAACCAGGACAGGGCTGTGTCACAAAGGCCGAGCGAATGGAGGGACTGGAGGAGGAGAGGGTGATCTACAGTGTCAAAAGCAGCTGAGAGATCAAGCAGAATTAGTAGTGAGAATTTTTTGTTGGCTTTAGCTGTTAGAAGGTCATTAGTTAGACAGGTCAGAGCAGTTTCAGTTTCCAGATTGTAAGGAGTCCAGCAGGTTATTGTCAGAGAGGAATGAGGTTAATCGGTTGTAGACTAGGCTAAGAGCTGAAGTAGTTTAGAGATGAAAGGTAGCAGAGAGATAGGTCGGAGGTTGTCAAGATTAGAGGGATCAAGAGAGGGTTTTTTCAGCTAAAAGAGCATGTTTTAGTTGAGACGGGAACAGTCCAGTAGAGAGCGAGAGATTAAATAGATGAGTTAAGGCTTTGATTAGACAAGGATCGGTATTGCGGAGAAGTTTTGAAGGAATTGGATCAAGCAGGCAGGTGGTAAGGTGAGAAGAGGCTATAAGTTGTGAGACTTCCTCATCAGTAACAGGGGTGAAGGAGCCCAGGAGAGACTGGGGAGTGTGGAGGGAGGGTGGTGGAAGCTTAGGGGGGTTTAGTAGTGTAATGTCCCCTCTGATAGTGTCAATTTTGTTTTTGAAGTGCTCAGCAATGTCTTGAGCAGAGACAGATGTGCATGGAGGGGATGGAGAAGGGGAAAGGAGAGTGGAGAAAAGTTGTGCCGGTTTTTTGGAAAGGGAGTTAATGAGTGAAGTAAAGTAGGTTTGTTTGGCTTTGGAAGTTAGTTAGTAGTTGCTCATATTATGGAAGAGCAGGGCAGATCTGTAACTGCAAAAGGCAAGTATAGGTTCCAATGCATTGGGGCTTGGCAGGAGCAAGCTTATTAAGCACTTTGCTATAATAGATATTTTTTTTTTTTTTATAGAGTTTGGGTAAAGAAACGCCCATCTGGGGACATACGTAGTTGAAATTTGAGCAGATCCTGATCAGTGAGGGGGAATGGGGTGTTGGTGAAGTTGGGAATGATTTAGAATCTGGAGAATATAAATCAAGAGTGAATGATGAATTCTGTGCAGAGACATAATCCAAGGAAGTTTAGAGACAGCAAAGACATGTTGTTAATGGTCATGTTAAGGTAGAACTACACGGCAGACTTAGCTGCGTTTCCGTCGGATCTGATGCTGGGTGAAAAAATGCCGCGTTGAGTCGGATCCGACAGGAAACAAGGTAAGTAATATAAAGTCGGAAGCTGTCGTAGCGTTGATCTGACGCAACACAACTGTCGGTGCAAACACTGCAAGCTGTGTCTGTATCAGACTGTGTCACGTCGGCTCATTGTTGCCACAGTTTCCAACTTTATATTACTTACCTTGTTTCCGGTCGGATCCGACTTGACGCGGGCGTTTTGTCGCCCAGCGTTTGATCCGACGGAAACGCAAGTAAGTCTGCCTCGTAGTTCTACTCTTAAAACCACAAAGAATTACGGATGTGGTGGCAGAGGACAAGCAGTCAAAATAGTGTAAGTTTTATTAAACGGGTGGACAAGGCAAAAGATTAGCATGCAAGTCATTATTTTTACTACTTTGCTTGTAACAAAGGGTGATTTCTGCAGGTCTGTGCACAATACAAATGGAAGAAAGCAGCTCTGATATGAGGCTACAGTGCAGCAGCAAAGCAGTGTGTATTCAGAATGTTGTATAGTTTGATGTGTAGTGAAATATCTAGGTTACAATAGAAAGACACACAATCAAAATCAAATCAAATTTATTTTCTCTAGTCTCTGTAGGAATAACCCACACTAGGCTCGTCTTGGAACCTTGCACTTATAACATTAGATATATTCAATTCACATTATTGATTTGTTCAGATAGAGCAAAGCAACTGCTTAAATGACTGAAAAACTCTTGCTATTGTTACACGGGACAGATTGAGAAGGGGAGAGTGCAGCATTACTAAAGGAGGGCAGTGCTATCCACTTAAAGGGGTTGTTCACCTTTGAGTGAATGTTTAGTATGATGTAGAGAGTGATATTCTGAGACAATTTGCAATTTGTTTTTATTTTTTATTGTTTGTGGTTTTTGAGTTATTTAGCTTTTTATTCTGCAGTTCTCCAGTTTGCAATATCAAAAATGGGGTCCAAATTCCCCTAGCAACCATGCACGAATTTGAACAAGAGACTGGATTATCAACAGGAGAGGATTGAATAGAAGCAGGAGTAATAAAATGTAGGGATGCACCGAATCCAGGATTCGGTTCAGAACTCAGCTTTTTTTCAGCATGATTCAGCTTTAAATATGCAAATTAGGATTCGGATCAACTGGGAGGCAGGATTCATCCAAATCCTTGTGTCCGGTCAAACTGAATCTGACTTTGCATATGCAAATTAGGAACAGGGAGGGAAATCGTGTGACTTTTTGTCACAAAACAAGGAAGTAAAAAATGTTTTCCCCCTTCCCACCCTTATTTTGCATATGCAAATTAGGATACAGTTCAGCATTCCGGCGAATCTTTCACAAAGGTTTTGGCCGAATCCAAAATTGTGGATTTGGTGCATCGCTAATCAAAAGTAACAATAACAATACATTTGCAACCTTATAGAGCATTTGTTTTTGGTGGGTCAATTCCACCCCCCCCCCCCCCCCCCTCCCATTTGAAATCTGGAGTCAGAAGAAGGCAAATAATAAAAAAAAATAAAAAAAAAGTTGCTTAGAATTGGCCATTCTATGATATACAAAGGTGAACCTCCCCTGATGGTACAATTATTTCAGCATTCAGTAAAGTAAATATTTCACTGGAAGAATGTTGCCATGAAATTAACAATTAAGGATAAAGTAAAGTGCATTTGAGGAAGAAAAAAAAGTCTATTTTAGTAGGACAACCAATATACCCTTGCAGGAAATGAGAGAGGTGGCATTATCTGAAAAAAGCAGAGCAATGCAGAAAGATTTGTTCCCAATGCTCCCAAACGTGCCTCTCAGGGGACAGGAGGGGGGTGCCTATGTGCTTCCTCTCATGAATACAGTGCAAACAAACATGGGCAGAACTGCATTCATGGAAGCGGGAATCTGTGCTCAAAAACACAAGGGGCTCACAGCAATTCAAGTGCAGACAGCAGGATGCAAAATGTAAAAAAAAAACAAAAAAAAACGGGGGCCTCCTGCCTTCCATGTTGCAAACTCTTTCTCTACTTTGACTTTGCCCCATTAATGCTAATTATTATTATTTCCCATTATAGATCCATCTCTTCTGCATTCTTGACTACCAAGAAAAATAATAATTATGGCAACATGCAGATAGAAAAAAAAAAAAGACACCTTTTTTATATATATACATATGTTATAGTCAGAAGGAAGGATCAGCACTCACTGTATTTCCAAATGATGAAGGGATTCTTTTATTACAACTGCATGTATTAGTAATAAAAGAATCACTTCATCATTTGGAAATACAGCGAGTGCTGATCCTTCCTTCTGAATCTTGATCGTGCACCACTGGCTGTGTCATTGTCTAGAGTGCTGGTACCATGGGACAACATATATATGTTATATAGATCCGTATATCTATCTATATGTACTGTTCTGTCTGTCAATTATAATATATATATATATATATATATATATACATATACATACCAGATAGGGTCTGTAGGTTTGTTTTTAAAGTGATACGGACACTAAAGAAAATTATTTTCAAAATATTAATCTACATTTAAAGTTACCTATAGGTCACAATGTTGATAGTTCTCCTTTTATAAGTAATTATTACTTGAAGTTCCTAAACCTGTTTTGCCAACCTGACGGTCCCAGCTCAGTCTTTCAGTTAGAGTTTCTAATACTAATGAACTCCTGCTGCACAAATATGGCAGCCTCCTCATACAGGAACGTGGGGGAGAGAAAGGTAATGTAAATGCATCAGGACTGGTATATAAAAAGGTTCTTTTCTGGTATCAGTATCTCTTCAAGTTGTATTTGTAAGCAAGTTGAAACATATACATTTCCTTATTAAATGCAGCAAGACAGACGTTTTGTCTTAACATAGTATTTATTTTTACCTTTCTGTGTTCTGCAGTAGACAACACACAACAGAGGGGATTGGGGCAGGTGGTCTATTAAAGCTAAATGATAATAAAAGTCAAGTAAACCATAGCATGTTACTGTAATAGCCTCTGTCTGTAAGTAAGAGTTGGATGTAAATTAGGTGTATGCAACTCGAGGACTTCTTGTGTATATGTATATACACACACACACGGAGTGTGTATGTATATGTATATATACACACACACACATAAACCCATACTCAAGGAGTGTGTATGTATATTTATACACACACACACAATGATCCGAATGGACCAGCACTCCAAATATTTTTAAACAAACAATTTATTCAGTCATTGCTCATACATCCAAAGTTTCAGCCCTTGTTGGGGCCTTTATAAAGATCCTGGATACGTGAGAAATGACTCAATAAATTGTTTGTTTAAAATATTTGGAGTGCTGGTCCTTTCTGAACAGTGTACACAATATTTGACCTGCAATCAGATTCAGATGTAAAAGTGCGAGATGGAGAAAAAAACAGCACTCACAAAAATGTGATCAAATGTGCCTGGGGGCAGTCCTTGAGATGGGTAATATAGAGATGGATGAGGTCCGCACTCGCAGGTTTTATAGTGTGCAAAAAAGAATCTTATTTACAAAATTTATGCAGACGTTTCAACTGATGCATCAGCCTCTTTTTTGCACAATACAAGACCTGCGAGTGCAGACTTCATCCATTATATATATATATCTCCGAAAATGGAGGGAAAGTACGTGATATGCACTCTCATATGCAAAATAAACTAGTTTGTACCCTTAGAAAAAACATCACCAATATTACTTGTAATTCTTCCATGGAAGAAAACATTTTGGCTCATTCTGAGTTTGACTAAAAGTATGTGCTACAATTAAAATACATCATAAAAAGCCCATAAAAAAAAAATACATTGGCAACTTTGAAACAGAACATAAACCAGCGTTGTTCTTGGCATGAGCTCCCTGATATTAGATGCAGTTGGCACATTGTTAGTAAGCTTTACACTATGATATGTACCTTTCCATACACGGATAGAAACGCCACAGACTAAAGGAGTAGTACAAGTGATATCGGGAGTTACGTTACAAGGCAATCCGTATGATTAAGGCCAGGAGATGAGAGCAGGGCCCGCTTGCACCAGTTCCAATAGAGAAGCGAACCCATTCATAGAAGGCCTTAAGCTCACAAACCAATAGTTTACAATCATAGCTGGCCATTTGCTATTAGCAGTACTAACTAGAAGCACCATTTAAAACTCTAATATATTTACACGCAGAGTACCATGCAGACAATGAAAATGTGTGCATCAAAATAAATATGACCCCCCCCCCCAAAAAAAAAGTCTACATATACATGTATATATATCATACATCTCAGAGTAGTCAATATGTATATAAACATACATATATCATTCATACATATCTATACAAAAAAAATACATGCAAAAGTATAGAAAATGGTCTTTAAAAGGTCCTTAGCACTTGTGCAACACAGATTTATTAAGTTGAATTGAAAATTTAAATATTTTTTTTTTTATGGTCAAAACCCTGAAATTTGAATTGTGAATTATCCAAACTCGATTTGAGTTTTAATTCGAATTTTGAGATTTATCACACTCTGGCCCTTTAAGAACTTGAATTCGACTATTCGCCATCTAAAATCTGCCGAGTTCATGTATAAAGGTGGCCACAGACGTTCCAAGAAATATCGTTCATTTCAATATACATGAAAAGAGTTGAATCTTCAGATATACAGATAGAAACAATAGAATTCTACCTGTATCTGATGATTCAGCACTAACAATGGGCGACGTTTGGATGCCTTCAAAGGCACCCAATCAAAATGTTCCATCCAGCCCAATCGATGAGCCGACTGATATCCAAGTCTTCTGCCGATATCGGTCAGCTCGTATCCCACCATACACACGCCGAATATTGTGCGAAAATTATTTTCATACGTTATTATCTGTGCGTCTACGGCCACCTTAAGCCAATGGGAGAGGTCCAGGGACCAATTTGGACATTAGTAGCTTTCCTGATATTTAAGTTTTTTCGGAAAAAAACTAAAATTGAGTTTAGTTGAATTCCATTCAAATTTTCAGGTTTTATAGATTCCATTTTTTTTTTTTTTTTATAAACAATCCCCCAGTCGAATATGTTGAATTTAATAGAGATTTAAAAAAAAAAAAAACTTACATGAATTTGAAATTGGACCTTCAATAATTGTGCCTCTAAGTGTGTACAAGCGGGACTCGATTTCTATATATATATATGTATATACATACACATCAACATAAATATAGCCAATATACAAAAACACTGATATATATACAAAAGCTATACACTTGGGCAATGAAAAAACAAAAAAACAAAAAACCTTCACGTCCTCAACCAAAATAAAGAAAGTGAAAGCAATAATTACAACTTATGTTCCAGTTGGTCGGCACAGGGGCAGAAAATAAAAAATAAGAACCATTTCTCGTCTCAATGTCGCAGCTTTGCAGTTTAATCTCGAATGTAGCGCTTGGCGAGACGAGGCTTGCGTTATGAGCAGTCTTCCTGCTGTAAACATGGATATAGCAGCTGCTGGCTGTGGAGCATAATTCTTGGTCGCACATTCGGAAGGAGATTTTCCGTATCAGCCACCAGGACTAAGGATTGTTTATGTCGGTGCTCGCGTGGGTAATATTCGTACAGTTTGTATAGATCAGTAGTCCTTCACTGGCGCCAGTTCTGGTACAAGATGTACAGTTATATTCTTGTATAAATGGTCAATGTTGATGTTTGGGGCATATATCAAATTGCTTAGCCCATCTAGATACTGCCGTTCTTTTGAGTAGCGCAATAGTTTATACCTGTAGGGAAAGAAAAAGAAGAAAGCAGTGTTAGATATTCAGGAACACACAAATGCCGTGTGTTTGAGACTGCCCAATGATACGCATCAATCCATACAGCGCACGCATGTTGCAGTGGAATAGTGAGTGTATAGAGAAAAGCGATGATGGGAAATGGAAAATCAAAAGGTGCTGCTACTCTAGTGCTTTTAAAGGAACAATAAAAAATGAAAGTAATAAAAATATAAAGCAGTGTTGCTCTGCACTGGTAAAACTGCAGTGTTTGCTTCAGAAACACTACTATTGTTTATAGACAAAAGCTGCTGTGTAGCAATGGGGGCAGCCAATCAAAAGAAGAAAAGACTCAAGTTATACAGCAGATAAGCCCTGTAGAACACAATGGTGTTATCCGTTATCCACTATTTAACCTGTGCCATATAGCCTTTTTTCAATATACACCATTTATACACAGCAGCTTGCTTATATGAACTATAGTAGTGTTTCTGAAGCAAACACATCAGTTTTACCAATGCAGGGCAACATTACATGATATTTTCATTATTTTAAAACATTTTTTGCTATTACTTACCAGGTGATTACAGGTAAAGTAATACCCACGGTGGAAGAGTTTGATACAAGTGACCCAAGTTTGCTTATGTGATTTTTTTTTCCGCAAGGGGGGTCCATGACCCTGAAGTTATACCACTGCTTATTATCTTGTGCTATTAGATTTCTTTAAAGCGGTATCTGTAAATTTCTTTATAATACGGATGTTAAATGCCAGAGAAATGACTAGTTTGTTGCACAGGCCTCGTCCGGAGAGTTGGACAGATGCATTGAGGCATGGTCACTATATTGCCCCGTTTTCTAAAAGTCAGAAATTGTAAAGCAGTAGGAACAAAGCATGGAGGAATCTGTTCAGCCAAACTACTGTGACAAAATCTGCTACTGTTAGAAACAGCAAATAGTCCCTGAGAATTAATGAAAGTCATGGCCCCCGAGAGAACAAACTGCACTTACCGGCCTAAGAACTGGACTTCTCCTCTGTGATGATGTGGGATCGACTTGTATCTCCCAAGGTCTCCTTCTGGTCTAGAAATATTGTAGCCCGAGTAGTGGACCCTGTACCCATAAAAACAAAGATATTTGTATTTGGTAAGGGATAGTTGGTGCATTAAATAGATATTCTGACACGCAGAGTAGCAGCTTAAAATAAAAAGCAATACTAATAAAGTACTAATAAAGTCAACTGTGTTGGGTTCAGGATATGGTAGTCTGCTACAGTCAATGAAAAATAGCAAGTTGTTGGAAGTGGTCAGTAGCTGTGGAGGCACAAAAATCTTTGGTAAAATAGATCTATTCACATGTATAAAAGAACATTATCAGCAGACAAAAAAACACCCAACCGCCTTAGCAAACTTATAATAAGAGTTTAATTTGGCATCTTAATTAGAGGCTTGCCTGGAACCACTAAATATAGACATTAATGTAAATTACAAAGCTGCTCAGAGTTTCAGCCTGAGTTTAGATCCCCTTTAAGCTGTAGCTATATAGCCAGATACAGCAGTAATTCCAACACCGTAAGGAGGGTCCAGTCTGAAGGCCCTTTAAGGTTAGATCAAACATACAGTACTTTCATTACATTTATTTGCTGCTACATATTTTCATGGAACTATTGCTGAATGGCTGCTACAGCGCTGTTTTTCACTGTGCTACAACCTCTTTATAAGCTAATGGGGGAACGGACCAATTTCTGCTCCCCAATAAAGGGCTGGAAGGGGTTTACAAGTAACCAAGTGATTTTATAATTTTCTTAAATGTATGCAGTTATTTTGTGAATATGTAGGGCTACATTCTTTGGATGATATAACTAAGGATTTCTGGCTATTGCTTCAAGTCTATACAAAAGCGTGAAAAGGCAAATGCTTTAAACATTGTGGATAAAACAGGCTGAAAAACTGCAGATGCTGTGCTGCAAAGTTTATTTAACACAACATGTTTCCAGTGATGTGGCTCTTTTTCAAGTACATTTTACAAAGACTCTTGCAGGCAATTTTTGCAATACAAGGGGTTAAGTGTACCTTATTGGACTTTAATGGAAATTTTGTGTGGACTTATTACCACTATGGACTACGGTGTTTGCACAGTTCATGAGGTCAGGCTAAGAAATACCTGTTGCAGTGGCCTCACATTTCAATTAGTTTAACAACTGATCACTTTATAGGGGTGGAGTCGTATGGTATAAAGTCTTTTAGTTAGGGTTCATGTACCATCCATGTAAAGGCAGCACATTAGTACAGTTCTGTTTAAAGTGATACCGACACTTTCCTATAAAAATAGGCAAGATAATTTAATTTCAGCTGCTTATATTTCCCGTGCAGCTTATCTTCACTGGTACCAACAAGTTCCTATTTTTATAGGACTGGGTCAGCATCATTAAAGTGAATTTTTGGGCATTTGATACAACATGTTTTTGGGTTGAGCCACCATTTCCCCCAAATAGCCAACACGCAACGGCATTGCTTACTTTCGATCTTATTCATTATCATGACGAGCTATTGCTGGATAAAGACGAATGCTGTGGCCTCCAAGACATGTCATGTCAATATATAGATATAAATATGCACAAAAAACAGGGCAGCACAAGACTCACCTGTTCCACAGATCATCATCTTCTCCTCCCCATCCCCAGAAAGCATTTGGAAATCCATTGATTTTCTTAAACTGTTCAACCGTCAGACCACTTACACCTCCAAAAAACTCATCGTATGGGAGGCTACAAAGGAAGAGAAAACCTTAAGCATGTTCTTGGAAAAGCAGAGACTCGGAAGGAGGAAATGAAGGGAAGAACAGAAGCAGACACACAAAGCACATACAGAAACTCTTGGCAGTTTGAAAAGTTGTTTGATTATGGTGCATATATACAGGCAGATAGGATTAAAGGCATATTAATGGAACAAAAACAAGATTCCCTTGCTCAAATCTGATTGATTGAAGAGTTAAGTCTGAACAGTGTGGGTGGGAATTTTAGTCAGCCAAGGATGGTACTAAGCTGTATATGCCAGTTGCAGCCAACTACACTATATGGGTCCCTGCTCGGCCTCATCTTGGCCTTGGGGTCAAATCAGAGAAACATTTTGTCTTTTGAAAACTTGGATGAATAAGCAGATTGTTATATGTACTCCGACATTCTATGTCCAAATCAAAATAAATTAAAAACAAAGCATGGGAAAACTGGTATTAGGGAACACATTGTTTTTTTCCCACGAAAAGTTTTCAAGGGTTAAAAAAAAAAAAAACCCTCTAATTTCTCTGGTTTTAAAATTTATTTCTTCAAAAATATATGAATATACCCTGAAGCTGGAAATAGCTTGAATCTGAAAATACTCCAGCTAAAACCAGTCGAGGTCAAGTAGAAGTCAATAGTGGAGGTCCCTTGAACCATTTCAAGATGCTTGTAGCCTTCATGATGTTCTGGGTTTTTTTCGATGGGGTTCACTTGAAAACTTGATCAATTTGAGCTTTTTTTTTTTGCCAAAACCTCGATTGATTCGAGTGAGTTTTTCACCCCAATTACACCGATCTGAGTTCTTTTACGATCAAGTTTTTTTTCATAAATTAGAAAACAGTTGAGCTGTGAGTTTATTCAAGGCATAAAAAATTGATATACAACCCCCTTAATGCCAGGTCTGTGTTTCCTAAGAAAAGAACCACTTACATGTACATGTACTTGTCAAGTTTTGCAGCAAAGTGACGTGGCATCTCACCACAACCATAGTAATTGCGGTCGTTTTCTGGAATATGATCCACATCATGGAAAATGACACAGTCCCATTTTCGGTCTTTCATAGCTTCTTTAAACCCGATGTTAAACAGCATTGCACGGTTGAACGTTTGAGTACCTGCCTTAAGGAGGGAAAAAAATGAATATAAAGGGACATTGGTACAGAAAAGACACGGTGCTCATTAAAAAGGAGTTAAAATGAACGAGCTATTGAAGCACATTTCTTTGTATTTGAAAATATCACTTATCATATACCACTTATTTTTTATTTCTGTACAGGGCCAGATTTTCCTTTCTCTCCTGTATGACATGCAGGTGCTCTGTTGCCCTGTGCTGGGAGTTTCTACTCATTAAATAATAAACTCACCTGCATGTTGCTTGTTTGGAAATACAGAACAAGTGGGCACTGGGCGATTACAGACACATGGAAAAAAAAATATTTCCTTGCATGGTGCGAGACTACTGCTGTCAAGAACCATGGCTAGCATACACAAAGCTGTTCGAGTAACCACACTTTAAACAGGTAGCTTTATATTTATACATTTTAAGGAGCAAGCAAAAGCAGAGTACATTCTGACACCAGACTTGTCACAGACTAAAGATAATGCTCAAAAATGATCTCCCAAAATACGATTATAAACATCTCAGCCCCTATAAAAGTGATCAGTTGCTAAACATCTCAGCCATAAAGCAGGACTGGTGTGGAAGAAGACGCATAGTATATAAAATAGTTTCATCTACTGTTGGCCAGGGTCCCACTTTAAGGCCAAATCTTAGCTCTTGCAATGAGTACACATACAGGGAAATATTTACGACATTTAATCATAGTTTCAAAAATATCTATGGCGGAAAAAAATATTCCCCCCCACCCCAAATCAGGCTTATTAGGAGAGCAGATACTACCCCCTATTCAAGTACAAACATGACTAGAACTTCTTTCAAACATCCTGTGCACATACAACTGTGTGTAAGGCAACTATGCTGTGCAGTTTGTGGCTTCTGATAATGGTTTTTACCATTTTCCTCTAGTTTCTCTGGTTACACACTTCTTGTTTTCAGCCCAAATGGCTAAAGGCAGAGGAGTTTCAGAGAAAGGAAATCAGCTGCACGTAACCTGGTCTGTGTAACAAACCACAGCTATGAAGACTGCCTTGAACAAACCTCCCTTTTTCACATGGACTTATTTAATAAAGACGCACAAATACTATCTAAACATGAAAACAAAAAATAATACTTTCTGAGCAATTTTACATTCATTTATTTTCATCGGATGGAAAATGTACATTTTTGAAAGAAATGAATCCAGTAATCCCAACTGGAATAAATATTTACCTGTTCAATAACGTAGAAGGCAAACTCTAATCGCTGTTTCTGCAACATGGGTATCAGATGCCTGAATAAAATAGGAAGGTGTTCATGACGGTTGCGAAATGGGATAAGAATGGCCACCTGCAGAAAAACAAAATCGAAATGACTACTCCGTCTGCATTCTCTTTTTATACATACATTTATAAAGATTTCTGTAAATGACAGTATGAAATGCATTAAAAAAAGTGTTTAGAGAAACAAATATGTGAAAGGTATGGGAAGGTTATTACAATTCTTTTCTAAAGGTAAGGGATAGTAAAGGGTTGCTCATTTTTGTTAAAGTGATGAAGTAAACCTACATAAACATGCCTGTGAGAGCAATATGTTAGGTTTCAAGTCCCAGTTTCCAAAAGGCAGATTCACTAAAGGGTGAAATGACTAATGCTAGAGAAAATTAGAAAGTGTGATGTAGGCGTAGGCGTCCATTAGCAAGTGAAGGAGAGGTACACTAGCGTTGCTTCACACTCGAACGCCAGCAAGTTTTTGCTCTGGCAAAAGAGCATAACTACGCCAATTCACTAATATGCAGATTTTACTGAACATTTCTTCTTGCGCCAGACTTGCCTTTGCCATCCCAGACCAGGTGAGGTGCAATAGAGTAGATAGGAGTTAATAAAAAAAAAAAGTTGAAAATTCCTAAAATGCTAGTGTCTTTTCATAGTTACAGGGCAATAGGCTGCAAAAGATTGAAATTTTTTTTTTGCCGTAGCCAGCTTCCCCCCTACATTTCCTAAAATATGGAACATAAACTATACAGTGGGCCCATGTGTAGGGCAATAGAACAACTCTATTTTCTTTTATTAAGGTTTCCCAGGCTTGTGTAATGTAATGTATCTGCTGCAACATATACGTCCATTGTACTTTGACTTCCCGCTGTATTCCAATTAGGCAACGCTAGCTCAACTTCGCCACCGATCGGCGCCCTGGACACAACTTTGCACTTTAGTGAATTAGCATTGTCTGAGCATATCTTTGCCTGGTGGAGTGTTGTGAAGGCTGCGAAACGGACGCTAGCAAAATTGTGCACTTTGTTGAATGTGCCCCCATATGTACTTAATGTTTTAACAAATACAACAAAGTACATCTGCCCCATGCAATTCCTCCAACAGACTCCTCGGAAGTCATTTGTTCTGGTGGTTGCATGACGATAGATTAAGGGCTCTTACACACAAGCGTTTTTACCTGCGCTCCCCTGCATTCCGTTTTGCTGTGTTCAGCCGCAGGGGAACGCAGGTATAGACGCACTCAATGCTTTTCAATGGGGCTGTACTCACACGAACGCATGTAGGCGCCGAACGCAGGAAAAATGCAGCATGTTGCGTATGAACCTGCGTTCGGCGCCTATAGACGGCCCTTCTCCATTTGTCATGACTCCTAATAGCAGAGAAAACTTACCCTTCTGTGTGGCAGGGACCTAAGACTGTAAGCTCCAATGGGACAGGCACTGAATTATTTATAATCTTTGAAGAGTATGTTGGAACTATACCAATAGAACAGATATGGCAATGGGAAACAGTATGCTTTTAAAACCAATTTTTTTTTTACAATATCTCTACTGAAACTTAACTTCAACTGGGTTAGGCCAGGTCTGAGTAAAAGAACAGTGGTAAATTACTGTGTAGCATACAACAGATACTATGGTGATTTTCATTCATCCAGGTCATGGTATATCTAGTATTGGTAAATCTAAAACAACTGGACTTGCTGAATAATCACTACTCACCCAAGCAGCTTCTTCAGTTCAACTGACTGGTATGGAAAGTCCTCGGCATACAAACTCTTCCACTTATCCAAACAGAATGGCAATTGTAACTCTTCAGAGAGGTGACATCTGAAACTCACAGAGGTGTGATTCTGTGGAGTTACTGTGATAAGATTACCTGAACAGAGAGGGGGAGGGGGGCTTCAACACCACCCATCAGCTACATACAATGCTGTTCTAACATATGTACCTCTGCAGTTTCAGAACAGTTCACACATCCATTCGTGCAACTCTCACAAGTAACACCTGTGTCTAGAGCTGCATGATTGATATCTTGGTAGTCCTATCACAGTAACCCCTTCGAGTTTCAGATGTCACTTCACAGTTACAATGTGCCATTGTGATTGGATTAGTGGAAGAGTTTATATGCAGAGAACTTCCCATACCAGTCAGTTGAACTGAAGAAGCTGCTCGGATGAGTAGTGAAACGTCTTCAATAATTACTCAGCAAGTCCAGTTGTTTTAGAATTACTTAGGCTAGATATACAAGATACTGATTTAAATAAGCCAATTAGCTCTTTGTAATGCATTTATTCTGTGATTGAGATGCATAGTTTTAATTCAAGCTCAAGGAGTTTTAATATTACAAAATGTTTTGGGTTACACAACATAATTTTTTCCAAGTGGAAATCATTTTACAGCTTATAAATATGTCCCTAAGTGTTGGTCTGAAGGAACTGCTTACATCTATCTTCACAAATAAGAACTATAGATAATGTGTACTACATAAAAAAGAAATCTGTTTTGTTGCAGTACCAAAGAAGCCAGTATTTTGACCATAAGCAATGATTAGAGCAGGAGATAGGTATTTTAATGATGTCAAACGAGCGGCTCTCTCTCCGATATGCCCACCTTGAGGTGGCCGATATTGGGCTGATCCAATCGTGGGGCCTAGGGCCCAACAATCAGATCATAATGGTGGCCACATGGGTGGTCGGATCGCGGGACCGCATCAAAGAATAAATGCAGCTGCAATCCAATGGGATTTTAGTCCCACCTGATCAACATCTGGACGACTTTCAGCCAGATATCAATCGGTAAAGCCCGTCGGAGGGCCCCATACACGGGTCAATAAGCTGCCAACTTGGTCTGTCGGCAGCTTTTATCGACTAGTGTATGGCCACCTTAAGGTTTCAATAAATCTTTGAAATCCTTAAATTTATACCAATTTAACAGCATTTCATGGGGTGCAGCCTAGTCATTTCTCAATGCTGCCACCATCAACAGGAGGCACTTTTACACATCTTCTGTCTGTATATACAGTAGAACCCCCATTTTACATCCCCTGATTTCAAGTTTTCCCTCATTTTACATTGTTGTTTTGTGGTCCCACCTATATATTATACATAATACATTTCCCTGATTTAAAGTTTTCCCTCATTTTACACCATTTTTTTCTGGTCCCCTGAAAAACGTAAAATGGGGGTTCTACTGTAATTAATATAGCAATAAGGCTCAGGTCACCATTTTACCTACCAATCTAGACACACGGGGGCTGATTTATAAACAGTGGGTAATTTTGCACCTAGGCAGTAACCAATCAGTGACTGGCTATTTTTAGCCTCTTGCAGTTGGAACATTGAAATCAAATGGTATTGCCCAGGTGCAAATATGCCCCATTTATAAATGAGCCCCACTGACAACAGACACAGAGGCCTTGCTCGGTTTTCTTACAAGGCTCGGACAGGGCTATACTATATAATTCTACCACTAAAGGTATTTAACCTTTCTAAGCACCAGCACTAAAACTTAAAGGGTACAGAGGTACTTAAAGATATAGGAAGTCTCATAAAAAACTCCCATACAAGATGGCCACCCACACAGCCAATAATGGAGGTTATGGTTGATGGCATGCCATGTATGGTTACCCTTCAAAAATCAATGGTTACCCTTCAAAAATCCTGGCTTTATTCATGCTTGGCTATAACATTTCTGGCTGGGTTCCTGCAGACGAGCATATTCAAACTTTTAACATTTTAAAAATATGAATGCAACTTATGTAACCTAAATACCTTCCATCGGGGAATGCAGTCATTTGGTTTCCAGTGTCCCCCTCGCCCAATTTCAGTTTCCTGGGATAAAAGTCGATAGGCATCTTCTAAACCGATTTCACTCATGTTGACACTTGTTTGCCCCCCTGAATATGTAAAAGTATAGCGTTCATTACTAAACATTTAAAACACCAAACTACAGACAAATGGAAACAAATACAGGCATGGGATCTGTTATATGGAAAACCGGTTATCCAGAAAGCCCTGAATTACGGAAAGGCCTTCTCCCATAGACTCCATTTTATCCAAATAACCCAAATTTTTTTAAATGATTTCCTTTTCCTCTGTAATATTATTATGTATTATTAGTCTGATGCTAGTTGCACTGATTTCTGTGCTGCCATGAAGTAATGACCTGTATCAATTCCTAATATTAATGACATTTGTATTCTGTTTTACCAATTTCGAGTCAGTAACTGACAGCAGCACAGAGTAAAATGGTTGTGGTTGCCTTGGTTTGGTGCAGAAGCGCAAATGTAATGTATAGCATTGTCAAGCCCATTTCTTTGGTTAAGCTTTAGTTCTCCTTTAAAGGGAAACTATTGACTAATTTTGAAAACCCAACATCCTCTTCTAAACGTCAAAAGAAACTACTTTCCCATGTAACTCTACAGTATTAATAATTCTGTACCTTCTTGAAGAAACAATCATTCCCTCCTCCCTCGTGTGACCTCTCAATAATGCCATGTTTAATGTGTCTCAACATGGAGAGCTCAGCAGTGCCCTGGACACAAGTGCTGTGTAAATGAGCACTAAGGGGCACAAATCACTTGCACCTTTACAGTTTTTCCGAAGAACATGTATTTTCTTGTCCCTCAATTTTCATAACCTTAAAAGAGAGTTGTTCACCTTTCAGCTAACTCTTACTATGATGCAGAGTGATATTATGATACAATATGCAGTTGGTTTTTATTTTTTATTAATTGCATTATTTTTTTGTTATTTAGCTTTTTATTCAGCAGCTCTTCAGTTTAAAATTTCAGTGATCTGGTGGCTAGGGTTCAAACTACCCGAGCAACCATGCACTGATTTGAATAAGAGGCTGGGACATGAATAGAAAGATAAGGAATTAAAAGTACAATAACATACATAAAAAAAATTTGTAGTCTTACAGAACATTTTTATTTTTAGATGGAGTCAGGGACCAACATTTGAAAGATGGAGAAGAGTCAGAAGAAGAAGGCAAATAAGTCAAAAACTATAAAAAAAAAAACCAAAAAGTAAAAATGAAGGCCAATAGAAAAGTTGCTTAGAATTAGCCATTCTATAAAATTCTAAAAGTTGTTAAACTTGAACCACCCCTTTCATAAAGCATATTAACTTACGCATAAAAGGCAGCTTTTCAGGACAAGGAAGATCTGGTGAGAAAGTAAAGTTTTCAGGCAGATACACGGATGACTGTGCGGTGAATTCAGTGGAATTGGTGCCATCAGGAAAATCTGGGAAAAAAAAAAAAACTGATTAGAATTTTTAGACCTCTATAAAGTGACCAAAACATCATGTAGATATATTAAAAAGAAAAGGAAATAAACCAAGGCTTACAGATACATGCCAAGGTCTGCCATCATTTATTCATTTACTGAGTCAGATGCATTGGGCCTAACCAGCAGTGCAATAGAATGAATAATTGTTTGTGGCTATATGGGGGGAAAAAACAAGTGGATTTCATCGCTGGCACATAAAGAGCAGCACTGTTCAATCATTTTAAAGTACAGAACAGTTGCGCTTAATGTATTCTGAATCGAGTCAACATCTTATCCGCGGTTTCATGAATAAATATGCATGTGAAAATTGTTTTATTACTTTCTCTGGTTTTATACTTTCCTGTAATTTACACTAAACCGTGCCGTCTTCGGAAAATATAAAAACGGGGAATGGGCTGAACGACATAATCCCAGAGAATTACTGTTTCACCTTCAAGAATAAGGTTTCCCTGGTTTGTTATAGTTCAAAAATATATGTTGTAGCTGTAAATCGGGAAATGCGGAAACATTCTGCAATTCTTTTTTGGAACCATCTCTCTTCCTCCCCTACCACTTTCAAGCCTTGTGTTTAAAATGTTATGTGTATGAAGGAGATTCCTCCTGACTGTATGATTTCAAATATATTTATTTGCTATTTATTCTCCAACCTACCACTACCTACATAATTCTGAAAGTTAATTTAAAGGGATACTGTCATGGGAAAACATGTTTTCTTTCAAAACACATCAGTTAAGAGTGCTTCTGCGCTGAAATCCTTTTTTGATATTTAATTTTGAAATCTGACATGGAGCCAGACATATTTTCAGTTTCTCAGGTGCCCCCAGTCATGTGACTTGTGCTCTGATAAACTTCAGTCACTCTTTATTGCTGCAATGCAATTTGGAGTGATATCACTCTCCTCCCATCCTCCCCAGCAGCAGAACAATGGGAAGGTAACCAGATAACAGCTCCCTGGTAGAATAGCACTCAGTTGTAAAAATCCAAGTCCCACTGCAACTCCTTTAGTTACACTGAGTAGGAGAAACAACAGCCTGTCAGAAAGCAGCTCCATCCTAAAGTGCTTGGTCTTTCTGGAAGCACATGACCAGGCAAAATGACCTGAGATGCACCTACACACCAATATTACAATTGAATACAAATATTCTTTTTGGGTTAGGAATATAATTTTACATGGTGGATGGAATTATTTAAGTGTAAACAATGGCATTTAAAAATAAAAACGAAATGGTCTATATATAGTGGGCAGCTGCATAAATTGGGCCATCACCACAGACAAAAATACAATCTTACCTGTTCCATTTAGTGTGGCATTTTTGTTTGTGTACTGTCTGATCATATGCCCAATGGTCTTAACGTTGTCTCTCAGCATCATTCCTTGAGCTTGTACCATAAAAAGATAGGTATTTGCTGTCAGGTGGAAAAGATGGAGGGGAAAAAAAACACAACTGAAATGAATGGAACAAAAATCAATAGCGACCCCATAACAATCACAAAGGGAATTTAGTGAAACATTTTATACGGAAAGGTGCATCACATGAAACACAGATAAAAAGAATAGCTTAGCAGCAGTTACCATAAAAAAACAACAGTGTTATGTATACATAGGAGCGTACTTCCATTCAATGGAACTGCTCGAACGGGTTAATTGCTACTAGGACACAAGGTAATAGAGCTCCCTGTACAAGCACCCATGCAAAACATAAACAAAACATATACAGGTACAGACTGTGCCATTTACATACTGCATTTCCTGTATATACCAACAAACTGAAAAGTTATATGTGTGTGTATGGGATTCGTTATCTGGAAACCAGTTATCCAGAAAGCTCGGAATTACGGGAAGGCCCATGTTAAGCAAATAATTCACATTTTAAAAACCGATTTCCTTTTTCTGTGTAATAATAAAGCAGTATATTGTACTGGATCATAACTAATAATAATCAATCATTATTGGAAGCTGCTCTTCTATAGCCACATCAATGCATGCTGATGGAGTAAAGAGAAAAAAAAAAGTGTAGTACTTTTCTATATAAAGTATTTTTAGATGTCATTGATGTTAAACAATAGAAGAAGTCAACAAGAATATGTACCACATTACATACTAACTGAATTTTAATTAATTAAAGAATGAAACCGCCAAGTCCCCACCGGCCCCCTCCCTGCCTCCCCCCTGCATAGTCTTACCCCTGAATTTTGTCTCCTCTTAAAATAGTGACCGCACATGCAGAATGAGCACAGAGGAGCTCACGAGTGCCTCTTTGGTAATGTTCGTGAAGTGAACTTTGCGCATGCGCATTTAGAGCGATCTTCTGGTTTGTGACAACTGCACATGAGCCGAAATAGACGGAAATTGCCGAAGGGGGGGGCTCACTCTGCATGTGGGGACAGAATTCAGGGATAAGACTGTGCAGGAGGGCAGGCAGGGAGGGGGCCAGTGGGGATTTAATATTGCTGGGGTTTAGTTCTCCTTTAAAGGGACAATCATACTACCTTTTCAACATTGGCTCAATAAATAGGTTGAGCTTTATATACTTTTTTGCTTATTGTTTAAATTAGGAAATAATTACAGTTTATATTACTAGTGAAACTAAAGCCAAGTTCTACTTCCTGGTCCTAGTGAGCAAAGTTAAACAAATCTATAAAGAGCTGCTCTTTATTAAAAAAGATAATAGGTTGTAACTGGGGGAAGGAAGGGGTTTATTTATAGGCTTGGTCCAGACGGGGAGATTCGGGGCGATCCGTCGCGGCGAGAAGTCCCCGTCTGGACTAAGCCATACAGTGGGTTTTTCAACAGGGTCAGGCAGTAAGTTTTCACTTTCAAATGTTGCGCAAAAAAAAGTAAGAAATTGGCGATGCATCCTAATTAAAACAATAGGCAAAAAGAATATTCAGCACAAGGTCTATTCATTGAATTAATGTTGAAAAATGGGATATATTATCAGATACAGACTTGCTAAACACATACTTTTTCAGGGGTAATTTGCCTTTAATTAAGTTTTTGTATGTTATAGAATGGCTTATTCTTAGTTTCAATAGTTTGAATTGGTCTTCATTTTTTATCGTTTTTGTTTGCCTTCACCTTTGCCTCATCCCGGCTTTCAAATGGGGGTCACTGACCATGGCATTGAAAGAAATCTATAGCTCTATGAGGTTATACTAGAGAGATGCTTAATAAAATGATAAATAATTAAAATCATTCGTACTAAAATGAAGACCAATTGAAAATTTAAGAATAGAACATTCTACAACACACTAGTTAAGCCTGAAACTGAACTATCCCTTTAAAGGGGATGTGAAGGCAAAAAATGAAATCCCATTTTTCCTTTGTTTCCACAGACCCAGTGCAGTCTGTATACTCTGATTATTAATCAGTCTTGCTGTATCGACTTCTATGGCAGAAGTCTGTATGCAGTGAAATTGCTCTGACAGCTGTGGGTGGGAAACGTCAGACAGTCCCTAACTGCTCTGCAGGGAAACGATCATACTTTCAAATGGCAGGAGGGAGTCCCCAAGTTACTTCCCAGAGCTCAAGCAGCTCTGTTTGTTTCCCTGTAGAGCAGCCAGCGACTGTGTAGACATTTGTATCCACAGACCCAGTGCAGTCTGTATATTCTTTAATCAGTCTTGCTGTATTCAAATATTATTTGACTTGTGCTTTTGATCATTTATGACTATCCCTTAGCAGCCCAGATCACACTAAGCATGTACGCAGTCTTGGTATTGAAAAGATGTATAACAAAGTTACAAGATGACAGCTCCCTGTGGCCAACTTTGAAAGCATAAATCATTTGTTTGATTAGGCTTGTGGTGCACTAAGTTCATGTTTACATTTAGTATACAAAATACAGCATTTCTACCCTTATTCTATTTTAGACTTTAGTTGCCCTTTAAAGTTATCACATCAAACAAGATGTTGTGCAATTTTCTATAATTATGCTGGTACTACACACCGTAAGCTCTATTGACATCAGCCAGTATTTGTATATAAGCTGTACGTTTGACGAGTACACCCTTCTATTGTTTACGGTTGCGGAACACGTTAGTGATTTATAAACACTTGTTGGTAATGGTAACATCATAACACTATCATTTCAGGCGTAAACACATGCAATCTGTAGACGGGAGTAAACCAAAAACAGTGGTTGTGAGAAACAAAAAACAGCTACTGTATATAGGCAGAAATATACGGAAAATATATTAACTCAACCTTGTGATTTTACATGGTCACTTATAATATCCTTATATTTTACAATAGGGGGTACATTATTCACTACAGAATTTTTCTCATTAGTTTTTTTTTTTTTTTTTACTTGTACTGGCATGTGTGTCTGTAGTCAAACAAACAATGACAACCAAGAAGTCTTGCAGAGTTGTATAATGTACACAGTGCTGCACACTGTTTCCATGAGGTGTTATTTGCATTGGAAATCTTACTAGATACGGGACTTCACTCGTTTCTCCACACCGTCACTGCATCCCATGAACTAATACAAGGCCTCGCCTAC
This sequence comes from Xenopus borealis, assembly GCA_024363595.1. Taxonomy (NCBI): domain Eukaryota; kingdom Metazoa; phylum Chordata; class Amphibia; order Anura; family Pipidae; genus Xenopus; species Xenopus borealis. The sequence goes on from CM044441.1 coordinate 113,449,313, forward strand.
AAGTCTGAGAACCACGCACAGGCAACAACTAAATGAAAAGCTTTCTGAAGAAATGCCCAACCTATGGTTAGCCACTGGTCTCGGCAATATCACAAACTAGGGACTGAATTATGTATTATAAAGCAAGGTCTGTAGCACATATGGATCCTGAAGAAGGCCAAAGCTGGCCAGAACTATAAAGTGGACTTCTCTGCCTCAGCTACCTTGATTATTATCAGATGGAGTCTCAGTCGGATATAGATTAGGAAGTCTGGAAGCTTCTAACATGGATAGGGACCCAATGTGATCCAACGGCTGCCATGTTGGCTAAACATATCAGCTCATCATGGTCAACCACTCACAGTCACACTTGTGTGTTGCCCAGTCATTTACTGAAAGATGTTAGATACTTACAGATTCATGAAAATGTGAGATTAGCGCTTATCGCAGAATAATTCAATACAATGGTCCTGCTTCTCTCTGTCTGTGGTTTCTCCACAAGCGGAGTGGATCTGATGCACACACACCCATCCACATCATGGCGTTAGTCTGTGTGCAGATTCATGAAGCGGATTTTGGCACAAAAATCACATATGCATTTTCTGATATTTTCTTTGTGTTTAAACACAAAACCACAAGCAGTAATATTTGTACTTAGGCACAGCCCCATGTGCCCTTAAAGGAATCAGAGACTTAAAGTGATACTGACAGTAAAAAAATTAATTTTATCATATGAATGTACATTAAATGTTACCTATAGGTCATGTTGATCATTTTTGCTGATGTTTTTGTATATAATTGTTAGTTGAAGTTCCTAAGCCTGACTCTCTGACACTGACTTTGCCAACCTGACTGTCCCATCTCAGCCTGCACAAATATGGCAGCCCCCTCAGACAGGAACATGGGGGATCAGACAGGTAATGTAAAAGCATCATGCAAATACTTTATGGCAAAGTTAGAAGTAGAAGTCGTAGAATTTTTTTTTTTAATTACAGGTGTCAGTATCTCTTGAGGGGGGCCACATCATCATCATGAAAATGCTGTCATTGTAAACCGGAAGTGACATCAGAAGTAGAAGTGATCAGAAAAAAGGAGTTTAAAAAAAAAATCGCTATTGAGACCCTTGGCCCGACCTCGCGTCTATACCCGCACCTGGAAATTTGACACGCAACCCGCAGGTTTTTGAGGATAACCCGTAGGTACCAGACCCGCTGCAACACTAACTCCAGCCTGGAAGTCATAATTGCTAGAGCTACAGGGGAGATGCAGAAGGGAGCAGATCCGCTTCTCTCTTGCAGAAAAAACACAGGCTGAGAGCTGCGGAGCCAACACTGTATGTGGCCAGGGCCTTAGCTTTACAGGGCAGGCTTTCATGCAATCAGATTCAGAGGAGAGCAATTTGCCGTTGTGCGGTGTGCAGTCTCTTTTACATTCTACTAGTAGGACTGAACCGAGACAGATCTAATCAGACCAAAGCTGCATGAAAGTCTGTGATGTGAATGGGGTCCAAGAATAAAGGCATTACAATCACAAATATGATTCACACACTTTAGAATCAATAAGCAGGAGCATACTAACTTTTGGCACATTCCAAATTCTGGTAATTTGTTCTTATGGTAACTCTTTCAAAAACATGTTTCCAGTATACCTGCTTCCTGCTACTTCCACAATCTCAGCCCCCCCAGGTGCTCCCTACAACTCTCACCGACAGAACAGCTTCTTTCTGATCCCTGCAGGTTCCCTCCTTGCTCTTGATCAGAGACTGCGTCATCACTAAAGCTGGCCATAGACACAAAGATGCTGTCGTACGTAAGGACAGTTTGTATGATTTTGTATGATCGGGTGTGGGTTGTCCCAACATTTTTCATACCATGGCGCTTGGTCGTTCAGTTGATCAGACAGGTCTCGGCTCACAATAATACCTCTGCATGTACTGCCTGACTATATCAATGGGAAACTGTCTGACATAACTTTCTTACAATTTCAAATAATAGCCTGAGCATCGTGTGATTTGTTCACTTTACTGCAGGTATGGGACCAGTTATCCAGGATGCTCTGGACAAAGGATCTTTCTGTAATTTGGATCTTCACACCTTAAGTCTACTAGAAAATCCTTTAAACATTTAATAAATCCAATAGGCTGGTTTTGCTTCCAATAAGGATTAATTGTATCTTAGTTGGGATAATGTACAAGCTAGTTTTATTATTACAGAGAAAAAGAAAATAATTTTTAAAAATTTAGATTATTTAGATCAAATGGGAGATGGCATTCCATAATTCAGAGCTTTCTGGAAAATGGGTTTCCGGATCCCATTCCTGTACTTTATATTAAAAGGATACTGTCATGGGAAAAAATTTTTTTTTCAAAATGCATCAGTTAATAGTGCCGCTCCTGCAGAATTCTGCACTGAAATACACTTCTAAAAAGAGCAAACAGATTTCTTTATTTTTCATTTTGAAATCTGAGATGGGGCTAGACATATCGTCAATTTCCCAGCTGCCCCAAGTCATGTGACTTGTGTTCTGAAAAACTTCAATCACTCTTTACTGCAAGTTGCAGTGATATCAACCCCTCCTTTTTCCCCATTTGCAGCCTAACAACAGAACAATGGGAAGGTAACCCAAAAACAGCTCCCTAACACAAGATAACAGCTGCCTGGTAGATCTAAGAACAGCACTCAGTAGTAAAAACCCATGTCCCACTGTGTTCCATTCAGTTATATTGAGAAGAAAAAACAACAGCCTGCCAGAAAGCAGTTCCCTCCTAAAGTGCTGGCACAAGTCACATGACCAGGGGCAGCTGGGAAATTGACAAAATGGCTAGCCCCATGTCAAATTTCAAAACAGAATATTAAAAAAATCTGTTTGCTCTTTTGAGAAATGGATGTCAGTGCAGAAGTCTACTGGAGCAGCACTATTAACTGATGCGTTTTGAACAACACATGTTTTCTCATGACAGTATCCCTTTAATCTGAATGGTTATAGTTGCCGGTCTGCACGGAGACACGTTTTCTGACATAGGCTATAATGTGTACATCTACGGCCAGCTTTACTGTCCTTTCACCAGAGTAGTATGGGGACTGCCAGCAATGACAAGTACTAAACAGAGAACAGCCAGGGGAATGGCAGTTAAGAGGATACCCAGCAAAGGAAAGAATGCAAAGATACATTTGAAGACCAGTGTCATGATTTTGTCTTGGCAAAGGACACCATCTTTTTTTGGTAAAAATTGTGAATAGCACAAATAAATGTCCAGGTGTCCATCATTTGAAACAACAGTTTATCAATCTGAGCATTTCCTCCCCCTGCAACGAATAATGGGTTATAGGAGAACCTTGAATCAGGCGAGACAGAGGTTATCATTACTATCCTGGCAACAGCAAAAGGAGCAAAGACTGGAACCCAACAAAGAGGAATGCAAAATACAGCCTATTCCCTTTGGGACGACTAGCTCTATCCTCAAGCTGGCTAGAACACTAAATGAAAGCGTCAAACAAGGGATCAAAGATCTAGCAAGCAATTTTAGCAATAGTTAGCGGATATAACTACTAATAACTACTATAGACAACCCCAGTATATTCTGACTTATTGTCCACTGAACTGGAGTTCTGCATACACATCAGTTACGTCTATATAAAACTACATGTCTGATAAGCACAAGTGACCAAGTGAGTGCTGCCCAAGTTTCGTTCTATTAACGAAGGATTGACCTACTTCTCATTTGGCTATACTGAGGTTAGACGCTGGTGGGAGGGTGTGTGGCGGGCGGGGGCCAGTAAAATCCCGACCTGCATGTCACTAGTGTGAAGTGATCTGTTCCACATGTACATGTGGTACAGGTATGTGACCTGTTATCCAGAATGCTTGTGACCTGGGATTTTCCTGATAAGGGACCTTCCTGTAATTTGGATCTTCGTGCTTTAAGTCTTCTAGAAAATCATGTAAAAATGAAATACAATAAATGAAATAAATAAAAATAGACAGCACTTCTGGACTGGTTTATTTAGGCAGATAGCTGTACACCCAACGCGTTTCGGGATGCAATCCCTTAATCAAGAGCCTATGATTAAGGGATTGCATCCCGAAACACGTTAGGTGTACAGCTATCTGCCTAAACAAACCAGTCCAGAAGCGCCATCTATTTTTCATTTATTGAGTTTATACCGTGGGGACACAGGAGACTGAGCACCTGGCGGTAGGGAGAAGTGGAGGTGACCTTGAGCGGTCTCTTATTTTAATTTTTTACTTGCTAAAAATTAAATAAACCCAATAGGCTGGTTTTGCTTCCAATAAGGATTAATTATATCTTAGTTTGGATCAAGTACAAGCTACTGTTTTATTATTACAAAAAAAGTTTTTTAAAATGTGGATTATTTGGCCTTTCTGTAATTCTGAGCTTTTCTGGATAACAGATTTCAGGATAACGGATCCCATACCGGTACTAGCTTTCTGTGCCACATACAGTATATAATTTAGCAGCCTTTGTTGGTGTAAATCTGCTGCACATGAGGATTTAGTTCCACCCATCACTGATCGTGTGCACACGCTTTTGTACAGAGCATGGTTTAATGATTATTATAGCAATATGAACAGACTGGATCCGCACACACTCTATTGCAGTTGGGAAATTTCCCCTTTTATTTCACCTTCAACAGGTTCAACGTTTCGGGGGGTATAACCATCCTGATGGAGAGGGTTATCCCCCCCTGAAACGTTGAACCTGTTGATGGTGAAATAAAAGGGGATGAAGGGAGGGGGTGAAGGGAGGAGATGAAGGGAGGGGATGAAGGGAGGGGATGAAGGGAGGGTTATCCCCCCCCCCCCGAAACATTGAACCTGTTAATGGTGAAATAAAAGGGGATGAAGGGAGGGCTATCGCCCCTGAAACGTTGAACCTGTTGATGGTGAAATAAAAGAGGATGAAGGGAGGGTTATCCCACCCCCGAAACGTTGAACCTGTTGATGGTGAAATAAAAGGGGATGAAGGGAGGGGATGAAGGGAGGGGATGAAGGGAGGGGATGAAGGGAGGGTTATCCCCCCCGAAACATTGAACCTGTTGATGGTGAAATAAAAGGGGATGAAGGGAGGGCTATCCCCCCTGAAACATTGAACCTGTTGATGGTGAAATAAAAGAGGATGAAGGGAGGGTTATCCCCCCCCCGAAACGTTGAACCTGTTGATGGTGAAATAAAAGGGGAAATTCCACAACTACAAAATAGTGTGTGTGTGCGGATCCGTTCTGTTCATATTGCTGTTGCTAAGGGACACTGGCCAGTCTACGGAATTCCACCAGCACCAAAGGCAGTGTGAGTAAAGTGCGGGAGTTAAATTATATTAATGAGTGTTGCACCAGAAGGAAGTCGCTACTGAAACAAAGGCAGCTCTGATGCTAGGTGTGGGAGACAGCACAGTCCCATCTCTGTGGCAACAGGAAACTCCACAGCTGTCGAAAGAGCCACATGGGCCCTTAATGGAGACTCCAGGCTCAAGAGACCACAATTACCTTGGTATCACGAGAGACTGCAAATACCTGCCTGACGAGACTGCACCATTGAGGAACAAACACTTCTGGGTTGCTGCAACAACCGATTGTGAAAAAACTTGTTTGTCAACTTGTGATTCAAAGCGGGGACATCCAAGATAGGCTCAGCCCAAGCCCTGTACTTGGAAACAAATCCATGGCCATTGTAATACACTGGGAAACCCACACAGCGGCCAGGGACTGAGTGGCCAAACAGCCCAGCAATAAAGGTCTCAAGACTGCTAATAGAAAAAACGAAATAGAAAAATGGATATTCAATTATATTTCATTTATATATATATTTTGAAGATGCCCCAAATAAGCATTACCTCCCACAGTGTGCCATGAATACTAATGCTACAGGCATGGGATCTGGTATCTGGAAACCCATTATCTTTAACTTTAACGGGTCTTGTTATCTCCAGAGACGTGGTGCCGCCATGGGTGCATCCTTTGCACCCACCTATGCCAACCTCTTCATGGGGTGGTGGGAGAGGTGCCACGTTTTTGGAGATGGAAACCCCTTTTCTCAACATATTATTTGTTTCTATCGCTACATCGATGACATCATAGGCATCTGGGAGGGGGACACCTCATCCTTGGCTGCTTTTGTAGAGTACTGCAATTGTAAGACTCCGGGCCTTGCTTTCACATATGAGACTAATGATAGTACTATCCAGTTTTTAGATGTAACCTTTTCGATCAGTAATGATATGATTTCCACCACGCTATACCGCAAACCGATCACTAGAAATACGTTACTACATGCTCGTAGTGCTCACCCACCTCATTGCATTAAGGGTATCCCAGTAGGGCAGTTCATAAGATTGCGACGTATATGTTCCACCTGGGACGAATTTCAACATAAAGCAATGGATTTGTGGGACAGGTTTTTAGAACGGGGGTATGATACCCATGTGATTAAAGCAGCTTATGATAAGGCCGTACTTGCTAATAGGGCAGCCCTATTGAAAACCAAGAATAAACGATGTATGCGGCAGCCAAGAGAGGAACCTATTTTGCGTTTTAGCTCAACTTATAGTAATGATACTTTCTACATACACCGTAGCATTCGCAAACATTGGAATATCTTGTTACAAGATCCAGTCTTGAGTAAAGTGCTACAAAAAAGCCCCTCCTTTGTATCCCGCCGAGGGAAATCCCTGGCATCATGGTTATCACCTAGCTTATATACATCGAAGCAGCCCATTAATAAACCAGCTTGGCTTAGGTATAAAGGTACCTTTAAATGTGGACATAATATATGCAGGGCATGCTCGTTTATTAATGTTTCTTCCAATTTTTGCAGCTCAAATACCCATAAACAATATCCCATTAGACAATATTTTAATTGTAAATCCACATGGGTGATCTATTTAGTAACTTGTGGCTGTGGAGCACAGTATGTTGGCAAAACAACGAGAGCGGTTGGAACTAGAATATTGGAACATTTATCGGCCATAGGAAGGGGCGACACGAAATCAGCGATAGCAAAACATGTAATCGATAAGCATGCTGGACGCTTAGAGCTTTCCTTCCAGATTATAGATACCCCCGCATTTAAGATACGTAGAGGGGACAGAGATAGGAGTCTATCACGTCTAGAGGCTTACTGGATATACCAGTTAAAAACAATAGAGAACCATGGCGGTCTCAATAGAGATTGGGAGTTAACGTGTTTCTTTTAATGGATTAAACAATGCATCCCTTAAATGCTTCAAATACAGGTCTTATATGATTCATCGTGGACTTGGGTCAATTAATTAATTATCTTATCTCCTCGGTGACTAATGGGATATGTTACCAGTCCTAAACATTTAATTCTTTGCTAGATCAATTACTGATTATTATATAAGTGAAGTGGCCTTCCCTGCCTTCTCTCTCTCTCTGTAAATGAATATTTTGGTGGTTTTATTAATATATTCACTGTCTATTGATATAATTTGCTATGACAGTTACACTAATTCTAAATTGATATGTGACATGTTATAATTTTCCATGCCTTATAAGCAGACAATGTTTTAACCCAATGAATGCTCGTAGACCTTTTTATAACTAACTGGCTTGAGGTGCTTCTTTTCTGGGAACTAAGCAATAATAATTTTCCCTAAGGTAAAGGGTTTCATCCCACATGTTTATTATTAATTTTTTTTTTTTTTTTTTGAGCCCCCAATGAGCATTATAGAGTTAACTGTTAATTGCTAATTGTTTTTAGTGGGTGTGTGCACACATGTCCTTATATACCCTGATGTATTCAGTATGTTTCATGCTTATGAGGAAGTGGTGCTGACCACGAAACGCGTCAAGCGTGTATGCTCCTGTGATTTTAAGGATTATATAATAAAATGACTTTTAGCCCTATCGACAGAGCTCCGTGCTTCGTTTACTGACCTTGGAATTTACTGCCTATGGGAGAAGGCTGATTCACGTTGTAGCTCTTTGTATCGAGGGCCTTGGAACAAGTGAGTGCTCCCAGCTACTTTGTATCCATTATCCAGAAAGCTCTGAATTACAGAAATGCCATTTCCCACAGTCTCCATTTTATCCAAATATTTTTTTTAAAAAAAAAGTGATTTCCTTTTTTCTCTGTAATAACAAAACAGTAGCTTGTACTTGTTTCAAACGAAGGTGAAATTAATGTGATTTTCTAGTAGCCTTAAAGGAACAATAACATTAAACAATGAAAGTGGTTTAAAGTAATAAAAATATAATGCAGTGTTGCCCTGCAATGGTAAAACTGCTGTGCTTGCTTCAGAAACACTACTATAGTTTATATAAACAAGCTGCTGTGTAGCAATAGGGGCAGCTATTCAGGTTCTAAGCTCTGTAGAATATAATGGTGTTATCCACTATTTAACCTGTGCCATATACGGTAGCCTTTTTTTCAATTTCCGCCATTGCTACACAGCAGCTTGTTTATATGAACTATAACAGTGTTTCTGAAGTACACACAGCAGTTCAGGCCGACACTAAATGATATTTTCATTACTTTAAGTGCAAGGAAAGTCTGAAATAGAATGAGGCTAGAAATGCTGTATTTTGTATACTAAACATAAACTGCACCACAGGCCTAATCAAACAAATGATTTATGCTTTCAAAGTTGGCCACAGAGGGCTGTCATCTTGTAACTTTGTTATACATCTTTGCAAGACTAGACTACATACACATGCTCAGTGTGATCTGGGCTTCTTAGGGATCATCATAAATGATTAAAAAACAAAGCTGCTTCAGTTCTGCACGGCTGGTAAGACAGGGGCTCCCCCTGCTGTTCATATGTATGATTGTTTCCCTGCCAGAAGTTAGGGACCGTCTGACAATTCCTATCCACAGCACTAAATGAAGGGAGAATTTCATTGCACACAGTCAGGTTTCTTATAAAAACGGTACACATTTTTTAATTAAAGTATATTGGAGATGGATTTCTTTTTCATTAAAGAAAGTAAAAATGGGATTTTATTTCTTTGCCTTTCCTTGCCCTTTAACGGCAGGGGCACCCAGGCAGAGTCTGGGAGATTTAGTCGCCTGGCGTCTAATCGCCTCTTCTTCGGGGCAACAATCTCCCCAAACTGCCTTCCTCCTGCTATAATGAGAAAACGCCAGTGCACTGGCACTTGTGGTGCTTTGATTTCTGATGTTGCCCCACAATGAAACGTTGGAAATCAAAGCGCTACAAGTTCATTGCTGCAGGAGATTTTTCATTTTAGCAGTCAGAAGGCAGCTCTGGAGATTGTCGCCCTGCAGAAGAGGCGATTAGTTGCCAGGCGACTAAATCTCCCAGAATCTGCCCGTGTGCCTCTGCCGTAAAACACTTTCATTTTTTGGTGTTACTGTTCCTTTAAAATAGGAAGATCCTAATTACAGAAAGATCCATTCTCCGGAAGAAAAAAAACTGGTCCTGGGCATTCTGGGTAACAGGTTCATATTCTCATATACTCTTACATCACTCAGATTTTTGCAGGACCAGCAGAACAGGAAGTGAAACTAAATTAAGGGAAGGCACCTACAAAAATCTACAGGAGCTGCACACGTGTATAAACGTAATGTTGAGTATAACAAAGCAGGAAATGCAAATGAAAATATAATTTGGGGTTTCCCAAATTGTGGGGCAGGTAAAATAGAGGGAATGGGCAGAACAGGCCAGTTAGAGGGAGATGAGAGGACAATGCCTATACGCTTATTTTCTCTCCAAGATACTGAAAGCCCAACTTGACAGTCAAATAGACCAATGGCAGACAAGTCATTTTCTCCAACACGAAATACCGAAAGCCTGTCTCCCACACACTCCATTAAATTCAAATAATCCAAATTTTTTTCAATTGATTTCCCTTTTCTCTGTAATGAACAAAACAGGAGCTTGTACGTGATCCAAACTGTTCATTGTTACTGGAAGCAAAACCAGCGGAAAGATCCCTTACCCAGGTCCCAAGCATTCTGGATAACAGATCCCATATCTGTACCATTAGAGAAAGTTGCCCATCTCCCAATGGCCTTAGAGTGAGATGTGTTATAAATATGTATTTGGTCTCCTAGATATTCTTATAAACAATATGTCTGTACCTAAGGGGGGTTAGTACTGGTTAGTTTGCAGAGGATACCTTACTTGAAGTTTTTTTTGACAGAGAGAAGCACTCTGTATAAACAAACCCCTTCCTCCTCCCCCCAGCTGTAGGCTCTCAGGTAAGGATCTGTTAATTATATAGGAGGCTTCCATACATTCAGCACCTGCTCAGTGGCTTCCAAGTGGTCGACTGTGACAGCAAGAAGCTTTGTTCCCCATGAGGCTGAGGCCATGCTCTAGTTGAATGACTACACTATACAGCTGGAGAATGGAAGGGCCATGAGGGCTTGCACTTCTCCCTATAGCTCTAATGGAAAAGATCAGTGGCAGGGCACTGCTTCACTTAACTCCTCCTCCCACAGGAGCCTTTGCAACACTGAACTACAACCCCCAGTATCTGCCAAGAGGTGCAGTTGAACAGCTGAGGGTGAGCATA
>CM044441.1:113469164-113485245 GCA_024363595.1 Xenopus borealis
GTCATAACAAATAAATAAAAAACAAGTTTGAAAAAAAAAAAAACAACTGAAATTTTTCAGGTTTTTGTAAAAATGCTCAATTTTTTTGAGATTTCCATATATCCCAAAGCTGGAAATAGCTTGAATCCCAAAATTCAGCTAAAACCTCTTGAGATCATGTAGAAGTCAATGTTAGTAGCCTTCATGATGTTCGGGGTTTTTTCTCTGTGGATTTTGTTAGAAAACTTGCTTCAATCGAGCAATTCTAGTTTTTTCCTGCGGAAAACTCAATTCATTCAATCATGTAGAAGTCAATGGCAAAGGTCCGTCGAACCATTTGAAATTGTTAATAGCCTTCACGATGTTCGGGGTTTTTTCTCTGGGTTTCGCTGGAAAACTCGATTCATTTGAGCAATTTGAGGCATAAACTGAGGCATAAGGATGGCGCCTTTCTGTTATCACTGTACATCTAGTTATTGCTTACATTCATTCACTTTAAATACAGGTCACTTTTCCTCCTCCCCTGGAATATTTCCTGCAAACACCCGCATTCTTTATCACCAGGAAGAGTGATGTGTGAAACAGGTCACAATCATTTCTAGGCCAAGAAGGAATGCCTGCATTATTAATTAGGGGTGGACGAGCTGGGGGAAACAAAATGTGATTGGCTAAGCCAAGAATGTTTCGGAAGAAACTAGTGACTTAGTCATGCGTATTATGGCAGTGGAATGACAGTGACAGGACTCATATTTCTGAAGTTGTGCTACCACATTCTTTAACTTTGCTTCATTATCATGTCAGGCAAGATCTCTGTATCTCCATATCAGTACTACTAATATAACAGTTTATTTCTTTTTTTTTTGCTGCATTTTCTCTATTCAGCAACTCAGTAAAAATAAGTAAAACAATTAAATGTGATTTCCTTTTTCTCTAATAACAAAGCAGTTCCTTTCTCTTGAACAAACTAAGATCTAATTACAGTGAAACCTCACGTTTTATAAGTATACCCCGATTTTCAATTTACTCTCAATTGACACACTTTTTTGTGGCCCCACCAGTATATAATGCAATACCTTTCCCTGGTTTTACATATTTCTGGATTTGACACCATTTTTTGGTCCCCAATGGTTCTAGTTTAAGCCTAATCGGTGGCAATGCAGTCCTACTAGGTTTGTATATTGTTAATATAATTTTTTAGTAGATTGAAATGACCAGTAATTTTTTAGTGCTTATTTCCCCCCGAAATATCTATAATGATAGGTATTGAATTTGACATGTAAAGTGTCCTATAGGAGAAAAGCAAAAAGGCGGCAGTAGCTTGAATTTCTCTATCTGCTGAACTGAAAGTCAGCTTCCTACCAATTATTATAGATGTTTTTGGGGGAGGGGGATGAAGCATTAAACATATTTGGTTTCATTGTTCCTTTAAAGGGATACTGTCATGGGAAAAAATGTTTTTTTCATCAGCAGAATTCTGCATTGAAATCGAGTTCTCAAAAGAGCAAACGGATATTTTTTATATTTAATTTTGAAATCTGACATGGGGCTAGACATATTGTCAATTTCCCAGCTGCCCCAAGTCATGCGACTTGTGCTCTGATAAACTTCAGTCACTCTTTACTGCTGTACTCCAAGTTAGAGTGATATACCCCCCACCCAGCAGCCTAACAACAGAACAATCGGAAGGTAACCAGATAACAGCTCCCTAACTCAAGATAACAGCTGCCTGGTTCCACTGTGTTATATTCAGTTACATTGAGAAGGAAAAACAACAGCCTGCCGGAAAGCAGTTCCCTCCTAATGTGCTGGCACAAGTCACAGGACCAGGGGCAGCTGGGAAATTAACAAAATGTCTAGCCCCATGTCAGATTTCAAAATTAAATATAAGAAAATCTGTTTGCTCTTTTGAGAAATGGATTTCAGTGCAGAATTCTGCTGGAGTAGTACTATAAACTGATGCATTTTGGAAAAAAAACCTTTCCAATGACAGTATTCCTTTACGGTATGAAGATCCAAATTTTGGAAAACTCCCTGAGCATTCTAGATAACAGGTCCTATTCTGGAGGCCTACATCTTGCTATCTGAGAGGTATATTTGGCAACAAAACGTTTTTCTGCCCCCTTAAGGCTGCAGTGAAAAAAAAAAAAGTATATTTTCAAGTGTGTGTCCTGCAAGGTGGACATGTATGGTGGGAGCTGCAATCTATTTATTTATAATTTTTTTATTTTTCAAGTATTTTTAGACCACCAACATATTGAGCAGAGCTGTAAAATTAATGTGCTTACACAAAGAAATCACATGAATTACATACATATAACGCACAGAGTTACATACACTACTGGTACAGAAAGTGGGGAAGGCCCTATGCAAAAGAGCTTATCTAATGGGGGAAGGGAATGAGATACAAAGGGTTGGGAGTGGTCAAACTAATAAATAAGCATAATAACCTAACGCTTATACCACTAATATAGCACAGATTGGACTCTTCTGCTTCTAATTGCTCTGTTTGTATTTTGTTGCTCTTGTCTATCTCACACACTCAACAATCTCATCAGGGTCACACAACAATCTCATCAGAGTCAGACTGGGGGGCCCATGAGGGTCAGGACCCACCGGGTTTTTTCCCGGGGTCCCGCTGGGCCTGTCCAACACTTAAATCCCATTTCTACTTTATTTTACCAAATTCAACAAACTTGTATAGGTTCCCAGTGTTAAGGTGGCCATAGACCAGTAGTAAATTCGTTTCGGTGCGTGTATGGTGGGAAATGAGTCGACCAATATCGGTAGAAGATTTAGATCTTGGTCTGCTGGTTGATCGGGCTGGACGGAAAATTTTGATCAGATGCCTTTAAAGGCACCCTTAACATCGGCCATTGTTAGTGCTGAATCTTCAGATACAGGTAGAATTCTATTGTTTCCAACTGTATATCTGATGATTCAGCTCTATACACGTGTGTCGAAATGAACAATCTTTCTTGGAAAGATCTTTTCCGAGAAAGATCGTAATTGTTACGTCTATGGCCAGCTTTAGGACTATAGCTGCTTGCTGCAGGGTTCTGCTGCCTGCTTTGATCTGCAGGTCAGTACAAAGATGCAAATACAATCAATGCAATGAATACAATGCAAAGAATCTCTATAACTACAGAATTGGTTGGCTATGTGAATTGTTAAAGATATTGTTCATCTTTGAGTTAACTTAAAGTTTGATATAGAGAGTGATATACTTTCATTGTTTATCATTTGGGGGTTTTGGGTTATTTAGATTTTTATTCAGCAGCTCTCCAGTTTCAGCAATCTGGTCAATAGGAGACTGGAATATGAATAAGAGACGTTCAAAATAGAATCATGAGCAATAAAAAGCAATAAAAAAAATTTATAGCTTTACAAATCGTTTGTTTTTAGATGGGGTCAGTGACCCCCATTTGAAAATTGTAGAGTCACAAGAAAGCAAATCATTCAAAAACTATATGTAGCGCACCCGTAGGTGTAGCTTTAGCTGTGGATTTGTGGAAGGTGTGTGACCCGGCTAACTTAGGGTTGCCACCTGTCCGGTTTTGACCCGGACAGCCCGGTATTTTGAAGGGCTGCCCGGGTCGATGCTTCCTGCCCGGTTTTCCAAATAAGGAAAACCGGGCGGGATTAGCTTGATTGACACTGCGACCGGGCAATCGCGGCGTCATAGCTCCGCTCCATGATGTCACGGGCCCGCCCATTGATGCATGGGCCCGCCCCCATGTCCGGGTTCTCTCTGTGGAAAAGGTGGCAACCCTAGGCTAACTGCTTAGCCTGTGCCCAGGACCCCCAGTGTACCCGTGCAACTCCATGCAACTCCCGGTACCTGGTGTTGTTCAGTGCAGCAAGAGATTCAGTCAGACACAGTTCTTTGCAGCAAACTTGAACTTATTTATTGAACAGACAGCGTAGTAGGATACTTTGATAATCCCTCCAGTGGGATGATAAAGACAAATTGCAAGATAGATAGCACACAGCAATGATTCACGTTTCAAAAGGATAGTTACCCTCTCACTAGGTAATATACCCTCTCAGGTGGATAGCACTAGGTCCTGGATTTCACAGCCTGGGGTCTTGTTTCTTGGCACCCAATTTGGTCCTCACCTCACCCACTGTATTCAGCCTGGGGTCTTGGGTCTTGGCACCCTATCTAGTCCTCAACTCACCCACTGTAATCCCTGATCTAGTGGTGTACATACCACGGGGTCCTAACCCCACTATTTCTCCTTGGTGGAGCCACAGCTGATCACTAGCTACCCTGAGATGCCTTTCACTCCTAGAGTGACTATCACAGTGACTACTACCACTGGCTAAACCTAACTTTAGAGGAACCAGACCGTGGCCCTGTCATACCTCTCTGGGAGGCACGGTCCCAGGAGTAAGACCGTGAGCACATGGTGCTATATCCTTTCATATTGTTACACAGTGCCCTCTAGTGGACAATCCCCAGGAACTAATATGGACTCAGGAAAAGGGACATAGCTGCCTGAGTTACTTAAAGGACCCTTAGGTGTCCAAATACGGAGGGGAAACTGCCTGATTAAAGTACACCCAAATCTCAGGGTCCCTACATATACAAAATAAATAATGAAGACCAATTTAAATAAACATACTAAGGGGCAGATTTAGCAAGGGTGGAAATAGAAAATGTAATTTTTAAATATGAATTGTGAGCTCATTTTAGCGTACTTTGACTATGTAAATAGTCCCAATTCAATTTGAATTTCAAAAAAAGAAACAAAAATTTGAATATCGAAATTTATCATGTAATGTCTCTTTAAAAATTTGACATTGACTATTTGCCATCTTAAACCTCCTGAATTGTTGTTTTAGCCTATGGGGGACCTCCTAGAACCTATTTGGAGTCATTAGAGTCATTGAAAATTTACATAAAGTAATTTTTTTCTTATATTGCATGCCACTGTGTTTGTGCAGTTTTTGGGTTTTTTTGAGTGTGCAAGCCCAATATTTTCAAAATTGTTAGTTTTTGATGCTACGTGGGGCGCATGTTTTTAGGGTAGTTCTGCACCTCTTCTCTATGCTCTAAATTATAGGAGTGCCCTCGTTCACCGATATTCTTTTTTTGAAAATACTTTGAATCAAATTTGATTCAAACCAAACGATCAAATATAGCCTATTCTCTAGAAGGTCAAAAATTTTTGTTTTTTTTTTCATAATTTGAGGTTGGTCTTTTTTATTTGCATTTCAATTTGATGGGAGTTTGAAAAAAAAAAAACTCCCATCACCTCAAAATTTGACCCTTGATAAAGTTGAAGTTAACTTAAAGGTAACTTGAAGGTTCTTTGCTAAGCCCTCCATATCTGCCATGACTAGTGATGGGCGAATTTATTCGCCAGGGGCGAATTTGCGGCGAATTCCCGTGATTCACCGCTGGCGAATAAATTCGCAAAACGCCAGCGAAAATTCGGCAAAAAATACGTGTTGCACCGAAAACGACGCGACGGAAACGACGCGATGCGCCGCGATTGACGCGCGACTCGTTTCGCGAATTTTTCGGCGAAGCGAAGCGGGTGAGATTCGCCCATCACTAGGCATGACAATGATGTGGACAGGACAATGTACCACGATGAGGTAGATAACGTGACCTTTCAATGCCTTCACAAGCTCAGCGCAGGTAGATTAGGTGCTTCTGTAAATCGTTGACACCCACGATGGTGATTGATTTTTAATACATTCCCCACATGATTTTGTACAACCTACTTTAATGGGGCTTTAGATTATGAATTAAAGTCTATTTGATATTATTAAAAGCTGACAATCTTCATACATTTTTTACACATTTCTACACATTAGAATCTAAACTGTATTACATCATAAACAATACAATAAACATGTAGAGACCAACAGATAATAGACAAAATTGTCTCCCCAAAAAATATTTTTGAAAAAAACATTGGCGCCAGGGTCCCCCTTACAAGTTAAAAAAAATTGGGCTCCAAAAAATATTTAAAAAAAATATTGCTGCAGGGGAGCCTATAGAGTATTAAAATAAAACATTGGTGGCCAGGGGATAAAAAAAAACCCACATTGGTGTGAGTAGAATTGAACTCATGGCTTCAGGACTTCAGTTATAGTTGTTTTCATGACTTTAGTTCTTTTCGCCGCTTCAGGACATCAGTGTTGGCTCCTTTCATGACTTCGGGTATTTTCGCCGCTTCAGGACTTCAGTGTCGGCTCCTTTCATGACTTCTGGTATTTTCGCCGCTTCAGGACTTCAGTGTCGGCTCCTTTCGGGACTTCGGGTCTTTCCGCCTCTTCAGGACTTCGTATTTGTTCGGCACTTCCGCATTCTGCCTCAGGACTTTACGACAAGCGCACACTTCTGCGCTCGTAAGGGGGGGCCGTCTCTTTTTAATATTGCAGCGCTGCCGGGCCCCCCTTCATCCCCGGGCCCGGGACACTTGTACCCCCTGTCCCCCCGTGATGGCGGGCCTGCTCACATCAATTAGATCTGTATGGTATCAGATGGTATAGATGTTTATATAGGCCCAGGCAAGGGTCCACAGGAGATTCTCTGATAGGCCCAGGCTCTGCAAACGATGATTCTGCTGGGGGTTGGAGCAGGATCACAGTTTTAAAAAGTATTAAAATTAGGCATGCACTGAATACACTTTTCTGAAGAAAGAAGATGGCTGCCGTGAACTCCTGTGGCAAGAATCTGCAGGAGGGGTAAGTAAAAAATTAGGGTCATTTGCCCGTGGGGGAGAAGGGAGGGGCTCTACAGAGGGGAGGGTTTTTTTTCCTTACAGGTTTGGTTCTCCTTTAAAAAGGTTTTCCTTCCTTGTTTGTGTGATAAAAAGTCACATGATTTTAAGGATTGATATTCGGTTCAGGCGAATCTTGTTGAAAATGGCCAATCCAGATCCGAATCCTGATTTTGGTGCATCCCTAACTAAAATCTAATGAAATAGCAGATATGTACATATCAGTATCAGTATCGCATAACATCAGATCTAATTAGTTTTATGGAAACTACACATGGCTCTATAACAATCACTTACACAAACATCTAACTTGCAGTTATACAATCTCACACTAGTGCCATGGTGATGCCATTACAACACTATGAAAAGTGTGAAGTATAAATGCAGATGTTAATTATCACCTGCACAGGTGCATGGAATTATGCTGGAATTCTTGCTGTATTGTGGTTAAAAACACTGAATTTTGCATGCTTTTTGTACCTAGTGAATTGCACTTGGCAGAATAAAAGAGCCTTTAAAGTCAGACTGGGCCAGTGGGTCACCAGAAAAAACCTGGTGGGCTCTGTGGAAGAGCCTGGACATCACCTCCTCTTTGTAACAGGTTTAAATATTTTTTACTTAAAAGGGTGGTTCACCTTTTGGTTCAACTTTTAGTATGTTATACAATGGCCAATTATAAGCAACTTTCCAATTGGTTTTAATTATTTATGTTTTATAGTTATTTGTCTTTTTCTTCTGACTCTTTTTTTCTTTCAGTTTGAAATGGGCGTTGCTGACCTCTTCTAAAAAGCAAATGCTCTGTAAGGCTACAAATGTTTTCTCATTGTTACTTTTTATTACTCATCTTTCTATTCAGGCCTCTCCTATTCATATTCCAGTCTCTCATTCAAATCAATGCATGGTTGCTAGGGGAATTCGGACCTTAGCTACCAGGTTGCTTAAAATGCAAATTGAAGATCTTCTGAATAAAAAGCCAAATAACGCAAAAACCTTAAATGATAAAAAATGAAAACCAATTGCAAATTGTCTCAGACTATCACTCTCTACATCATACTAAAAGTTCTCTCAAAGGTGAACAGCCCCTTTAAGTGTTGGTTTTCCACTTTCCTAGAATATATATATAAAAAAAACTGCCAATGCATTATGCATTATGCTCTTCCTCACTCTCCTATTTACACAAACTCATTTATTTTGTTAAGAAACCAATTTAACTGATGTCAAGAAAATGTTATCTTAAGTGCTGCAAGTGCCTGGAGTCTTTCCAGAACCATTCCTAGTTGATATGTAATGCTCTTTAGACTGCCGTGTCCATCCACTGACTTTGTGTTTGACTGTTTCCAAGCTAACAATGTATGACGATAACTGGAGAATTCTGTATCACTTCAATCATGTCTAAGCTGAAAGAACAAGTCCTTGGGCACCCGGCAGCATTCCCTGTGCTGAAAATAGCTAGGCCTGTGTCTTATAGTAAGCACAGAAAAAGTTCCAACTATACATTGCCCAGCCAGGGTGGCCCAGGGGATACTGGAAGCTGGCAGCAAAATGCTGGTGCAGTATAAAGTGCCATGAACTGGTGAACTTTACATTGCAGAGGAGCACTAGACCAGAGCAGTAGAAGTTTAATGATCATAGTCACTGGGGGTGCCTAAAAGAAAATTGCCAACTGGCCAGTGATTTTGGATTCTCTTTAAAGGAACAGTTCAGTGTAAAAAGAAAAACTGGGTAAATAGATAGCATGTGCAAAATAAAAACAAATTCTAATATAGTTAGCCAAAAATGTAATATATAAATAAACTAAGGCTGGAGTGACTGGGTGTCTAACAGAACAGAACACTACTTCCTGCTTTTCAGCTCTCTAACTCTGAGTTAAGGTGGCCATACATGGGCCGATAAAAGCTGCAGACAGACCAAGTCGGCATCTTATTGGCTCGTGTATGGGGCCCTCCAACGGGCATCCCAATCGATATCTGGCCAAAAGTCAGCCAGATGTCAATCGGGCGGGACTAAAAATCCCGTCAGATCGAGGCCACATCTGTCCATTGATGCGGACCTGTGATCTGACTGTGCCTACCTCAAAGTGAGCATATCGGGGAGAGATCCTCTCGTTTGGTAGCATCGCAAAATGAGCTGATCTCTCAGTGTATGGCCAGCTTTAGTCAGCGACTTTACGGGGGCCCCATGGGACATAACTGTTCAGTTTGCAACTGATCCTTAGCATGCAGTTCAGATCCCCCCCACCCTCAAGTCACTGATTGGTTACTGCCTGGCAGGGCCAACATTAGATATCACAGGGCCACATACAACAAAACTTTCTGGGCCCCAACCTCCCTCCACTCCCAAATCTTATTATACTTTGCAATACAAGTATGAGACCTGTTATGCTGACTGCTCATGGGTTTTACAGATAATGGGTCATGTTTGTTTTGTTTCCAATAAGGAATTAATTATATCTTAGTCAAGATACTGCTTCATTATTACAGAGTAAAAGAAAATAATGTTTAAAAATTAAAATTATTTGATTAAAGTAGATTCCTTTCCAGATTTCCAGTGCAGGATCTCTATAATGAAAGAACACAGTATTGCAAAATATTGTCTGTGCTTATTGTTTTTAGCATGGGAGCAATCCTGAATAAATGGGCAGATAGTACTTATACTTGTGTTTCTACTGATAGACTTTAGACTTTCCTATGCAGTGCCATCTTGTGGAGAAATGTTTTCATAATACAAATTACAGTACAATACAGGTATGGGATCTGTTATTCAAAATGCTGTGGTCCTAGGGTTTTATGGATCAGGGGTCCTAATTTGGATCTCCATACTTTAAAGGAGAAGGAATACAATTTTTTAACACTCTGGGCCGTTGCCCAGTAAGCTGAATCAACAGAAAATTGAACCGGCCAGGGTTCTTCTATAGAGCACCACAGAGCGATCCTCTTCCTGCTTCTTTGGGTCTTCATGTGGCTGCTCATGTACAGTAGAGTGAAGAACAGAACTTTAATGGAAAAGATGGCTATTTCGCTCTACTGCACATGCATCTGCCCAGGCAAATTTAAAAACTGAAGAAGCAGATAGAGGATTGATCCGTGGTGCTTGTTAGAATAACCCCACGCTGGTGCAGTTTTCTGCTGATAGGAGCCCTGGCTTAGGGTTTTCAGGTAAGTAATCAGTGTCGGACTGGCCCACCGGAATACCAGGAAAACTCCCGGTGGGCCAAGGTGTCAGTGGCCCTTTTTGGCCTATTTCATGGACATTCCCTATTTCTATGCGAACAAAGAGGCTAAATAGATGGAATAATTATTATAGTATGTAAAGAAAACAAACTAGGAGAATGGAGGTTGATTGAGGAGATGAAGAATATTAGTACTGGTCTAAGGTTATTGGGTGGGCCCCTGGTGTCCCAGTCCGACACTGTAAGTAATAATAGTCACATGGGGGTTTCTAACTTTTGGCACCCCAAAGTAGAAAATGGTATTCCTTATCCTTTAAGTCTAATAAAAAATATTTTTAAAAAACCATTAATTTAAACCCAATAGAACTGTTTTGGCCCCAATAAGGATGAATTATTTCATAGTTGGGGTCAAACTGTTTTATTATTACAGAGAAAAAGCAAATACGATTTAAATTATTTGATTACAATGGAGTCTATGGCAGATGGCCATTCCGCAAATCAGAGCATTTTGGATAACGGGTTTCCGGATAATGGATCCTGTACCAAAATAGACTAGCCACATTATTATTGTTTTTTTAGCCACATTATTATTGTTTATTATTATGTTCGGATTACCCCGATATAGCCCTGCCGTTAGCGGGCATATAGAGGAACGATCCGCTCATAGGGTATGGCCAGCTTTAGGCTGAGAGGGAATTATTGCAGACTGGGGAGTAACCACTGGTGATTAAATAAAGGCCAAAGACCCTGTCTGATATTTACTGGCTAGGCTAATGAAATAGTGACCAGGTGGCAACCCTATCCTTAAAGGGGCTGTTTACCTTTACACTTTTTTCAGTTCATCAGAAATAAAAAGTTTTTACAGTTACTTTCTATTTGTGACCATTTTCGTAGTAACGTAGTTAAATTTTTCACCTTCTTATGTATTTCTAAAGCAGCTCTGGGCATGGGATCACCAACTCTTTAACTGTTCTAAATTCATACCTTTGTTGATGCATTTCTTATCTTTGGCCCTGCTGAGCATGGTTCAATTTAATGGTTAGAATTGATACAGTAGTTGCTGATACTCCAAATGTTGCTGACTGAGAACTGGATCAACTAATGTAGCAAAATTGTTCAGAATCTATCTGCACCTGGATTAGTGAGCTGCCACCAGACAGGAACAATAAACTTTCAATTTAAAATTTGGAAAAACTGTTAAAAAAGAAAAGATGGAAAGTAATTGAAAATAGTTTTTATTTCTGGTGAACAATCTGAAAACAACTCTACTGAAAAAAGGGGTCGGTGAACAATCCCTTTAATGCATATTCTACAAGACAGCGGCATAACTACAGTATACCAGGCCACCTTGCAAAAAATCTTTGAGGGTCCGACTTTCTTCCCTGAGAAATGGGGAGCCTTTGTTCCCATACCAGTGTTTCTGTTTCACTTCCCAACCCATCGGCCTGCCTCATGCCAGCCCACACCCTGCCCAGAGCCGAAGCAGCCTGCATCCCCCTTCCCCAGTCAAAGGTAAGATAGTGGCTAGGGTGGATCTTACATAATAATAGAGGAAGCAGATCCTGTGGGTTGAACTCCCTGTGACCTTGGGGTCTGCCTCCTCTATAGTCACTCTACTGCTACAAGCTCTTGCACATACAGTATGTATGCTCTGCATGGTTCAACCATGTCCTTACCACCTGCCTTTCAGGGTTTATACTTGCCTTTATATCCTGATTAGTGATGGGTGAATCTATCCCGCTTCGCCGACAAATTCGCGAATTTCCAGCGAATTGGCGAAAAATTCTCGAAACGAGTCGCCTCGCGTTTTTGACGCGCGTCGCGTCATTTTCGGCGCGCAACTCGTTTTTTGTTTTGACGCCAGCAAATTTTCGGCAGGTGAATTTTCGCTGGCGTTTCTCAAATTTATTCGCGGGAATTCGCCGCGAATTCGCGCCTGGCAAATAAATTCACCCATCACTAATCCTGATATGATGTAGTCCTTGAAAGTGTCTGAAAACAAAAATAAATACAATATATTGTAAATATTTTTCCAGAGCAGGCAGAGGGGATAATTGTGCATAGCGTTGTCCCTTTCTCAATGGCCATGAACTTTCAGGACTCTTAAAAATTGTGTGTAAGAGTAAATGTATTCCATCCTGCTGGTGATGTGGAACAAGGACCAGGGAACCTATACAAAGCACTGGTGTAGGTGCCCATTATATTGTAAATCTTTTTTGTCTCTGTTTTATAGGAGGGTCTATTTAATCTACACTCCATTACATTTCACTGTGATCTTATTTCCCACCAGCTGTGGACAGGCACATGGTTATATTCAATAACTGGAATGCACATTTATTCCCAGCAGGGCCAATACCTGAACTCTTTCCAGATCTCCATTCGTGCTGGGCAAAGTTAGAGTTCTGTCTTCACCTCCAGTTAAGCAGACTCCTGCATTTACCTGACGAAGGTAGGTTGGTACCCCCCAAAACATTGATGATAAAATAAATTTGGTAAGCTCCCCAATTGCCTATTAAAGAGTATGTGCAGTTATATTGTGCACAAGCTCCTGCATTTGCCTGCCATTATTGAGAAATACAAAATGTAACACAGAGAATAGGCAAAGTAATGAAAATATCATGTAATGTTGCCCTGCACTGGTAAAACTGATCTGTTTGCTTCAGAAATAGTGATAATAAAATTCACCTGGTGAAAATTCAGTGACGCAGAAAAAAAACTAGGCCATTTTTTCGACGCCGGCACTAGGTTTTTTTTGGACACCAGCGTGATTGTGCGCCAGCATCCAAAAAACAGATTCCCGTGTCCAAAATGAAAGCCGGCGGCATTTTGCGAATCTTTCACTGTTTCGACGAAGCGAAATGCGGCAGATCCACCCATCAATATTCAGAAACACTACTATAGTTCATATAAACAAGCTGCTGTGTAGCAATGATGGAAATTGAAAAAAAGTCTGTATGGCACAGGTTAAATCGTGGATAACAGAAAACCCCATTATGTTCTACATCTGCTGTGTAACCTGAGCATTTTAGCATTTGAATGGCTGCCTCCATTGCTGCAGCTTATTTATATAAACAATAGTAGTGCTTCTGAAGCAAACACAGCGGTTTTACCAGTGCAGGTCAACACTACATTATATTGTTATGACTTGAATACACTTTTATTTTTTCATGCACCTTTAAGTGCTAAGGACCAGCAGTAATGCCTTATGTGTCCCAATGCAGTTAGATTCTGCACATCCCTCTGCAGGTAGATGGCTCACCTTGACAAGTAGGTGCACCTAAATAAGAAACGTGCATAAAAACAAACTTACACAGATGCTAAATGTGGCATTTCTTTTTATCAAAATACGTTTATTTAGATAATAACATTGATCAGTCAAAAATATTTACACCTAATCAACTCATAGAACTGTTGAAGCTGGAGCAGTTCAAGTTTATATTCTTCCCTGAGAAATGGGGTCCCTTGTTCCCACACCAGTGTTTCTGTTTCACTTACACACAAGTTATGGGACCAGTGCACACAGTCACAGAATATACAAACATGGACTCACATAATTCAGCACTTGATCACAGACAGACACACACACACACATACAGACAGACACACACACACATACAGACAGACACACACAGAGACAGACACACACACAGAGACAGACACACACACACAGACAGACACACACAGACAGACACACACACAGACACACACACACACACACACAGACACACACACAGAGACAGACAGACACACAGAGACAAACACACACAGAGACCAACACACATACAGACACAGAGACAGACACACACACACAGATTTATTATGTGGTATAAAAAATGGAGGGATGCTTATCCATACATCAACAGGCTTCGCTGTGTAAAAACCAGTGTAAAAATGACAAAAATTTTTACGAATTTTGACCTCCGCAAGAGCTTACCAGAGGTCTGAGGCAGTTTAAAACTCCTCAAACAAGAAGCAAAGTGGATATTTTTTTTAAAAACCAGACAGCAACTTGGAATGAATTTGGAGTATAACGTCTCGTGCTTTGTTTAAATATCAACTATATATTCATACTTTTGTCACCCTATTTCCTTTACATTTACACTAACTGCTAAAAAACTTTTGCAAAAAATATTTTTTAATATTTGTATTTTACGGATAAAATGTATCAATTGATGCTAAACATGTCTCCGACTGGTCCATTCTCTATCCTTGTTCATTTCGATTGGCTGTATGATACATGTTTTTGATTGGTCCTTTTTCATTTAAATATGACTACATAAATTTATATTTCTTAGCCTCTGAAGTGCCCGTAAGGCACGAAACACGTAAGGCTTTGTTGTGATTGTATTTGCTAAATAAAAACTTTTTAACTACATCAACTCAAGGAGTGTGGTCTGGTATGTACCAGCCCATCTTTTTTGCAGTATTTGCCTCCCTGAGCTGAAGGTCTGGGGCTTGAGCACCTGGACCCCTCTTCTTTCTGGGTAAGTCAACCCCTTCCACTTACTGTACTTAAAATTTAATGCTTTTTTTTATATAAGCCTAATAGTTTAAAATAAAGGCAAATCTGTTCACACTGCTTAAAATAAAACACACCTTGATATATTTGCCTTATTTTTTTTTTACACTGTTTTTTCTGCAAATTAAATTTTATACAGCATATTAACTATGCCCCGCAGGCTGATTTACAAACATATTTGCTAATTTGCAGTTACCCATAGCAACCAATGAGACTTTTCATTTTATTCTGACCTATTTATTTGTTACTAATGACAACTGCACATGTGCCGTTTTGCACCAGTGTTCACATTGTCTGACACCTTTCTGAGCAATACCCAGCATGCTTTGTAACCCTTTATGCTTATGGCACAGAATGCATTTTATTTCACAAGGATGGAATGCACCACAGGTTTGCCAGCACTCACTGCTACTTTACTTCGGGCTTCTTTATGATAACTTGATAAAGGCCAAAGAAGCCTGAAACATGTTGTGTACTGGTGGTCGCCATTAAACGTTCACCACAGCATTGTTATGCTTACTGAGTGCTCTCCTCATTTCTGTTTCTAATAAGTGTTCACATCAGGAAGAGGTGACCTGTATGAGGAAAGTTGCACTTTTAGCTTGAACTAAGTGGGCAGTGCGTTTTTTGGAAAACTTTAACAAATTTGCAATGCTGCATTTTTCCTGCGTTCGGTGCCTACATGCGCCTGTGTGAGTACAGCCCCATTGAAAAAAAGTGAAGGTGTCTACTACTGGGCTCCCCTGCGGCTGAACGCATAAAACCGGAACGCAGGGGAGCGCAGCTTCTGTAAGAGCCCTTAAAAAACCCTTGCTAGTACACCTCCATATACTATGTGTGATTGTTTAATAGTTACTGCCTGGGTATTAGGGCTCTTCCAGCTTCAGGCGCTCATGTGTAAGAGCCCTTAGCATGCACAGAGCATAATCATGGAGCAGAATGCTTTCATCTGGCCACATCATAAGATGACATTTACTGTTCATTCTGACGAATAAATGAAAGGAATTTAACTTTGCTGTTGAATGAAAATCCTTTACCAGAGAAGTTTACATGTAATTTAATAAATCCTAAAGGAATACTTAAGGAATGTAATATAATTTGGAATTCATTCCGTTTCCTTACATAGATCAGCTTATCCACACCAGCCCTTTGACAGCTGATATTTTCTCATTCTGGACTCTGGACATAGATGCAGGCAGGTATGTTCATCCAATGAATTTCCCTAGGTCAGACGGGTGTACGTATGTGACCTAACCTTGTGTAGGATAGCAGGGATCAGTTGATTTTCATGGCCAGAATGAGCCTGCAGATTTCTGTTGTAGAATTCTTGCTATTGCTAAACATTCAGCCGTTCTACAGCAAATAAAAAACATTTCAAATTTAGTTAATGACAAATAACCAGTAAAAATATTTGATTTAGCTTAATTTAAAGGGACACCATCTGTTGACATTTTCCAGAAGATTTGTGATTAGCACTGCCTTAAGGTATCTCCCTCCTATACATGCTACAAGACAACCTGAGAGTTTTACTTATCAAAAGGATCCCCACTGACACCACCCCACTCCCCTTTTTCATAACCACACCACTCAATGGCCTTTTGTAATGCAAATATAATCACAGTAGAAGCCAAGTGTTTTCATAAGATTATTGGTACATGTATGGTACCCCCCCCCCCC
>CM044441.1:113488286-113576051 GCA_024363595.1 Xenopus borealis
ATATATATATATATAGACCTTTCTGATAAAGCTTACTTAGCTTTAACCTCTCCTTTTCCTTTAAGGCTAGTGTCATATGGCAGTGCATAAATATTAGTGTGACCATAGCCTAAAACTAGGCAGAGCAAGTAATACTTCACACAGCTGAGAAATAAAGCTAATGGAAAATAGTTACAGTATATATTCAGATGTCAGTATTTCCATTAGGAAATAAAAAAAACTGACTCTTTAGACTTTTTTTCACCATTGCTCTAAAAGCACATTGACATTATCTCAGTAAACACATTTACTACAGACTGGGATCACTTCTAAAGTAATTTCCAAGTCATCGCTTTCGGTTCTTTTCTGCCCATGCACAATGACTTTTATTGACTTTCTTGCACCATTCTTCCTCTTCGCTTGCTCATTTGAGTCCAAACTGTTGCCATCTTGTTCAGTGTGCGGTGCTGGACCCAACATCTCGTGGCAGCAATGTGGGTAATTTTTGAAGTATTCAAATGTGTCTTTGCATGTTTCACATGAGTAATTGGGAAACTCCTCCGTAGACTTGCCTGAGCACATTGATTTGTTCCTTTTGTTTAAAAGCTTGCGAAACAGCTGAATTACAGAGAGATATTGGCGGCTATTCAGAGAATCCACATAAAGACAAAATCTCGTGCAGATCTCCTGCACTGCAGGAAAGTGCTTGGCGAGGATACTGCGAAAATTGGGTTTCAAGAAGAGGTAGATTATTGGATTGTAAATTGTTGAAGATTTGGCAAAAACAGCAGGTACTGCAAATAACATAGGTGGAATAATTTCTATAGATCCGAAGGACGCCCACATGGCGATAACTGCATATGGGCTCCAAGCTGTTAAAAATCCAATACACACGGCAATGCTGAGCTGCAAGAAAGGCGCAGAACTTTGTATGAGTTGAGCACAATGTAGAAGAAAACATATTTTCAGATTTTGATATATTTAAGCTTAGCATTATATCATTATAGCATTATTTTTCCTTCTGGCTGTTTCCATGTGCTTAAACTGCTTCTAAATAAGGGGATTGGCTTTGAACTTAGAGGCTTCCATGATCCTAACAAAATGTGGATACAGCACTACAAAAATGGGCGTCAATATATGAATATAGAATGTAACGTTGAACTGTAACTAAAGTGGGACTCTTGTGTGAGGTCCTTATTCCTCATGTATATATATATATATATATATATATATATATATATATATATATATAAATCAAGAAATTCAGGTGCACACCAGGATTTGAAAAAATAAAAAGTTTTTTAATTTATTAGTTACATTAAAAATTGATCAACGTTTCGGTCTGTTTCTAAGACCTTTATCAATATATATATATATCCTGTGTGCTGATGGTCGTTTATACATTTAGGCTGAAAATCAGTTATAGAGTTAGAGAAGAAAACACAAAATATCCCTCATCTTCTCTGTCCATGCATAATTTAAGAAGAAAGCCATACCATTATTAGGTGAAAAATAAGTAAAGAAAAAAAAAATGATTTCTGCAACTTAATATTCTTTGTTAGACTGCTATTGCATCGCAAATTTTAATTGCAGATTTAAAGGGGTGGTTTATCTTTAAGACACCTTTATTGTATGTTATAGAATGGCTTTTTCTAGTGATGGGCGCATTTATTCGCCAACAAAAACGAGTCGCGCGTCGTTTTTGACGCGACGTGCGCCAAAAATGATGCACCGCGCGTCAGAAATGACGCGACACGCGTCAAAAACGACACGTGACTCGTTTCGCGAATTTTTCGCCAATTCGCGAGTTTCTCTGGAAATTCGCGAATTTTTTGGCGAAGCAAAACGCGGGAGTTTCGCCCATCACTAGCTATTTCTAAACAACTTTTCAACCGGCCTTTATTTTTTATTTTTTGTACAATTATTTGCCTTTATCTTTTGATTGTTTCCCCTTTCAGATGGGGGTCACTGCCCCTTCTACTCTGTAAGGCTACACATGTATAGTTATTGCTACTTTTTATTAATCTTCTTTCAATTCAGACCTCTCTTATTCATATAGGTCTCCTATTCAAAGCAATCATGGTTGCTAGGGGAATTTGGACCCTAGAATTCAGATTGCTGAAATTGCAACTGGATCACTGCTGGATAAAAAGCGAAATAACTTGAATTGTCTCAGCGTATCCCTCTCTGCATCATAATAAAAGTTAACACAGAGGTGAACTACCCCCTTGAAAATGACTACAAGGGGATCTAGCCATGTTAATATTGTTGAAAGAAACACATGCAACAACCATGCATAATAGTCATAATAAAATACCTTCACTATGATAATTTGCACATTGTTCATGCTGGATGGACCCACACCATGCTGTGCCACTGCTTTACGAGAACCCTTCACAGTTATCAAGATGAGTGTATAGGAGGTAATTATAATTCCGCATGGAATAACAAAGCACAGGATAAAGAGTGTTGTTGTGTAGGACATTGCTACTCTGCTTTCATTCGACGAGTACCAGTCAATACAGCAAGCTGTACCATAGGGTTCTGCTCCGTATTCTCCCCAGTGCAGCAGAGGTGAAAAAGCAAATATGGCTGCATATACCCAGGCACCGGCAACAAGCACACATCCCTGCTTTTGACCAAATCTGTTTCCTGACAAAAACAGAATGAAGCAAAATATTACTCACTAATTAAATATATATCCAACATCTAAACAATTACTGTCTCTTTTGTATGATAAACAATTCCAATTGGTTGAACTAATATTATGTATTTTTTAGGGATGCACCTAAATCCATGATTTGGTTCAGGATTTGGCCAGGATAAATCCTTTTTCAGTATGATTCGGCCAAATCCTTGTGCATGGCTGAACCGAATACTAATTTGCATATGTAAATTAGGTGTGGGAAGGGAAATGACGTGACATTTTGTCACAAAACAATGAAGTAAAAAACATTTTTCCCACCTTTTCCTTTCCTGTAACTAATTTAAATATGCAAAGGTTTTGGTTTGGTATTCGCCTAATCTTTCACAAAAGATTTAGGGATTTGTCCGAATCCCAAAAAGTGGATTCGGTGCATCCCTAGTATTTTTATTGGTAGATGAGAAACACAAACATGAGGTGGCACATTTAACAAAGTTCGCATTTCTAATTCATGTGATTTTTCATCGGGTTTTAGATGGCGAATAGTCTTCTAGGTACAGAGTATGATAAATCCTGAAAATCAAATTAGAATTTTTGTAAAAATGTTGTGTGGGCCAAAAAACTGTTCTTGCCCCTCCAATCTACTTCCCATCACACCTGCCATCAGGCTCAAAGAATAATTTTCTGTCTTGTACAGATATTTTAAAATTGTACATCATCAATCCAATGAGACCTCCTAATAATCCTACCAGCAGCTTAATGGTCTGCCAAACTTATTTTTACACCCCTGTAGTCACCTTGTGCCTCTATCCTCCTGTATAGCCCAACCACTGGGGATGAGTAGTACATTTATTGTAAACAATGACTGACCTATGATTATTCAGAAAATCCATTTCATGCTTTTTCTCTTACTGGTTGTATTTCTGGAGTCAGCCTTATAGAGGTGTTTTTTTTTTTAAACTTGTTAGTATACATTTAAAAATAAAACACCAAGACAAATTAAAAACGCAAAGTCTTCATTAAGAAAAAACTTAATGAAACTCCACTTACGCTCCTCTTCAGAAAAGTTGATCAGGTGATCCATTGTGTGGCGCTCGATTTCTCCTCCCTGCCTTCCTTATAGGAGGTAGCAAAGGAGGAGAAATCGAGCGCCGCACAATGGTTCAGCGCCCTGTCCCCTTTTTCTGAAGAGGAGCGGAATCGGAGTTTCGGTAAGTTATTTCTTAATAAAGGCTTTGAGATTTTCAAGTTAATTTGTCTTGGTGTATACTAACTCCTTTAAAGAGATACTGACACCTGAAATTAAATTCTTTTTTACATCTATTATAATATTGGCTTTGAAAGCTACTTCTAACTTTGCCATAAAGTATTTGCATGATGCTTTTACATTACCTGTCTGATCCCCCATGTTCCTGTATGAGGGGGCTGCCATATTTGTGCAGCAGGAGTCCGTTATCATTAGAAACTGTAACAGGCTGAGATGGGACTGTTAGGTTGGCAAAGTTAGAGTGTCAGAGAGTCAGGCTTAGGAACTTCAACTAACAATTATATACAAAAACAAACCTCTCAGCAAAAAATGATCAACATGACCTATAGGTGACATTCAGGAGCAGATTTACTAAGGGTCGAATTTGACCATCGAATTTTAAGGGAATTAAAATCCTTCGAATTCGATTCGAATCTTTTTGAAAATTCAATCGAATTTCGAATCCTTCATGTGAGCTTGATAAATCTGCCCCTTAATGTACATTCATGTATCAAAATTAATTTTTTAGTGTCAGCATCACTTTAAGTTAACCTTTAGTATGTTATAGAATAGCTTTTGGCCTTTGTTTTGTTCTTTTTTTTTATAGAATTTGAATAATTTGCCTTCTTCTTCTGACTCTTTCCAGCTTTCAAATGGGGGTCACTGACCACATCAGCAATAAACAACTCTGCTAGGCTTCACATTGATTGTTATTGCTACTTTTAATTGCTCGTTTTTCTTTTCAGGTCCTCTCCTATTCATAATCAATGTATGGTTGCATGGTTATTTGGACACTAGGGTAATACAAATTCCTAGTGGGGTCACATATGGGCATATAATTTAGTTGGCACCTGCCTAAAGCCCAGTGAACATGACTTGTGCTGACATAGCAGTCTTGGGAAATTGAGGATTAAAACAAAATTAAAAAAAGACAGTTTAAAAAAATCATCTAAAATCCTAGTGATATCAGTCCTAGCCCAATGCACAGTGTGTCCTTTCCCTCGTGTTTAGTTGTCACACACAGACTTACCATACACAGGAAAGCAGACTTTCATACAGCAGATTGTACTCAGTAGTGTAACAGTTGATAGGCTGCATATGCCAAACAGCACACCACAAAAAGCATAGAACAGGCATATGTGTATTCCATATATCCACCTGAAAATGGGGAGAGAATAGAAATAGTCTTTAAAAAAAAAACAAAAACAAAAAAACAACGTTCTAAATATAATCTTTGTAAAAATGTATTCTGCAGTCCTTTACAGTCCTTTATAGAGCTGCTGCAGCAACTATCATTGTTGTATAAATAGAATGGCATTTGGAATCTGAAAATCTGCCCGGGTATATAAATATATATACGCACCATTAAAAGCTTAAACAAGAATCATTTTCCATTTACTGTGTGCTAATTCATGTCATAAAGGAGAAGTCAAACCTGTGAGAAAAGCTGGAGGAAATGGCAAGAGGGTACAAGGTGACAGTCATCCCCAGGTCACTTAAGGCAAGGTTAACTATGAAATATTCAGCTGGTTTCAGCAAGTGCCTCCGCTTATAGGAAATATACAGTAGAATGCCGTTTCCTAGTACAGAACATATTCCTGTGTATAAGAGGAAAGAGATCAGTCAGTGGTGATATTTGTGAGGTGTTTCTACACACAGTGTCATAACTACCAGTAGGGTTGCCACCCAGCCGGTATTTTACCGGCCTAGACGGTAAAACACCAGCCAAAGCCGGGGCCGGTATTACAAATTTACCGGCAATGTAGCTGCCGGTAAATTTGAAATACCCCTTAAAAATGGCCCTTGCCTTGCCTAAATCTAATAAAAACTTACCTTTCTCGCGTCTTCAGCCGATCCTTCGCGTGGCTCCGCCCCCTTTGACATCACGTCATGCCCCTTTTGATGCCACGCCCCCTTTTTTCTCCGCCCCCCGCCGGCCGGTATAAAAATTTTAAAAAGGTGGCAACCCTAACTACCAGGGGAGCAGGGTGTACAATTGGGCCAGGGCCCGCACCCCCTCAGCTCTCGCACCACTGATTATGGCCAGATTATCACAGATTCCGTCCAGAAAATCGTGTACGGAGGGGGGTGAGGGCTCTCGGCTTCACGTCCCGTGCCAGGGCCCGCCCCCTTCTAGTTATGTTACTGTCTACATGGATGGGGATAGCAGAATAAGAGAATAAAGCTGGCCACACACAGGGAGATCCATGTGGCGATGTCACCACATGAGCAGATCTCTCCCCGATATGCCATATTGAGTTGGGCAATATCTGGCTGATCCGATTGTTGGCCCTAGGGCCCAACGATAGGATCACAATGCATTCAAAATGGGCAGTCAGATCAACAGAGAGATGCTGCCGTAATGCAACGGGATTTTTAAACCTGCCCGATAGAGATCTGGCAAACTTTCAGCCCATCGGAGGGCCCACACATGGGCCAATATGCTGCTGACTCGATCTTTCGGCAGCTTTGATCGGCTCATGTATGGGGGCCTTAAGACTTTTAGGCAGGCACGGATTGGTGGAAAGGACACCTAAGCCGGGCCTAGGGTGGCAGGTTTTTAGGGGGCTGCATGCTGCCCAGTCACACCCATATTGGTTCAGAAATACTGGGGATACGCAGGAGATACAACAGTTTTTTAAATTTCCCGTGTGCCAATCCCCATTACTGATGATGAAAATTTGCAAATAAAGGGCAGAGTATGGGGCAACGAACAGCAGTGGGCCTAGGGGTGCCTGCTATGCAAATCCAGCCCTGCTTTTGAGTAATGACAACTTTCAACTGTTTATGATCCTGAGCAAGAAATTGGATCCTTGTGTATGCGACCTTTCTAAACTGTGGGATTTTTAAAGGGCAAGGAAAATCTGAAATAGAATGAGGCTAGAAATGCTGTATTTTGTATACTAAACATAAACATGAACTTACTGCACCACAAGCCTAATCAAACAAATGATTTATGCTTTCAAAGTTGGCCACAGGGGGCTGTCATCTTGTAACTTTGTTATACATCTTTGCAAGACTAGACTACATACACATGCTCAGTGTGGTCTGGGCTGGGGATCGTCATAAATGATCAACAAACAAAGCTGCTTGAGTTCTGCATGGCTGATAAGTAAGGCAGGGGCTCCCTCTGCTGTTCATAAGTATGATTGTTTCCCTGCCAGAAGTTAGGGACCGTCTGATAATTCCTATCCACAGCACTAAATGAAGGGAGAATTTCACTGCAGGTTTCTTATAAAAACGGTACACATTTTTTCTTTTTCATTAAAGAAAGTAATAATGGGATTTTATTTCTTTGCCTTTCCTTGCCCTTTAAACATTTCTTTTATAGTGGGGTATAGTATTTAAAGGGAATATC
This sequence comes from Xenopus borealis, assembly GCA_024363595.1. Lineage (NCBI taxonomy): Eukaryota > Metazoa > Chordata > Amphibia > Anura > Pipidae > Xenopus > Xenopus borealis. The sequence goes on from CM044441.1 coordinate 113,495,514, forward strand.
TACCCATAAATTTTTGCCTTATAAAAGAAACATTTATAAGCAACCTTGTAATATGCGTTCATTAATTACAATGTTTCTATTTTGTTTAAGTTGTACGTATACAGTATCTATTGCTATTGAAAGCCGTATTTGTCCCTTTCTATTCTCTTCGCTGGAGGCTCAGACTGTTGATACAATGTAAGACAAGGCAGCTGATTAACAGACCTGTCTTTGCTGGAAAACTAAGATTTTTACAACATTGTTAAAAAAAGCAATAACCACAACTTAGGCAAATGCTGCTTTCAAAAGCAATTGTTTTTACAAATAACTTTGAAGCACTGAAATTTTTTAATAAATGTATATTGGAGAGTTGCTTAGAATTATGTTTTCTAATATTTAAATATATGATCCCAGAGTGCAGTCCTTGTTTTTTTTTGTTTTTTTTATGGCAGTTTTCTATTTATGATTACCCAATGGCACATACTACTAAAAAGTATATTATTATGAAAATGGTTTATTTACATGAAGCGGGGTTTACAGATGTGCTGTTTTATGCAATTTCTTTTTATGGAGACCAACACTGTGTGAGGGATATAGTTTTTATATATACAAAACCCCCAGCCCATAGGCCCAAAGCTGCTATAATAATGAAAATAATCGCACAAAGAAAATCAACATCAATAAAAAGGCAATATTTCTTCAACACCATACCATGACACCCTAATTAAAATAACTTAAAAACAAGCAGCGCTGCATATAGTAAGAGGGATCCCGATATATGGTCTGTAACATGCTTTATTCATTGCAGGGGAAGGTTACCATTAAGCTCGGGATATCCTATTGACTTATATGACGTAATTACGGGTGAACTGTTCCTTGCAACACGGAGATTGTTGAATTGCCAATCCCTGCTATCTGGATTTAATTACCAACCGATCCATTTGCAATATTGCTGGGCATTACTCAGACTTGGTTACCATAAACACCCACTCACCCCAAATATTGTGTTTCACAACTCAAATACGGACACAGGAGAACTGTGGGTGTTAATACCCATTTCTGGAACTTTTGGCTCCATAGCCACTGGGGATGCTTTGCATCACAGATCCTGGGATTTATTCTCTATACATGATTGCTGAAGACCCCATCATTATTACTTAGCTGCTTTACACCATTATCTAAGTGTTCAAACATATTTTAATATTGTGCAGGCTTACCCTGAATTTTACCTCACATGCAGATAGTATACATAGCATCTACTAAGGTCATATATCACTTCCCACACACCTGATTCACAGAATGGGGTTAAGTGAATGGGGTTAAGTGCTTAGAACAGAGGGATCCCTCTTACTTTATGCAGCGCTGCTTGTTTTTAAGTTATTTTAATAAGGGTGTCATGGCATGGTGTTCAATAAATATTGCCTCTTTTTATTGATGTTGATTTTCTTTGTGCGATTATTTTCATTATTATATATAGCTTTGGGCCTATGGGCCAGGGGTCCCAATTTTTTGTGTATATAATTTAAACTGATCTGTTTGTGGACACCTCAACCCATTTAGCCCATAATTACTACTAATATTGTTTACTTGTATCTGTACCCCTCTTATTAATTAGGGGTATAGTTTCCCTTTAAGGCACTAGTCCTTAAGCTCAAAAATTGAACGTAAGGAGCTGCTCTTGCTTGAAGTATACAGTATATAAGCACCTTGCAGAGTGGAGTGCATAAAGAGTGCAAGTATGGTCCAGACAAAGCTCTTGTTGCTCTTGCACTTGTGCTGGGTTATTAATAATGTTCCCTGCTTAGATGTATATGATAATTGCTTGTGTTCAGTTGGGCTCCTACCCACACATATAGTCACGGAGTTGGTATGAATTAGTCTGTTTTAGTTGTTGTTAAAGGGGCAATGCACAATTCATAACTACTACTTACCCTATCAGATAAGCTCTGCCATTCCAATCATAATGACAAAATCATGTACCATAACCACATCATAAGAATAAATAAAGAGGAACTCACCAAATATTACATAAATCATTCCAAATATATTATCAGCTGTATGTGGTATATGTGAATGGAACGATGTATTTTTTGTTAGTCCCATCTGTAAGAAGAAGAATAACATATTCAGGATATAATATATAATGTAATGAACAGGGCCAGCCGTACCAAGTGGGGGCCCAATTGGAACCATTTTGGTGGGGCCCCCTAGAAGGAACTTTGCTGTCTGTTGCAGGGTCACAGAGCTGGATGGGCAAATATTGCTTGCTTTCCCCTCTGTCCAAGTGATGGCTTCCAGTTGGGGATGGGGGTAGGCTGGGCAACTGAGGAATTAAGGGAATAGGAATCAGAGCTCGCACTGGAGCGGGGCCCCCATAAGTGCAGGGCCCAATTGGGCCAAATTGGTCCAATGTGCTTAAAACCGGCCCTGGTAATGAAAGTAGGAAACTTTAATCCTTTTCTTCTGCATTTGATGTGGTGTAAAAGGATTGGTCTGTTTTCAAGCCTAAGAAGAATCATTTACAACATTGCTGGTGCCTCTATATAGAACCTTGTAAAATGTAGCAACACAAAGGTCACAGTTACACAAAACTACACCAATTAGGCATGTGTGTGTATTACTTTGGTCTATACTGGTTATTACAGTGTGTTCATGAGTTTTCAAGCCATAGTGATAGATCTTGGTTGAATGACTTGTAGGGGACTGATACAATAGTTGCCGTTTATTCAGGTTTGGCCATCTGAGTGGGCTCTAATCTAAGGGTTAGACAGCTAAGGAGGGTCTTTAGCGTAGTTGGGAAATAGTTTCCCTTTCCTGGGTTAAAGTATGCTCTTGGCAGGTAAAGAGCTCACGTGCTTACTTTTGGTCCTTCCTGAGACATTCCCACTTTAGCAGGCAGGGGCACCTAGATTGGAATTTTGGTTAAGTCGGGCCTAGTAAGTATTAGGATATACTAGGTATGATAGATGGGAGTAAGAATAGTTAGCTAAGCACCCTGAAGCTCCACCAAGGAGAATTAGTAAGGATTAGATTCCTGCGTGCAGTACTGCCCAGAGTAGGGACTAAGTATACAGACCTAGGGACTATAGGAGTTGAATCCTGATAGCTGGGTTTGACTCTTGTTGAAGCTGTATTTATGAGTATATGCCTAAACATTGTATCTTGTTGTCCTACATAATTCTTTAAAGACTTCTATGCAGATTTAGTTATTAAATCCTTTACTGTTTTAAGTTCAATAACCACTTGCAGGTATTTGTTGTATCATACCTGAGAAGTATGGTTCAGAAACACCCTGCCTTCAACATATGCGAAAAACATCTGAAAATTCCCATGCATGGTTAAATGGTAAAGCTGATGGAGAAATGAGCATCTCCATTTAACTATAGCTTTACACTTTATTCTGTGTTCTCCTGGTTATTACTGGGTCTTTTGCAGGGTGTTGAATATAGTACTTTGCATCAGGTTAGTATAAATAGAGATGATTTTACAGCATTTAGCTTAGCATTAGAAATGTTCAACCATAAACTGATGTTTCTACAAAGCCTGTGTGTTTTTTTTTTTTTGTTAGCTGGATCATTGGAAACGCTACTGAAACCCTTGAAGGAACAATTTAATGGCCAATTTTTGGCTCTGCAGAAAATAGGAATAAATGAACACACAAAATTAAGTGTCTTTCAGTTTAAAAGAGACTAAAATAACCCTTTTAAGACTTTTCTATCTTTATTGCTCACACTTTGGGGCAAATTCACTAGGGATGCACCAAATCCACTATTTTGGATTCGGCCGAACCCCCGAATCCTTCCCGAAAGATTTGGCCGAATACCGAACCGAATCCGAACCCTATTTTGCATATGCAAATTATGGGTGGGAAGGGGAAAACATTTTTTACTTCCTTGTTTTGTGCCAAAAAGTCACGTGATTTAGCTCCCTGGCCCTAATTTGCATATGCAAATTAGGATTCGGATTCGGTTCGGCCAGGCAGAAGGATTCAGCCAAATCCGAATCCTGCTGATAAAGGCCGAATCCTGGCCGAATCCCGAACCGAATCCTGGATTCGGTGCATCCCTAAAATTCACTAAAGCGCGAAGCGTCTAATGCTAATGCTAATTCGCCAAAAAAAAAGTCCCAAAAAAACGCTGGCACCTTTTACTTTTTTTTAGGGTGATAGTCTGAAAAATAGCGTAATATTTTTGGGGGGGTTAAACTCCTTCCCCCCTTATATTTCCTAACATAAGACAACACAACTATACAGTGGGCACATGTAGGGCAATAGGACAACTTTGTTTTATTTTTTAAAGGTTTCCTGGGCTTGTGAAGTGGAATGTAGTGGCTGTAACATATACTTCTATTATACTTTTAACTTCGCACATATGCAAATTAGGCATCGCTAGCGTAATTTAGCTTTGCCTGACAAAGTAACAGTAGCTCAACTTTGCTACTTTTCGCCTCCCTGAGCTCAAATTTGCATTTTAGTGAATTAGTGGCGGCCTGGCGAAGTGCGGTGAATGCTTCTCTAACAAATTTTTGCCGCTTGGTGAATTTGCCCCTTTATCCCTGTGTTTTACCCTGTCCCCACAAATCATTGTCGGCTTCTTGTTCTGTCACTCACTAGTGATAAAATAAGTGCAAAGAAGGTGATAAGCTGGCCATTACACTATATAACCTTCTGACTGTGTTTCCCTAGGCCCAAATATTGTACCTACCTTGCATCTATATCAGGGGCCACTGATGACCAAGAGTTCCAATCACTGAACAGGGAGTTACCCAGCAAATATATAAAATCTGAATTTCATTTTGATTCTGTATGACAATATTTATCTGTAGCAGTGGATGGGAAGCTACAGCACCTGGAACAGACATAGCAAGTACTGATATTGATCAGATCGCATGTAGAAATCGGCACATTCTGGGATGTTTTGTGCAGGTCAATTGTAAAAGTGTTTATGGTGAGTGACTCTCTCTCTGCTAGATTTAAACACATCCTTTTTTAATATACAAGCTAGATAGACAGTTTTCCATTTTAGCAGTGAGACTTAAAGGGATCCTGTCATGGGAAAAAATGTTTTTTTCAAAATGCATCCGTTAATAGTGCTGTTCCAGAAGAATTCTGCATTGAAATCCATTTCTCAAAAAAACAAACAGATATTTTTATATTTCATTTTGAAATCTTAAATAGGGCTAGACATATTGTTAATTTCCCAGCTGCCCCTGGTCATGTGACTTTTGCTCTGATAAACTTCAATCACTCTTTACTGCTGTACTGCAAGTTGGAGTGATATCACCCCCTCCCTTTCCCCCACCCAGCAGCCTAATAAAAGAACAATGGGAAGGTAACCAGATAACAGCTCCCTAACACAAGATAACAGCTCCCTGGTAGATCTAAGAACAGCACTCAATAGTAAAACCCATGTCCCACTGCGTACTATTCAGTTACATTGAGAAGGAAAAACAACAGCCTGCCAGAAAGCAGTTCCCTCCTAAAGTGCAGGCACAAGTCACATGACTGGGGCAGCTGGGAAATTTACAAAATGGCTATCCCCATGTCAGATTTCAAAACTGAATATAAAAAAATCTGTTTACTCTTTTGAGTAATGGATTTCAGTGCAGAAGTTTACTGGAGCAGCACTATTAACTGATGCATTTAAAAAAAACATGTTTTCCCATGACAGTTTCCCTTTAAAGGGATACTGTCATGGGAAACGTTTTTTTTTCAAAATGCATCAGTTAATAGTGCTGTTCCAGAAGAATTCTGAATTGAAATCCATTTCTCAAAAGAGGAAACAGATTTTTTTTATATTTCATTTTGAAATTTGACATGGGGCTAGACATTTTGTTAATTTCCCAGCTGCCCCAAGTCATGTGACTTGTGCTCTGATAAAATTCAATCACGCTCCTGTCAGAATGAGCAATATAACTGATCAGAAATCAAGTAACACACTCTTCTGAAGTTCTACGTCCAGATGGAAAGGGGTTGTTACTATTTACTGACTTTTGCATACGCCACATCTCACTAAATAAATAAAACGTGCATTTGATCAGGCCGGGATGGCCAAAACTTTATTTTGGGGGGCAATAGTCCCATAAAGATATCCTTGTGAACATTGCAGTACCTACCATATATACATGTAGCACGCCCTTGGAATGTGTGTGACCCAGCTAACTGCTTAACTTGTGCCCAGGACCCCCAGTGTACCCATGCAACTCCCAGTACCTGGTGTTGTTCAGTGCAGCAGGAGATTAAGTCAGACACAGTTCTTTGCAGCAAACTTGAACTGATTTATCGAAATGAACAGAGTAGTAGGATACTTTGATAACCCCTCCAGTGGAATGACATATATTTTGAGATAGACAATATGCAATACTTCACAGGATAGTTACCCTCTCACTAGGTATTATCTTCCCTCAGGTGGAAAGCACAAGGTCCTGGATTTCACAGCCTAGGGTCTTGTTTCTTGGCACTAGATTTGGTCCTCACCTCATCCACTGTACTCAGCCTGGGGTTTGGCACCCTATTTGGTCCTCAATTCACCCACTGTAATACCTGATCTAGTGGTTTACACACCACGGGTTCCTAACCCCACTATTTCTACTCGATGGAGCCACAGCTGCTTTCTAGCTACCCTGAGCTATCTTTCACTCCTAGAGTGACTATCACAGTAACTATTACCACTGGTCCTGTAACACCTCTCTGGGAGGCACGGTCCCAGGAGTAAGACCCTGAGCACAGGGGGGCTGACCTATTTTATATTGTTAAACAGTGCCACCGGGTGGCCAAATCCCTTTAACCGATCCGGACCCAGGAAAAGGGACATAGCTGCCTGAGTCCTGCGCGTGTCAATTTTTTGGGACCAGTACCCGCAAACCGCAACCCGGACCCGCGACCCGCATTCTTACTGGCGACCAACCGTACCCGCGATCCGCGACCCGGACCCGCTGACCATCAAGAATCAGGAAGTGCTGTCATTGTAAACCAGAAGTGACATCATCGGAAGTAGCCGCGATCAGAAAAAAAGGAGTAAAACAGGAAGTGCTGTCATTGTAAACCGGATGTGACATCATCAGTAGTAGAAATGCTCATAAAAAGGCGTAAAGCGATAGCGAGGATCCGCGACCCAACCCTCAACCCGCCAACCTACAGAACCACCGGGCCGCTTCTATACCAGCACCCAGAAATTCTATGAGCAACCCGCAGGGTACCGCGGGATTTTGCGGGTAACCCGTGGGTGCCCGACCCGCTGCAGGACTCTAGCCTGAGTTACTTAAGGACCCTTAGGTGTCCAAATATAGAGGGGAACTGCCTGAGTAAACTACACCCAAATCTCAGGGCCCCTACATTCAGTTACTTAATTGTGCATGCATTTTATTCAGCAAGCATTATTTTAGAGAAATTCTAATAAACAGCTGATTTATCAGAAGCCTTGCATCAGTGCGTTGTATTATAAATCAAAAGGATTCCTTTACACTGCAGGAGCAATTTAATACAGTGCTGATAAGAAAGGGTAGGTAAATGGCAGCTGAGATGGATTTGTATTAAAGGGTATCAATATAATCCTTTGAAAATAACCTCTACTTAATGCCATACTAACCAATTTCATTTTGCAGCTCTGTGAGTCTTTACAATAATAATCAATAGGAGCTTTGGAGGAAATGTCTGCAGGTTTATATAGCCCAAGAACAAATGGTTTTGTATCTCCTAGCTCTCTCTGCAAGCTCTATGTATCTGTGCTGCGGGGAAATAAAAGACATCCTCTCATCAAATCTTGGTTATTATGACATTTTGATTAATTCCTTCCAGGCATTAACCTAGAATGCATACAGATTAAATTCTAAATGCTGAAGAATGTCAGAGTTTGCTAATCAGCTTGTCAGTCCATCATGATTATAACACTTACATCACAAGTGAATTTGTAACACACAACTGCAAACCCGAGTGCAGCAGGGTACGGCACACACAAAGGCTTGTAGGTCAAGAATTCCCTTCTTCTAGTCTTTATGTAGATGTCTGTTACTTGCACCAGTGAGGGCTTATTTTCTAACATAGGGGCTAAATTGCACAAGTGCAGTTGTCAGTCGTAACCAGTCATCGTGTAAATAATTACAAATCACACATACAACATCATTTATCCCATTTAGCACAGAATATTGTGTCACAGCATCCCATCCAATTAAAGAGTTCACCATTGAAAACAATGGTGCTTTGGTATGCTAATGAAAAGGTTAAATGCATTAAATGAGTTAAGATAACTTTACATAACACAGTTTCTTCAATTAGCCCTGAGTCATGACGCATTTAACACACAAATCCAAGTGACTGCATCTGTATATCCAGAATGCATCTAGAAAATGCTGTCTAGCTGTAGGGGGTCACTGACCCTAGCAACCAAAAGAGAATTGACTTTGAGGATTTAAAATTGTTTGTGTTACTCTACTATTCATTTTTTTTCAGGATTGCTCCCTGGATTCTTGGGTAATTAACCCCTAACAACCAATTAAATCCTAAGCCTGAAAATTTACATGAAAAAATGCAAATGTTTTAGAGAAAGGCAAAGAAATTTGTTTAAAAAAATCTGCATGTGCAAAAAGTTTGTTTTAAGACGAATCGTGAAGGATACTGGAGTCATGTCGCACTTTTGAGCTTTACAAACATCGAGTGTATCTGTCTGTATTATCTGCCTGGTTGATAATGTTTATAGATTAAATTTATCTGGAATTGCCATGGTTATAACTAACGCCGTCATGTTATGAAATGCCATTAGTTTGCTTGAATTTTAATTGAAGCACTGATGTTTTACTCTTGCTACATTGTTCACTAGTGCAAAGTAATTAGCCTGTCAGAATTTCCCTGCACATCTAATGAAATGTTTTTGCTCTATTATACAGCAGAAAAATAAAAGTAGCATCATTATTATATGTATTTATGAAGAGTCAACACATTCTGCAACACTGCACTATATAAGGATGGATTCATCAAACATACATACGAATATTGATGGATACAGGAGGTTGCTCATTAGAGCTTACGGCGTAAAAAATGAAGGTGGAATGAAGAGGCAAGTGTCTAATGAAGTTGGACCCTTATTCCTCCATCAGCACTTTTCTCTGGTGTGCTTCTGTGCTTGCTCCTCCACCCCCAGAGCATCAGCACATAGTTTGCTCTTGCTCATTCGTGCAGGCTCTGGGGAGGGGGCAAAGTGGCCCATCGGGTTTCTGTGGCTTGGCCCGGGGCTCTCAGCACATAGGATACAGTGAAGATGATGAAGTTAAGCTTCTATAAAGATATGTGTATTTAAGAGTAAGACAAAAAGCTGGATAGAATGGGAAGGGCATTCCAGACAAGTGGTACAGTCCTAGTCGTCCACAAGTATGTGAATTTGGAATGAGTGACGGATATACTAGCCATTTGTTCCGTAGAACAGTGCTTAACAGGTCACCTGCCAGTGTTTTAGGGCAGAACTACATGGCAGATTTACCTGCGTTTTTCTGGCCGACAAAACGCCCACATCCTACAGGAACAAGGTAAATAATAGGAAATCAGATGGTGTTGCAATAGTGACAGGCAGGGCTGGACTGAGAATTAAAATAGTCCCTGGCATTTCAGGTACACAGAGGCCCAATCAGCCCACATAGAGGCCCAAACAGCCCCCACCAGCCCACTAAACACTGACTTTCTATGGGACCTTATAGCAGCCCCTCTGGCATTTGCCCTAACCCACAAATGGCCAGTCCGGGCCTGGTGACAGGACAGGACTGTTGGATGCAAATGCTGCAAGTTGCTTCTGCATCTGACAATTGTGTCTCATCAGATCACTGTTGCAACACCATCCGACTACTATCCTATTACTTACCTTGTTCTTGTCAGATCCGACTTGATGTGGGCGTTTTGTTTCCCAGCGTCGGATCCGATGGAAGCGCAGGTAAGTCTGCCATGTAGTTTAGCCCTTATTCTAAACACCTCTTTTAACTGGAGCAGCTTTGTAGAGAATGATGATTGTAGCCCTTAGTTACTAGTAATTGTGACACATGCCTACCAATTAACATTCTCATACACCAAAAAATAACCAGTGCCAGTTTAATAAACTGCCATCACTTTACTGATTGCATATAGGGTGTGCAAATATGTTATTGCCAGTTATTGTTGAATTGGATTAGGCAGGCACTCCAACAAATTCACCTAACACCCGGCTTGTAAAATCAAAGTCAATTTAAAGTAAGCAATGTAATATGCTGGGGCTTCCTAACATATAGGCACCCACCAGTGTATTACCCTTTCCTTGTCCTTTAGGGCTCTTACACACGAGCGTTTTTACCTGCGCTCCCCTGCGTTCTGTTTTGCTGCTTTCCGCCACAGGGGAGCGCAGGTATAGACACATTCAATGCTTTTCAATGGGGCTGTACTCACACAAACGCATGTGGGCGCTGAACGCAAGAAAAATGCAGCATGTTGCGTTCGGAACCAGAACCTATTATTTTATTCTCTCTGAATCTGAAATATTACATTAAGGAGTTTACTTATTAAAGATCGAGTTTGTCAGGTTTTTTTCTACCTCAAATAAACTCACAACTCGAATGTTTGCTTATTTATGAAAAAACTAGGGATGCACTGAATCCAGGATTCGGCCTTTTTCAGCAGGATTCGGATTCGGCCGAATCCTTATGAGTGGCCAAATCAAATCCGAATCCTAATTTGCATATGTAAATTAGTTGTGGGAAGGGAAATCACGTGACTTTTAGAGGCAGATTTTTTCAACAGTCGAATTGAAAAATCGTATTTTTAAATTTGACTTGAGATAATTTTTGTGTACTTTGATACGTAGGCTGTGCACAAAAAGAATCTACTTAGTCAGCAGTAGCTGGTGGGGCGTAAGATTATTATAAGATTATTCATATAAAAAAAGATTCGCACTCTGTAGGTAAATTCGCACTCTGTAGGTAATTCTTAATTCATTACATTTTAGTGGATATAAATCTTATTAATTAATCACCAACTGCCAAATTCATATAAATACCACATCAATGACAGTTTTTAAATGAATTCAAATACAATAAATGATTCATAATTATCCAATGCAAATTCATTATCAATTAATTGTATAAATAGATCAATTCATGTGATAACCCCAATTAAAATCAATTATACCAGCGATGTATAAAGTCAATTTACTGGTAACAAAGTCCTGGAGGAGGAGGCATAGGTTAAGATAGCCCGGAATTATAGCAGGAATGGAATTCCTCACTTTTATAAATATAATCCATGTTGGAGGAGAAAATTACAGTGACCTGAATGGCCAATACTTCATCCGTTGTGGGGATTAATATTTCAAACTTCCATGCAGCATCACGCTTTTGGACCAGAAATTATCACAGCGCTAGTAGGAGACTGGAAAAACACCCTTATGCGTTAATGATTGGATTGAGCCACTTTAAGGGTCAGTCCACACGAGCAGATTCGGGGAGATTAGTCACCCCGAAGAAGAGGCCATTTGTTGCTGGGGCGACTAATCTCCCCGAATCTGCTCGTGTGGACTGACCCTTAAAGTGGCTCAATCCAATCATTAACGCATAAGGGTGTTTTTCTCCCCGACCTGCTTTCTCCCTGCCCTCTGCCCTCTAAACTGAAAATTGCTTGCGGCAAATTCACACACGGCTGTTAATTTTCCCTGAAGAAGAGGCCATTTGTCGCTGGGGCGACTAATCTCCCCGAATATGCTCGTGTAGACTGACCCTAAGGAAGGTAATATGGACAATTGTCTCTATAAATGGAAAGTTTTTAAATTTGGGACCAGGGTTGTATTTAGGTCCGATGTTGCCCTAGGCATCGGACCTAAATATGCCCCCTACTTCACAGAAGTGACGTCAGCACGCCGTGCTCCATCACCAGATTTCAATAGGAAATCAGTGGCGGAGGGGGGTGGGGTGAGGTAATACAAAAATTTTAAAAAACGCAGCACTAGTTAAGGCACCTGAGGGCTACCCCCACAATTCTGCCGCCCTAGACACAGGCCCTGGGGTGCTTATATATAAATACGGCCCTGTTTGGGACCCCATACTGTTGGCGCAGTGAGATTTATAGGCAGATTTAGATCACGATCCAACATACTCTACTGCATCATTCCTAAGGCTCCGTCTGTGCCTTCCGTTGGTGCGCTGCATAGTCTGTAGCTACGATAATTAGCAGAGTCTCTTCTGCGTGGCTCATTCCCTTTAAAAGTCTTACTTCGACTAGGGAATAGTCCAAATTCGATTCGAATTTGAAAAAAATTCTTAAATTCAGATATGGAAATTTATCATGTACTGTCTCTTAAAAATTCAACTTCGACTATTCGCCATGTGAAACCCGACAAATTGCTGTTTTAGCCTGTGGTGGACCTCCTTGAACCCATTAGGAGTCATTTGGTTTTTTTTTTTTTTTTTTTTTAAATACATCGAATCGAGTTTGATGGAATACGATCCATAATTCAATTTGAGCGATTGAATACAGCCTATTAACTTGAAGTTAAAAAATTTTATTTTTTAGAATTGTTTTCTGTTGGTCTTTTTTTATTCGAATTTGGGAGTTTAAAAAAAAAAAAAAACTCCCATCACTTTGAAATTTGACCCTTAATAAATCTCCCCCTTAGTCTCAAAACAAGGAAGTAAAACATTCTTTTTCCACTTTTTGCTTCAGCGCTTCTAATTTGCATATTCAGTATTTGGTCGACTCTTTCACGAAGGCTTAGGGGATTTGGACGAATGACAAACAGTGGATTCAGTCCATCCCTAGAAAAATCCCAAATGGACAAAACTTTAACGAATGCAGTTGGGGAAAAACCTTGAATCCAGTACCTTGAATTTATCTCATTTTCGAGCACAAACCACTGTAAGAAAACCCTAAAATCATGAAGGCCATTGACTTCTACATGGCCTTGACAGATTTTAGCTGGAGTATCTTCAGAGCATCTCAAAAAATTTGAGGGTTTCTTCCTGAAAAATTCACTTTTTTTTTAGACAAAACACAGCTCAACTTTTAATAAATAATTTTTTGGTACAATCTTTCTGCTGCAAAGCATTTGGCACAAATACATAGAATCCTAATAATTCCCATTTTATGTTCAGATGTAATAAATGCTGCATTTTTGTAAAAGCAATGCGACGCAGGTTGAACATTTACATGCAGCTCGTTGCTACCCTTGCAAATCAAGTGATTTACCATTCATGGGCTTTGATATCCCTGACAGCATAATGTCTATTTCAATCATTTTGAACTTCATAATTGGTAAATCATTAACGAAGCTGCCCACGGGCTCCGGCATGGGATTGGCATCTGAACTGGCGGATGTACGCATCCTTACAAATCCAATGAGCATACACGGTTCCAGCATCACAGCGCTGCTGAATGAATGAATTGTTTCAAATCCACATTTAACCTCACATTCCCGTTAGATTTACGCACTGCCTCCTGCGGCTTCAGATTTCTTAGTCAATATAATGATTAATTCATGTTCTTCTTCACTCATTTCATTCAGCTCATTCCCTTTATTCTTGTTCACTACTTCCTGAATAAATAACTTGTCTGCTGAAATACTGCCTGAAATACACATGTACTTGCATCACAGGAATGTGATCCATTATCGCTAAAGCTTGGGTTCTCTGAACAAGAGATATTTCTGTAATTTGAATCTCCATACATTAAGGGGCAAATTTACTAAAATTCCCTTCTATCTATTCGAAATTCGATAAGCATTTGACTATCAAATGCTTATCAAACAGTTTTAGGCTATCTTTTTCCTCGATATTTATTTTCTTGATGAAATTGTACGAAAAATTCGTACTTTTTCCTTCGAGCCTGCATTCAATCGTACGAATGGTATTCAAGCAAGTCTCAAGCAAGTCTCAAGCAAGTCTTTGTTGCATCTGCACTCCGCACAATAAATTTTGAAGAAATCACTTAGACCTGTGTGCTATTGGAAAATTCTTTCTCAAGCAAGTCTTTCCCATAGGCTTCTTTTGGTATTCGGTAGGTTCAATCTGGCGAAGTAGGCATTCGAATAAATTTTAAATCTAAAATCCTTCGATCATCGAATGATCGAATATTCGATCTATTCGATGATTCGAATATTCAGTATTCGAACCTCTGAAAAAATCGTACGATGGGTATTCGATCGAACTTCAATCTGTTCACACAAATTTAGTAAATCTGCCCAAAGTCTACTAATGAATAGTTTCCAAGCCGCTGCTGCCATGGCGGAAGTTGAGAAATTTGACAGCAGCACCCCATGTTTCCAGGGGTGGCAAAAAGCTACTCCTGATAACTTAAAGAGCTGAAACTACATTTTTTAATTCAGAATTTCAGCTCTTCTCGTGCAGAGGGAGCAATTTGTCTCTCTGCACTAGCGATGCAGAAGCCCTTGATCTATTCCAGAGCAGAAAAACAAAGTGCAGGGGTGAGGGCGGGAAATACTGAGCATGCAGTGTACACGTGGTGAGCCCCGGATTTTTTCCTATATTTACTGTGCAATGCTCCTGACCTCCTATCCATGTAAATGTATGCCTCCATTCCATACGCTTTTAAGGTGAACTCAGATACACATAGGCTAAAAGCATTACAAAGAAATAACCATGTTGTAACAATCTCGTTATCAGAACCTTGCACAGTGAGGAGAATACTCTGTTGCACAGGATAACCCTGCGGTCTCCGGTGTTCACCGACGCCCTTTAGGGGCCCCGGGCTTTCTGCTGCATGCAAAAATGCAATAGCAAATGTCCGTGAACAAGGTACCAACAAGGATTTAGAAAAGACGTAATCAAACAGGCAAAGAATCAAAAGGCAGGAGGTAGGAGTTGTAATCAGGAGTCAAAGCAGAAGTCAAAACCAGTAAATCAGACAATAGATATATGCTTGGGCAGGAACAGAAAACTGAAACCTAGCATAGGCGTTTGCAAAATGGTGGGAAAGGCGTTTAAAGGCTCATTGGCACCAAAATATAAAATTCTGGCGCATAATGGAGCGTAATGATGCCAGCACCAATGCGTGTGACATCACACACCAGCACCAATGCACCTGGCGTCAGACGCCAACGCGGCACCTGCGCACCATAATAGACTTTGAGACGCCCCGAGAGGTAAGGGAAGGAGAGGCTCTCCCGGCGCGTCTTACACATGTGTATCTACCATTCCACGTGTTTAACTTTACACCTTTAACGCCTACTATCTTTTATGAAAGCAACACTATGGATTAATTGCAAATAATCGCAACCACCCTCTTACAAAAATTGGTATTAGAAATTTTGAGGATTTTGCTTATATTTCTGAAAAATTCTGATTGGGTTCATTATGATCAAGTCACAGATAAAGTGTTTTTCCTTGCATTTTCCTGCCATTTCAGTATCGTTACATTTTGCACAGAAAGAAAAAACAAATGATCTGCTCGTCAAAGTTCAGTAGATGCGCTTCCCATTGTCTTCTATGGCATCTCGGTTTTATTATCTGCTGTTGAAATTAGGGAACCCCCGAATCCTTCCCGAAAGATTTGGTCGAATACCGAACTGAATCTGAACCCTAATTTGCATATGCAAATTAGGGTTGGGAAGGGAAAAACATTTTTTATTTCCTTGTTTTGTGTCAAAAAGTCACGTGATTTCCCTCCCTGGCCCTAATTTGCATATGCAAATTAGGATTCGGTTCAGCCAGGCAGAATCCTGCTGAAAAAGGCCGAATCCTGGCAGAATCCCGAACCGAATCCTGGATTCGGTGCATCCCTAGTTGAAATACACTTTCTTGTAATAAGACACTATTATGATTACAGCCATTATACTGAAAAGGAAAACAAAAATTCAGACCACAACTATAAATAAATCAGGACCATTGCCTACTAAAGATGAATAGTTGCTTTCCAGTACCAATATGCACATTTCAGCAGTATAATAAAGCTTTACTTTCTATTACCAGCCTACATAAATAGTAAGAGCAACGTTCACTTTTCAGTTCCACAATGTGTATTTTGGCAGTAAAATCAATATTTGCTCTCCAGTGCAAATAACCATATGTCCGCAGGGAGAGTAACATTTGCTTCCCAGTACCAATACCTACATTTCAACAGTGAGAGTAATATTTGCTTTCTAGTACAAATACCCACATGTTAGCAGTGTTAATATTATTTGTTAATATTATTGCTCTCCATTACCAATACCCTAATTTCAGCAGTGAGAGTCATATTTGCTCTCTGGTACCAATACCCAAATTTCAGCAGTTAAAGTAATATTTGCTCTCTAGTACCAATACCCACATGTCAGCAAGGAGAGTCATTTTTGCTCTCCAGTACCAATACCTACATGTCAGCAGTAAGAGTAATACTTGCTCTTCAGTACCAATATCCACATTTCTGCAGTGAGAATAATATTTGCTCTGCAGTACCAATACACACACATCAGCAATGAGAGTAATATTTGCACTGCAGTACCAATACCAGCAAGTCAGCAGTAAGAGTACCGTTTGCTCTCCAGTACCAATATCCACATTACAACAGTGAGAGTAATATTTAGCTATCTAGTACAAATACCCACATTTCAGCAGTGAGAGTAATATTTGCACTCCAGTACCAGTACCCACATATTAGCAGTTGAAGTATAGCTTCTGATTGATTTAATTATCAACTACTTCCACAATAAATGCCTTAGATTCCCATATACATTGAATGACAACTATGATAATACTGGTGTTTTATCTAAGAGACTCAAGAGAGATCCAACTTACCTTGATATAAATCTTGACGTGAATCTCAGCTCACGTGCGAGTTGTGATTGTGAGAGCAGAGAGTTGGCAGACATGCAGAGGTAGAGTAGAGATGCTGAGAGGGATGAGAGGCTGCACACAGTCCCTACCATCAGTCCTTATGGATATGAGAAGAAGAGAGTGCGTGTGGCTCACTGACTTGTTGATGTCTCATGAAAGCCTGGGAGATGAAAGCTTCTGTCTCTTCACTCTGACTGCCTCTTATAGAACAAAGTAACAATACTGTTTGGTCTCAGCCTCTTATATAAATGCATGGAATTGATTTGAGCCCAGGAAAGTCCTGTGATTCCCACCCACTCTTCATTCCTCTGATGGTTACCCTCAGAATTCATCATCTCCTCAGTGTTAGCACGCATTCCTACCAATATTAAACTGCACAACTGCATGCCTTGTTGAAATAAATAACAGAATTAGACATGCAGCAAAAAAAAAAAATATATATATGTACTGTTAGAGACCACTATGGATTTCATATCATGCTTGTACTTAGCTATGTCACATCTCTGCACATATTTATGCACAGTCATTTATGTTAACCAGACACTCAGCCAGATTTTTTACATACTTCTTTCATGCAACGCATAATATAGAAGGTGAACTAGCTGTACAACCTTTATGAGCTTTATAATGCAGCCCATTCCGTTCCATTTAAAAGGGGAGCATACAGCCTATGGCTGAAACTAGTCACGTAATATTGCAATCACTTGAGAGTACCTGAGCAATCCCTTCTTAACAGTATAAGTGTCTGCTGTGGGAAATGTGTTTCACATCCATATGAAAGGAAAGAAGGGGAAGGCAAACAAATCAACTTTGGGAGAAAGGATTGTTATGATTGAAACAATGAATCCCCCAGCCAATAAAGCCCAATCCAGGCAGTTTAACGTATGTAATCACCTAAAAAAAATGAATGATTGTATGGTTTCTTCTTTGGTAGACGTTTCAGAATTTCTTTCTCTCTCTCCCTTAGGAAAAAAAAATATCTCTTCTCTTTGAGATTTCTAAACAGCCATACAGCAATATAACTGGGTCTCCCAAGCATTGAGCTAGAATATGCTGTACAGCAGGGGTGTCCACACTTTTTACGAGGGAAAGATTTGATGAGGTGAAAATGTGTGGGGGCCGACCACATAAATATAAAATATTTAAATACATAATATAATATTCAAATACATTAATATACAGTTGGCACAATTTTCCTTTTTTTAATTGAGAGTCCTTTTTTCTACACTATACATACACAATTGTCATTGATCTATGTCAGACCCTGGTTTTAATAATCAATAATATTGGAAGTGGGTATTAGAGGCAGATCTAAATTGCACCAATTTAAATCACCTCTTTTGCCAAAAGACTTTTGGTATCCAAACGCAGTAGTAGGGTACGGGCACCCGCAGTGCTGAAGGTAATGAGTCTGTGCAACTTGCTGCCAGCGACACGCCACTCGAAACGCACGCAGCCAAATGTCTTTAGGGCTGAAGATGAATAGACGCACTGACGTATTACTATTGAAGATTGTACTACTGGCCCTTACGTAGGGATGCGCCATGATCGCACCATACTCCTTTACTGTAGTACTGGCATGTCAGTGCGTCTGTACATCTTCAGCCCTAAAGACGTATGGCGGCGTGTGTGAGAGCAGCGCGTCACTGCCAGCCGGTAGCACAGTCTATTGCACCTTCAGCACCGTGGGTAAATACAAGGACTATTCCCTACTACTACTGTGTTTGGATACAGGCGAGGCGGAGAGGGCTACACTATTACTGTAGGCATCTCTGAGAGACACTGCGGGCCACTGTAAATTTGTCCGTGGGCCGCAATTGGCCCGCACACTGGACTTTGGACATGGCTGCCGTACAGTTTTGGTCTCCAGTGCTCAAGCAGGACATTATTGAATTCAAGAGGGTGAAAACTGGTGAAAGTAATGGAAAATCTTAGCCATGAGGAAATACTGGCCAAATTGGGGATGTTCATGCTGGAGGCGCTTAAGGGGTGATATGTATAATATATAAGGGGATAATATAATAAGCTTTTTGATGCTTTATTTACCAGGAGGTCTATCCAGCTGACACAAGGTCACACATTCTGATTAGAAGAAAAGAGGTTCCACCTAAATATTCAAAAGGGTTTTTTTACAGTGAGAGCCGTGAAGATGTGGAATTCTCTCCCTGAATCAGTGGTACAGGCTGATACATTACATTAGCTTTAAGAAGGGGTTGGATGGCTTTTTTTAGCAAGTGAGGGAATTCAGGGTTAAGGAAGATAGCTCATAGTACAAATTGATCCAGGGACTGGTACGATCTTGGAACTGAAGCGAATTGGAGAGGCTTCAAATGTTTATTTTACCTACCTCTGGATCAACTAGCAGTAAGGCAGGTTATATATAGACTTAAAATGTTGAACTTGATGGATGTGTGCCTTTTTTCAATGTAACATACTATGTTCCCCAGATTGAGTCTGGTCTGCACTATAGACTGGATAAAAAGTATCTGGCACAAAGGGCCAACTGCAGCATCAGGGGTGCAAGCCAACCTGGTCTTACTGCCTGCATACAAGCTAAGGGATGGTAAAGGAGTGGAGTGCCTACCCCTAACTGCCTCCCCACTCATAAATATTGCCTTGTTGAACACAGATTTCTTATCTGCAGCAATTCTACAGCAGTTGCAATTTTCTTTGCACTTACCACATTGCATTGGAGGTAGCAAATTATTGTTTTTTTGCTCTATTACTTCTGAATCCTTGCACTAATAAAGCAAATATTGTTCTTCAAGGGCAACTAAACTCTAAAGTAGAATAATGTTAGAAATGCTGTATTTTGTATACTAAATATAAACATGAACTTACTGCACCACAAGCCTAATCAAACAAATGATTTATGCTTTCAAAGTTGCTACAGGGGGCTGTCATCTTGTAACTTTGTTATACATCTTTGCAATACTAGACTACATACACATGCTCAGTGTGGTCTGGGCTTCAGTTGGGAGGGTTAAGCTTAGGGATCATCATAAATGATCAACACAGCACAAGTCAAATAATATCTGCCATAGAAGTCAATACAACAAGACTGATTAATAATCAGAATATGCAGGCTGCACTGGGTCTGTGGATACAAATCTACAGAGTCGCCAGCTGCTCTACAGGGAAACAAACAAATCTGCTCAAGTTCTGGGACGTAAGGTGGGGGGGCTCCTAGCTGCCGTTTGAAAGTGTGATCATTTCCCTGCAGAGCAGCTGTCAGACAAGTAAAACGAAGGGGGAATTTCACAGCATACGGTCAGGTTTCTTATAAAAACAGTAGACATTTTTTAATTAAAGTATATTGGAGATAGAGATAGTAGCAATCTGTTAATTGCCTTGTCCCAGAACCTTGGTGTTATACTAACAGGACTGTCTGCACTCATTGCCAGTGACATAGGAGTGTATATCGGGAATTTGGCATTTATGTTTATCCTAGACTAAGCTTCTAAGGCAGAATGTATCCTGACTAGCCAATGTACAGATTCAAACAATTCCAACATACTCTCTCAAAAATTTCAGCTATGCTGCCAGATGGGAAGAAGATGTTGCATATTGTGGTTTCTTAAGCATTTCTTCTAAAATACGATCAAGATGCCTGGCATGAGCCTGTCCTTGCTTTGGAAGGTTCTAAGAAAAATAAAAAAAAATGCCAGAGAAGAGTTGGCAACATTAACACTCTGGCATGTATCTATTTTTCTTAGCACCTTCCAAAGCAAGGACAGGCTCATGCCAGGCATCTTCATTTCTTCACATTCACTTATCTGTCACTTATAATATGTGACCATAACCTCTGCCTAGATAACTCTCTGTCATTGTCCAGATTCAGCCTTCAGCCCCATTGTAATTCTTTCCTGGAAAGAATATGTAACTATTTTTTGGCTGTATTGCCTAAATTAATTCTCATTGCATCTACAACCCACTTTTTTCAGACAAGTCCATGAACGGGTGGAGGAGGGGGGCAGATAAAGCTGAACTATAAATCACAACACACATTTGCTTGAAACAATACATGTCTCAAATGGTTTTAGTGCATCAAATGGGGACTTTAGTAGCAGGTACTCCCTTGAGAACAGCACACAGTGAGGCAATAACCAGCATACTGTGAATTCATTTGCTTTATATCAATAGTGACATATTTTACTAGTCCAGATCCCCTCTGGTGGTAGGGATCTGACTACTGTCTCTCTCCAGCTGAATGTTCCCTCACTTTTGGCAAGGTATTGCCCAGGAGAAACTATCTACAAATGTCTTCTCCTTGGTGGATCAAATTCTGCTCTTTCTACCTAACCCTATGTCTCTTATAACTCTATAGTGTGCTAGAAAGTTGTCTACTTTCTACACCTAATTCACATGGTTCTCTATGATTTCACTAAGGAGTTGGATCCACTAGGGCACAAATCTTCTTACTGCGGCTCCAGGCTCCCTAGGACATTCACCCCTGATCAGGTGGAATCCAAAGGAGATGGGCCATGTGCTCCCTTCCCTTATATAACCAAAACACAGGAACAACTCACACTACCTATGGTCTATGGCAGAGATCTCCAACCAGTGGAACCACAAACCCCTTGGATGTTGCTCCCAGTGGTTTTAAAGCAGGTGCTTATTTTTGAATTGCTGACTTGAAGGCAAGTTTTTGTTGAATAAAAATCCTCTGTACTGCCAAACAGAGACATCTGAAGGCTGCCAGTCCACATAGCGGCTACCAAATGGACAATAACAGCCCTTGTTTTACACTTTCATGCTTGCTCCCTGACTATTTTTACATCTGAATGTTGCTCATGGTTAAAAAGGACTGGGGATCACTGATCTATGGGAGCACATCATTCCTCCAAGGCAGTAGTAGGTGAATTAACCCCTTAGGTCCTTTACAGATATATTGCTATACATGCCACTGGATGCTTGTAGCAAGTAGAGCAACATACATTGAAAATACAGCTATGGTTTATCAGCATTCATATTTGTGCATTTACTGCAATTTGGGTTTTTTGGGCGGGGCAAGAATTGTCAATCTGAGTTTCAAGAGTTGAAAAGTAGAAAAAAACAACATTCAAATGAATACATTTTGCATGTAAAAGCCAGCAAGTTCATGTAGAACTCAATGGGAGATTGAGCTATTTTTTCACATGGGTTTATGAGTAAATCAAAATTTGTCAGACTCATAGAAAATGAAGGGTAGAAAGTGATTTCACTGCATTCCAGTTGTTTTTCACGTTAGTAAGCAACTGAATTATGTCAATTTTGCCCCTTGCTCCCATGAAAGTGGAACTATTGCAAAAATGCTACTTTTATATGATCTTCCTCATAGAAAAAAGGCACTTTCTAATTATAATTTTGTATTGTTTCTTAAATTATTAATTTACTCCCCACTCAGCAATCTTTTCTCTACATGCAAGAGTCAGTTTGATTGACAGAAGATCAGATACATTGGTGTGTGCTCCATTTGCCAAATCAATGTATTGCTGATGCTGTTCTAAGCTGATGGGACTCTAGACCCCTCTGTCCCAGTCCAATGATTTGATGAGCCAATTTGGCCAAGCTTGTTTAGCACCAATTGAGTTAAGGTCCACTTGTTTGATGACCTTGCCAAATGAGTAGATCTGGCAATGTATAGTCATCTTAACTTAAGAGCGGAGCAACTTTACAGCTACTCTATAAACAGCGTCAGAATGAGGGGTGTTGGGCCCATCGGGGCCACTGGATCAGGGCCCCTCACCACCCCCAGGGGCCCTCTGCTCAAGCCTCAAAGCCCCCTCTGTCCTGCTTACTGCCCCCCAGCAAATACCTTTTTCTTGCACAGGGAGGTCAATAGGGAATGACAGAGTACAGGCTACAGATTAGTGTCCTGTCACAAGGGAGAGCCATTAGCAAGGGCAGGGTCTGATTGGGGGACCTCATACTGTCCATGATCCCCTGGCCCCCATTGCTGCAGCGCAACATCCACACCACCCCCTTCTACCAGGCCGCGCAGTAGTACGCGCACTACGTTTTCCCAGTGGAAGTGGCAGGAAGGGGCCTCCAAATCAGGGATATGGCCTGGCAAGGCTCACAAGGGTGGGATGGCCCACTGGGTTATTTTCTGGCCGGCCCAGTCCGTTATTCCAAGATGCCTTATGTGTTTTAATATCCAACCACTTTAAATCTGCCTTTGTTGGATATGGAGTCTTTAATAACTCTTTCAAGTATTCCTAACTAGAAGGTCTAATCCAGTGGTCCCTATCCAGCAGCTCACGAGCAACATGTTTCTCATCTGTATCATCATATAGAAGTTTTCCCCCAGCTAAAATACACTACATGTGTCATTACCTCTATGACTCAGCAGATCCTCAGTGACAGGAAACTACTCTTTCATTCTTATAGTTTATTCACTGCACACCCTAATTCAATATGGCTGTTCCATTAAAGGCACAGTATCATCTGAAAATAAAGTTTTTTTTTTACTCCTGAAAACAGTGTTTGAAATTTGGTTACTAAATTCAGTGATGGGGGAAAAAATGTATACATTTTTGTTTTAACATTAAGCCTATTTTAAGCGTAATTTTGTTGTTTCCCAGTTACTGTATACATTTCTAACTGTCTGCATAGCAGCCAATACACATAATGTGAATCAGTAAATTAAGCAGTAAATTACTAAATGATGGAATGAAAACATATACAGAAAAGGAATTGTTTATTGAACTCTTTTTTCATGATAAAGTGATAGTCTATAAGGTTGTTATTAGAGAAAAAAGGGACTTGAGCCACTGGCTCTTTTTTTGGATAATATCACAAACGTTGAGAAACACTGATATGGTCTTATTACCAAGACAGATGGTAGTAGGGCAAATCAGTGTTTTTCCACCAACAGTAAATGCCTGACACTGGCAAGGTTTGCCCATGATGTACAGTAACTAGACATTGTTCAGAAGATGAGAAAGGTCATTCTGAGAGTAAAACGCTGAGAGAAATCTGGAAATCTTACCTTGATTAATGTCAGTAGGAAGAGAGGAAGCACATTTTACAAAAGGATTTCATGTTATGGACAAATTCCTTTGTGTTTCTTGGCTTGGGTTAACAAGTTAGGCCAGGGTCAGATAAAAAATATAAGAAATTCAGTATTGGAAATGCCAAAGTAAGAAAACTAGATAGATGCTCTTCATTATATTGCAGGAACAAGGTCGGGGGTAGAGATATCTATGGTATATTTAAGGGTGTAAAATATGATTAGCTCACAAAGAGAGTTTTAGGTAGAAAAAGTGGAAATGTGTAATCTGTATGGGGGTGGTGGAAGCTAAGATATTAATAAATCATTTATAAAAGACTGAATATATAACTAGATATATAAAAGATCAAGTGTAAAGCAGGGTCCCCATGCCTTGTGTGGTTAAAATATGTGTAAGGGTTCACATCTGGTTTGGCTGAACAGAAGATTTGTATGAATTCTGCAAATAGTACTGAGATTTGACTCTAAAGATCCCTAATTCTAATTCAGATTCATGAAGCAGAGAGGATAAGAAAATGAGTGCTGTCAAGGGAATATGCATCACTCCAGGAAGGGAACATGGAATTATTTCATACACTGAGGGGGGTGAAGAACAATCTGTAGTTAATTAAGAGATCAAGATCTCTGGTTAAGCCTAGGGTCCAGACACAATGACCAATAATTTGGCAAGAAAAGGCTTCTGTGACAATAAAGTATACATCTGGGGTCAATGTAGTCTTATCTCTAAATTCTCCCTATGTGTCCTTTGAACTAATAAGGTTGATTTCATTCTGCCACATCCAGTTATATCAGTGTATGCAGCTCCACTATTCTTCCATGATAATTAGGTTCAGTCAGAGTGAATGGGACAGAGACTGGCATCTGCAGTGAGAATCGGTCAAGAGCTGGCACACATATGTCAGCACAAATAAAATCAGAATCAAGCTGAGGCTCATGAGCTCTGGAATGACTGAAAAGACTACAGTAAGGTTGGGCAAGCGCAATTATAAACAAAGGTTCTTGTTCAGATATATTTTATTATGGTTCTGGAGAAGGCAGGGCACTTGGTGCCTATGTAGAAATATAATTTTTTAAAAAGAAAAAATAAACAATCTCCCCAGCCCCTGTCAGACTTTGCTGTCTAAATCTGACAGCAGAGCTGGGGGTGAGGTGTACTTAGATCATTGGTGCACATGATTAAGGGACAGATTTATCATGGGTCGAAGTGAAAATTCGAATCTCTGAGTTTTTTTATGGACAAAACTGTCAAATTCTACTAGGGAATTGTTAGAATATTATTACATTTTTTAAAAAAAATCTAATTACAATTTTAAATGGATTCTAATTACATTTTTTACATTTATCATACACTGGCCCTTTAAAGGGGCTGTTTAGCTTCCAAACACTTTCAGTTCAGTTGTTTTCAGATTGTTCCCCAGAAATAAAGTTTTTAAAGGTATCCTGTCATGGCAAAACATGTTTTTTTCAAATCCATCAGTTAATAGTGCTGCTCCAGTAGACTTCTGCACTGAAATCCATTTCTCATAAGATCAAACAGATTTTTTTTTAATTCAGTTTTGAAATCTGACATGGGGCTAGACATTTTGTCAATTTCCCAGCTGCCCTGGTCATGTGACTTGTGCCAGCACTTTAGGAGGGAACTGCTTTCTGGCAGGCTGTTGTTTTTCCTTCTCAATGTAACTGAATAGTACGCAGTGGGACATGGGTTTTTACTATTGAGTGTTGTTCTTAGATCTACCAGGCAGCTGTTATCTTGTGTTAGGGAGCTGTTATCTGGTTACCTTCCCATTGTTCTGTTGTTAGGCTGCTGGGTGGGGGAAAGGGAGGGTTTATATCACTCCAACTTGCAGTACAGCAGTAAAGAGTGATTGGAGTTTATCAGAGCACAAGTCACATGACCAGGGGCAGCGGGGAAATTGACAAAATGTCTAGCCCCATTTCAAAATGAAATATAAAAAAATCTGTTTGCTCTTTTGAGAAATGGATTTCAAAGCAGAATTCTGCTGGAGTAGCACTATTAACTGATGCGTTTTGAAAAAAACATTTTTTCCCATGACAGTATTGTGGTGTTTATACAAATGGTCTGTGGGTGTCACTGTGCATATACAGGACAGTCTGTACAGCTTGAAAGTGAAAGTAAGAGTTACTGCTGTTATGTAATAGCTGCATGAACCTGCTAATAAAGCACTGTTATACTCTCCTCAGACTCGGCTACCAAACATAACAAATGGCGACAAGTAGTGATGGGCGAATCTATCCCGTTTCGCTTCTGACGAAAAATTAGCGAATTTCCAGCGAAATTTGCGAATTTGGCAAAAAATTTGCAAAACGAGGTGCGGCACGTTTTTGACGCACGTTGCATCGTTTTTGACGTGTCGCATGACTCGTTTTTTTTACGCCAGCGAATTTTCGCTGGTATTTCACGAATTTATGCGCCGGCGGCGAATCGCGGGAATTTGCAGCAAATTCGCCCATCACTAGCGACAAGGATGTCTTTTCTACCTCTGCAGCAGCCTGCACCTTTTCTCCCAAACCCTGGTGAGCCTACCATACCTTTTGCTGTTTGGATCCGCATGTTTAAGAATTACATTATTGCTGCTGACCAAGGGGAGATTTCTGCTTCTAGAAAGCATGCTTTACTTATTCATTGCCTGGGAGCAGAGGGACAGTGTATATTATATACATTACCATCACCTGATGATACTTATGAAACTGTGTGGTTGCTGAAAATTATAAATTCCACCAACATGAACAGCGTAATGGTGAATCCAAAGAACAATTTGTAGCAGCTTTGAGAGAGCTGGTTGTTACCTATGAGTTTGGGATTCTAACAGATGAAATGATAAGAGACCAAATAGTGGAAAAAACAAACTCACCTCGCATTAGAGAGAGACTGCTGCTAGAGCAAGATTTAACCTTTGCAAAGGCTATTACAGTTGCTAGGCAAATTGAAACAGCTGTGGCAGAGGCTAAAACTCTCAGTCAGGGAACTGCTGGGAATGTACAGATTGTGAATTCAAAACTGCTGCCTAATAAAGCACATTCACAGGAAAAATACAATGCTAAGGAAAGGGATGTGAAGAATGTATATATTGCTTTAAGAAACATACTGTTTAATTGTTACTGTTTATCATATTTGTCCAAATGCTTTCCTACTATAGGGGGGATATGTGGTGTTTATACAAATGGCCTGCAGGTGTCACTGTGAATACACAGGACTTTCTGTACAGCTTGAAAGTGAAAGTAAGACTTACTGCTGTTATGTAATGGCCGCATGAACCTGCTAATAAAGTACTGTTATACTCTCCACATCCTCGGCTACCAAACACAACAAGTATCCCTTTAAATTACTTTCCATTTTAATCATTCTTCCAGAATCTAATTTTAAATTTGAATGTGTGGTTGAGTCTGGCAGCTCAGTAATTCAGGTGCAGACTCTAAACTGTTGCAATTTTGCAACATTTAGTTGATAGTTTTTTTTTTACTTACCCCCTCCAGGCAGATTCTGTCCAACGGAGTTCACGGGCGCCATCTTCAGCCTCTTTGGTAGTCTTCGGAATGAGACTGGTGCTTTCGCAATTTTCGCAAATCTGCCGATTTACTGTTTTAGCCTATGGGGATAAATTTGGAGTCGTTTGCTGCTTTCATGACATTCTAACTTTCTGAAAGAAATTTTTATTCAAATTTGATTTGAGTTTGCAGGTCGATCCCATTCACCAGAGTTTCCAAAACTCCAATTTTTTTATAAATTGCAGTTGGTCAAATTTCGAGTTAATGTAAGTTTTAAATAACTCCCATGAACTCGAAATTCAACTCTTGATAAATCTGCCCCTAAGTGTTGTTTAGACATGAAATGCAGAAGGCTTTAGAGATGATGGTATGAATAAAGATTTTTCTACTTTTTAATCTTTGTTGGCCTGTCTGTGGCTCAATAGAGTGCCCAATACCTTCATTTTTTTGTTCAATTTACATTTCCCTGAGCTGAGGGTTTGGGGTTGGAGTACCTGGACCCCTGTTGTACATTGGTGAATTTTAATGGATTGTAATTTTGGTGTCTGCATTTTTTGTCCCTTTATTGTAATCTACAGCACCCCCAGTTGTAAACAATAATGAAGAGGAAACAGCAAAGCATTGAAAACACCAACAGAAACCTGCAACTTAATTAAACTTCAGTAAGTATCCAAAACTTCCCAAACTTGTAGAATATCAGTTTCAGTACTATTTGCCATTTTAACGTAATAATAAAAAACATATAACAATTTAAAAAATGTAGTCTGTAAATTAGTAAAACAATAGTAGGTCTAGATTTCATTTACAAATATAATAGCATATATCACGGCTGGCATTAGAAGCAGAATTTAAATTTCTACAAACTGGACAAGACTAAAATAGTAACAGTTTTTTTAAAAAAAAGATTTAAATCTTACTTTTTGGGTTGCATCCATTTTATTACATCTGGAATTCACCCCATGTGATAAAGTTTTGAACATGGTGAAAAGGAGATTAAATGTGTCCCCACATGTCTCACTTTACCAATCCTGAGTGGGTAACCTAGATTTTAGATGGCAGTTTTGGTGAACTTCAGGGTCTATTTATCATTATGTGTAAAAAGTGTAGAGAAATATTACTGGTGCTCAGAAATCAAATCTTTCCTTTTGTTTTCTAAATTCTTCACTCTACTTTTTACACAACATGATAAATAGGTCCCTCAGTAGTGTTTGGAATCCCTGTGATCAAAGGCATGTTAAACAGTGTCACACTCTGGTTCTTCAAAATATATCACTGGAGGAAAGAAACATCCCAGTAAACTTATTTCAGAAAGGCAAACATCCATTAGACCCATTCCATCCATGTACAAAATAATAATGGAAGAAGAACTTAGATAAGACATAACAACACAAAGGGTATTATGTGCTACAGCTTGATTTTTGTCTGGTAAATTTTTGAGTGGAAATTTTTTTTCTTCTAATTTATAATACCCCGAAGCTGCAAAAAGTCAGAATCTGATAAATCCGCCGTCTCAAACCTGTTGAGGTCATGTAGAAAGACAGCCGTACACCTAGAGATCTGCTCATTTGGAAATATCACCAAACAAGTGGATTTCTCCCTGTTATGCCCACATTGAGTTGGGCGATAACGGGCTGATCCAATCGTGGGACCTAGGGCCCAAAGATCAGATCATAATGTATGGAATAGGGTGGTCAGATTACGGGACCTCATCAAGGAACAGACGCGATCGGACAGAGTTTTTAACCCTGCCCGATTGACGTCTGCCTGCGATCGTGAAAGATCGTCAGAGGGCCCCAGATACATAGGCCAATAAGCTGTCGACTCTGTCTTTTGGCAGCTTTTATCGGCCCGTGTATGGCCAGCATTAGTCAATGGGAGATGCCCACTTTACTCAGGCACCATCAAATAGAGATCATTAAATAAAAAATATAGAAAATAGAGATAATTTTCTATAGTATGGTCAGTACCCACCCTAAATAGGGGGCACAACTAGGTGATCATTACTTGCTGCTGATATACATTATGTTGTGATACAGACCCAGTATCTGCTGTAGGCAGCTAGTAGGGTCCAGAACAATGCACCCAGTTGTGTCTGTTCAGCTGTTATTGAACTAAATTACCAGCATCCCCTGGCTGCCTTCAGTTTTTGGTGTATTACATAATATAGAACCAATTTTCACAATGAAATATGTACATGTAACTAAGTTCATCCCACATGCCCCTTTGATGCAGAGGGCAAAATGCTTTCTCTGCTATAACCTAAAACTAAATTATTCCTTTTTTTGCTCCTGTTTGAAGTAGAGATCTGAGAGCAGAGCTGTACATACTGTATGATTTTATTAATGAGCCGCATGTTAGTCTTCAAACAGACATCCTAACCTACTACAAATGTCATTAATATTTTAATTTTTCAATTAAAGCCGTCACATTCTAGGTTATTCAATTATGCCTTTAGGTTGTGTCAATATGCCTTAATTGGATTTCATCGTATTAACTTGTTGTTTTAGCCAAATGTTGATGTTAAATCTTTAGTAAGTTCTTTTTTTTCTTTTCCTTCTATCCTGGGAGTCCTTTCCTGCTTGTGCAGTGGGCTGTCACTTTGGGTCAAGTTAGTCTCTGCTATCTGTAGGTCCTGTTTGGCCCTGTCCAGTCTACCCTCTGTCTTAATGCACTCCTTTTTTATTAGTGAAATATAGGCAACCCTAGTCCAAGCTTTACATGTGTCCCAAACTGTTGCTTCCTCAGCTGTGCCTGCATTAATCTCCCAGAATTCTACCAGCTGTGGGTGAAAATTCTCTTGAATGTTATTATTATGAACCCATTTGGGGGCCAAGTGCCAAATGTAAGCTTGTTTTGGACCGGGAAAGGTCAAGGACAAATGTAAAGGTGCATGGTCAGAACACACCCTTGGTAAATAGTTGGCTGATACTATGAGGTGTAGAGCCTCCTTATTCACTAGGGCTAGGTCGATACGAGACAAGGCAGATGTTGCTGTTGTATAACAAGAATATTGCCTGCTCGTGGGGTGTTTACATCTCCACGCATCTTGCAGTTCTGCCCCTGTAATCCAATTAGGGAAGACTGAGGAGTCTTGAGGGAGGAACCGGAGCCTGTCTACGGCCGAGTTTGGTACAGCGTTAAAATCTCCTACCCAGAGAGTTGGGTGATTTCCCATGTCAGCTACAAAAAGTAGTATCTCATCTAGAAGTGTTATGTTGAAAGGGGGAGGTACATACGCATATATAATAATCACACATAGGTTAAATAGCAGACATTTGAGAATGATATATCTCCCTTTTGCATCTGTTCGTAAGTTCTCCACTCCGAGCCGCAATGCTCTCCTAGTTAAGATCGCAACTCCTCTCGAGTGGGATGAGTAATCAGCATGGTAGAGACGACCCACTCAGGCCCGCTTCAGTGCTCTTATCCTTTAACCCGTTAAAGGAAAACTATACCCCGAAAATGAATTTTTGAGCAACAGATAGTTTATATCAAATCAAGCGACATATTAAAGAATCTTACCTACCTGGTATATATATTTAAGTAAATATTGCCCCTTTACATCTCTTGCCTTGAACCACCATTTCATGATGGTCTGTGTGCTGCCTCAGAGATCACCTGACCAGAAATATTTCAACTCTAACTGTAACAGGAAGAAGTGTGGAAGCAAAAGACACAACTCTGTCTGTTAATTGGCTCATGTGACCTAACTTTATAGTTTGTTTGCTATGTTTGTGTGCACCGTTGGATCCTAGGATCCCAGGAGGCTGTCCTTATTTTTTAAAATGGCTATTTTCTTTTTATGATTACCCAATGGCACATTCTACTAAAAAGGTGTATTATTATGAAAATGGTTTATTTACATGAAGCAAGGTTTTACATATGAGTTGTTTTATGCAATATCTGTTTATAGAGACCTACATTGTTCGGGGGGTATAGTTTTCCTTTAAGTGTGTTTCTTGAAGCATGCAAATATCTGCTCCAGTCTTTTTTAAATAGTCTAGTATTACGGACCTTTTTATACGGTCATTTAGACACCATGTGTTCCACGATACTATTTGTATCTTTTCCTGTGAGTCCGCCATTTCTGTCTATCTATCAAGTTAGCCAGTGAATCTACTCTGAGAAGGCACAGTTTGTGCTGGTCCTCTTCCCCTCTGTGAGCCATGCAACTTCTCCAAATCTTTTCATTACTTTTTTGAAACGTGTTGCAGATTTCCCGGTAACCTTTTTATTTATATTCATAGTTTACCAAGATTTGTGGCAACGGGCTTGTAACTTAGTTCCTTTCCTTTTATTCACAAAAAACATCTGTGTTATTTCATGGGGTTGAAAACTAGATTACCAGGGTACATAATGAGCTCCAGCTTACAAAACAATCACAACAAAGAGAAAGGAAGAGTGTTGTGTACTTGTAATCTAATAAACTCACCAAACATGTAGTAGCATCAGTTTTCCGTATTTAGACTATTCTTTATTCAGTTTTAGAAAAAAGTCTTTACCCTGCTGATAAAAAGCAGACCCACCACAAGATCCTACCTAAACCTTACTTTGCTGCATGTATGGTGTGGGCAATACTAGGCACATATTGATTTGAATTTCCATCACAAAGTTCTACCTTGGCCTCATTTGACTATAAAACGTGTAACCACAATGCAGCTGGGTGGTTCTAGTGGTCTCTGTCAAACTGGAGACATTCTTTGACTTGGCCACCCTTTTATAAAGGCCACTGTTATGCAGAACACAAATTCCACCCAAATATTGTGCAAGTTGCTACCTACATCTCCTCAAACAATCACAACTGCAATTACAAAGGAGGTTCTGCCAAGTATTGAATTGAAGGTGAATACTTTTTCAACCAACCATCTCTGCATTTTTTGTACCTTCAAAGTGTTACCTAAGTGTTACCTACCTTCATGGCTCTTGTGATGAAAGAGTTTCCTAATCAACAAGATCTATTCTCAAAGAAACGCTTCCATAACTTCAATTTAGTGACTTCTGAAAGACATGTCTAAATGCAGTATTCACCAAGGCCACAATTGAATAGCGTGCACATATTTGAGCAGAGCAGTATATGATATGTTTTGTGGGTCAGGTGAGTGGTTATGTACTTCTTTTCTTTCATTCGATAGTCTTTGTTATGAGCTACATGCTGCAATACTAATGAAAAATAAAGTCAAATCTACAGTAGAAGTTCAGTCACAATTCAGTTTTCTCAAAGTGCGTAGTAAAACATATGGGCATAGACTATTTTGTATGCTGATCAGGAAAGCAATCATTTACACATTTGTATTTGTTGATATATATGTGGAGACTCCATGCGCCTTCTTCTGTCTCAGTAACATAACATGTCCAGATGCATGCACCCTGGCTTTCAGTTTAGTTTAGTTCAACTGGTCAAACACAAAGATTTGCCTCTTTAACAAGGGCCAGATGAGTGGCTCTCTCATATGTCCAATCTTGACCTGATCCAATTGGCCATATATTATAATGATGGTGAGGCTGTGAGAGTGAGGACTGCATCAAAGAGCCAATGTGGTCCTTTCCCCAATGGGATTTATAAACCTGCCTCGCCAACATTTCCACAATTTTCATCCAGATATTGGTAAGGCATGCCTATAGAAGGGCACCATACATGGGCACATAAGGTGCCAACTTGGTCTGAATGAGCCCATCTTAAGTTTCTATATGCATAAATAATTTGTATAGTGCTTCAAGCTCCAAATTGTACATTTTTGAGGGTTTAACTTACCCAATGTATTGGGGGATCCAGGTGCTCACACCATAAGCCTTCAGCTCAGGAGGGCATTGTGACAAAATATATGAAAAAGGTTGGCACAAACTGGATCACTCTCCACGATGTAGTTAAAAAATGTATTTATTTAGAACTGCAACATCCCAAATGCCTAGGCATTTGGGATGTTGCTGTTCTAAATAAATAATTTTTTTAACTACATCGTGGAGAGTGATCCAGTTTGTGCCAACCTTTTTCATATATTTCATCTTAAGTTTCTGCCTCATCTTAAAGGGCAAGGAAAGGCAAAGAAATAAAATCCCATTTTTACTTTCTTCAATGAAAAAGAAATCTACCTCTAATATACTTTAATTTAAAAATGTGTACCGTTTTTATAAGAAACCTGACTGTATGCAGTGAAATTCTCCCTTCATTTAGTGGTGTGGGTAGGAATTGTCAGACGGTCCCTAACTTCTGGCAGGGAAACAATCATACATATGAACAGTAGGTGGAGCCCCTACCTTACTTACCAGCCATGCAGAACTCAAGCAGCTTTGTTTTTTGATCATTTATGATGATCCCTAAGAAGCCCAGATCACACTGAGCATGTGTATGTAGTCTAGTCTTGCAAAGATGTATAACAGAGTTACAAGATGACAGCCCCCTGTGGCCAACTTTGAAAGCATAAATCATTTGTTTGATTAGGCTTGTGGTGCAGTGAGTTTATGTTTAGTATACAAAATACAGCATTTCTAGCCTTATTCTATTTTACACTTTCCTTGCCCTTTAAATGTCAGGGTACAATTCCTCTTCACTTATAGGTGGAGGTAGGCCTACAAAGGAGGTGCATTAGTACAATAAGGTACACTAGTGATTGTTGCAGAGCCCTTCCCATGAAGTGTTCTCTCATCCATCCAAAAGACATATGGTATCTTTTAACCAAAAACGGATATCCATAAAGCTCCAAATTACAGGAAGGTCACCTCCCATAGACTCCATTTTATCCAAATAAACCAGTTTTTGAAAAAATGTATTTCCTTTGTCTATGTAGTAATAAAATATTACATTGTACTTGATCCAAACAAAGATATAATTAATCCTTCACCATCATCCAGAAGTTTTAGGTTTGGTCTTCCCCACTTTCATGCTCTTCCAGATATTGCCACATGGGCACAGTTAACACTCTAGGGGCATCGTCACTGGTGGTTAATGCAAAATCTATGACTTTAATTTCTTCTAGTCCTTCCTGGAAATCCAGAGAATCTGGGGCGATGTGTTAAAACTTTCTCAGTGAGAAGTTTACACTCCTAAACATTTGCTCTTCAGAACTCTGTTTGCTAGGACTTACAGGTGACCTACAATTCCAGCCTGTGCTTTTTACATTGCATTATAATGCGCTGGAAGTCCCTGGACCCCGTGCCCTACAATTTTGGCAAAAATTAGAGAATGAAACTAACCTACCTAGCAAAAGATCTAGATAATCCATAATGGAAGCAAAAACAACCTATTTGGGCTATTTAATGCTTAAATACTTTTCTAGTAGACTTAAGGTATGAAGATCCAAATTTTACCGAAAGATCCCTTATCTAGAAAACCCCAGGCCCTGAGCACTCTGTATAACATGTTCCACACCTGTATTTCCTTTAGTTTGAGATAAATATCCAACAATTACTTTTCAGGTGTGTCAGTTACATCACCAACTTTACAAGTTAGTTTCTGTCTTAATTTAGAAGGCAGGGCACAGTCCCATTCCATTTGTCAGTTCTCCACATGTAGATAAAGGCTTTGCACAGGCTCAAAAAGGCTGCATTCAATCTAGACTAGAACTAGAAGTGCAGAGGCCTTCCATAAAACAGCCTAAGCAATATATATATACATATACATATATACACTGTATATTTGAGCATTCCCTTCAGTTGAAGATTATTTCCATCCCATCATTAGCGGAGAGTCTAGTTTAGCTTTGCTCAAGGCCTAGGCTGTACCTGATGCAACTATAGGTGGCCATACAAGGGCCGATAAAAGCTGCCGACAGACTGAGTGGGGCATGGGGCACTCCGACGGGCTTCCCCAAAAGTCATCCAGATGTCGATCGGGCAGGATTAAAAATCCAGTTGGATCACGGCTGCATCTGTTCGTTGATGCGGTCCCACAATCCGACCAACCGTTCTGATCGTTGGGCACTAAGGGCCCACGATTGGATCAGCCCGATATCACCCACCTCATGGGGGGGGGGGAAAGAGATCTCACCATGTATGGCCACCTTAAAGGAAAAGTAAATGTTTTTCTTTTTCTTTCTGTAAATTTGCTCTAAACAGCCCCCCAGATTAATGGGGGCGGGGCTTCACTCTGCACCAGGAAGAAGGGGAAACAAGCTGCTGATAACACAGAAACCAGAGCAGACTTGCAGCAGGGACTAAGGTACATTAATCTGGGGGGCTGTTTAGAGCAAATTTACAGATAGAAAAAAAAAAGGTTTACTTGTTCTTTAACAGAATACCAGTAGCCAAATAAATGATTCCAGAAGTGCAGGTACATTCGTCACAAAAACTACAAAATAAATTAATTAGGGGACAGTCTGGAAACAATCATGAAAGCGTATGTATGGTTCAGAAATAAATCACACAATGTGAGGGGAACAAAGCAACAATGTGAGCAAAGTGATCAAACAGCCCACAGTTCTCTCTCTGAGGTATGATCCATTTCTTACAAATCTCATCAAACACTTGTAGAGGGATCTAAAAATTGTATCCTTCAGATTCTGAAGACCTGGAGCAATCGGCAAAAGCCAGTGGTGCATCATTAGAGGTATAGAAAGCTCCTTCATGGCTATAGGAAGGCACTGCACTATCGTGTATAGTACAACATTTTGGGGACATTTACAGAATAACATGCAAACCTTCTTAGAGATGAAGTCACACTCAAAAAGGGACAACCACTATTAAAAAAGAAATTAAGTCGGTAACAAAGGTAAGAGATATTTACATGTGTTTACTCACAGACTTGTTAAAACGTTTAATGTCTTATATACATTTGTCATATCGTTAACAGCAACAATCAGTATATATTACGGTCTATTATATGCAAGAAAAGTCTCTGAACAGCAAATATGGCGTATGTTTTATTCTATTTACAATACATTTGTTATAAATATAATACATCGTTTATTGAAAAGCATATTTTAATTATATTGAGGTGATCAACTCAATTGTTAAACAGTTAAATAATAATAATAATAATAATAATAAAGTCGATAGCTGGAGTCGTGAAATAGTGCACCGAGTATTGAGATGAATCTCTTTGTTAACTAATGGGTTTGGGAATATCACTGAAGAGAGTTTGCAGATTGGCTAGACACAGAGCAGGGAGCGGGATATTTTAATACTCTAGAGAAAACCTGTAAGGGGATAGAAGAACTGACAAAACCAAAGGGCAAATGAAAATAATGGCGGAACTCCTAGAACAAAATAAATGAGTGGTTGTACTTCTAATTCTCTTTCTGTATATACATCTGTAAGGAATGCATCCACCTCAGAACAGGAAATAGCCATTTCCTTGGCAAGGTTAAAGCTCTGTACAGATGAATGACATGGGCAGCCGATTAGTCAGTTCCAAATATCTTGCATAAAGAAACTGGGAATATTCAATTTAACATTTGCTATTGGTTCCTACGGAATCTCCTGCATGTTGGATATTAAAGGAGGCGTGACTTTCATCCCTTCATTCCACGACAACACGGTATATCTAACATTAAGCTGACCCATTCCTCCCCATTGAGGCGGAGAGAACAGCAGTCAGACATTGTTGATGACAATAAGCGCTGGCATGGAACTCTGTGGACTTGCTTCAAACAGAGTCACTTGGTTGGCCAGTTTGGCAAACACCCGAGGAGTCCCAAGGTTGTAGATTCCCGTGTGCAAAAAACAAGCCTTCAGTTGCAAAGTGAACACTTCGTGGCTCCTCAGCTGCAGTTTATAATCGGTTTGCCCAAGCCAGGTGAAAGAACCGTGGGATTCCAGTGCTTCAGGGCTGAAAAGAAATAAAACACATATCAATTATAATTGTGAGACTGCTGCATAAAGATGATTAAACCCACAGCATCATGTTATGAAGCATCTTTCCTTTACAAAGGAGCCATATTAACAGTTATAACACTGAAATAAAAATATTTGCAGGGTATTTGTCAAAGATAAAGGCCCAAGGCAACCACAGTCCTTAAGCAGTAAAGATCTGTGTCTCAGCTGATGCCCCAGTAGCTCCCTGTTGTCTGTTTCATGCTCTGGGCTGATCTAAGGTAGTTTGTTACCTGAGTTAGGGGCCGACTCACAGTTTACACTGTAAATACAATATAAAAGTCATAATACAAGGCTAATAAGGACTTAAAGGAGAACTAAACCCTAAAAATTAATATGGGTAAAAATGCCATGTTTTATATACTGAACTTATTGCATCAGCCTAAAGTTTCAGCTTGTCAATAGCAGCAATGATCCAGGGCTTCAAACTTGTCACAGTGAATCACCATCTTGGAAAGTGTCTGTGACACTCACATGCTCAGTGGGCTCTGAGCAGCTGTTGAGAAGCTAAGCTTAGGGGTCGTCACAAATCATCAAGCAGAAAATAAGGTTGGTCTGTAATATAAGCTGATGCTACAGGGCTGATAATTAAATTCTGATGCTAGTTGCACTGGTTTCTGTGCTGCCATTTACCAATAATCTGTACTGAATACTAATCTGCCTTATACTGTGACAGTTATACTCTATATATACGGTTTATTGTGCATCTGTCCCAAAATTCAGTAAGTGACAGCAGCACAGAGCATGTGAATCAGTGAATCAGCAGAAAAGAAGATGGGGAGCTACT
Source organism: Xenopus borealis (assembly GCA_024363595.1). NCBI lineage: Eukaryota > Metazoa > Chordata > Amphibia > Anura > Pipidae > Xenopus > Xenopus borealis. The sequence continues at coordinate 113,533,358 of CM044441.1, forward strand.
GGGGCATCTTTGGAGACTCAGATCTTTACTGCTAAAGGACTGTGGTTGCCTTGGGCTGGTACAGAAGCACAAAACATTATGTATAACATTGCTAGCTACTTCTTTAGTTAAGCTTTAGTTCTCCTTTAATTCAGATATAGGGTCGCCAACAACCCTGTGTATTCTGCATCAGCCTATAATAAGATGTGTGTAGCATCAGCTTCTAGAACAAACAACCTTATTTTCTACTTGATGATTGCAAATCAATCCCCGAGTTTCTCAGCAGCCCAGAGCACACGTGTGCAGTGTCCCTGATACAAAATCCAATATGGTGAGCTCCTGTGCATACCTTTGAAGTAGTGATGTGAAGGTCGGGATTTTCCTGACCCTAGTCAGCCTGTGCCTGCATGCGCTTCCGGGCTCCTTAAATAGACTTGCGCCGCCCTGGCGATGATGTCACAAAAGGGGCGGGACAAGCCGGTGCGAGGCTATAAAACCGGAAGCCGGCATTTGAAGGTGGTGGGTGGGGAGAGCAGGAGAAGAGCTCAACCTGCACCTGCCCGCAACCAGCAGTGTTAGGTCCGCCCGCACATCACTACTTTGAAGGCCTGGATTGTTACTGCTATAGGGATGCTGAACCACTCTCTGCTGGCATAGTTAAATACCCTGTACACCATTCATATTCTAAGTGCAGCAAGAACTACCCATTATCTGAAACACTCAACCAATCAAAAGCACAAACAAGTAAAGAGAACCCAGCGTGGAACAATTTAGACAATTGTACCCAGTGGACTCCCCCCCCCAAAAATGCAGTTGCACAAGCATAGGAACACAGGTAAATTAGAAAGAATCATTATTAAAGGAGAACTAAATAACCCCTTTAGTGTCTTGCTAAGTGTCTAAATAAGACACTTAGCAAGACACTAAAGGGGTTATCTATTAAAGTCCAAATGCCGACCCCCCCCCTAAATAATTGTGTTTTTTGAACTATAAAATCTGAATTTGTCATTGTAAAGTCAAAATCTGAAAATGCGTTCTCAGACCTGCCGAGGTTGTATGTAAGTCAATGGAAGAAGTCCCAAAGACATCTTGGTCTGCTCCGGGTTTTCAGATTTTTGTCCGAAAATCACAAAATCTTCAGAGTTTTTGGGTGGAAAAATCCAAAAAAATTCGTACAAATCTTTTTTTTCACGATTTTAAAAATTTCCGGGAGAGTATATTGATAAATAAGGGGAAAAAAAACTGTGTGGATTTGGTCTGAGTAGTTTTCAGAAAATATTGAGATAAATTTGGATAATGCCTGCTGAAATGTCCATGTGACATGGGTTATGTAGGTCAAATACAGAACAATGGGAAGGTAACCAGATAACAGCTCCCTAACACAAGATACAGCTCTCTGGTAGATCTAAGAACAGCACTCAATAGTAAAATCCAGGTCCCACTGAGACCTGAGAAATAACAGCCTGCAAGAAAGAAGTTCCATCCTAAAGTGCAGGCACAAGTCACATGACTGGGGGCATCTGGGAAAATTACAATACGCTTAGCCCCATGTCAGATTTCAAAATTCAATCAGTTTGCTCTTTTGAGAATTTAATTTCAGTGCAGAAGTCTACTGGAGCAGCACTATTAAAAAAAAAAAAATTTTTCCCATGACAGTGTCCCTTTAAGCATGGGAACGCTACAGGCACCACAGTTTCTAGACATTTCAATGCAGTTAAACCCAACCTGTCAGAACTGGGCAGAATAAGACAGTTTTAGAAGTGGTACATTGAATGACAGCTGGAGTTTGAAATGTTTTCTCAGATATATGTTGCTTTATATGGTATTAATTATGTATCCTTTCCTTTGCGCTTAAAGAGAACAAGAATTGGTTTTAATGTGTTGTATGTACAGACCAGCTAAAGGTTAGATATATTGGGCATTTTCATTCCTATGTCTATAAACATGCTTGTGGTATCAGTGGTAGACCCAGGAGCAGCCAGTTCCTCTAGTTATATTGCCGTTTCTCTGGATTTTAAATGGACACTAATGTAATGCACTTAATTGAATATGTATGGAATCTCAATGACACAATGGACTGTTGCTGGGGAGATAAACCCTGTTGAATATTTATGGACCTGTAAACTGAATTTACTTGACACACCTTAGAGGTGGTTACATTTTATCCAAGTAATCCAAGTTTTTAAAAATGAATTCCCTTTTCTCTGTAATAATAAACTATGTACCTTGCACTTAATCCAAACTACGATATAATGAATCCTTATTGGAAGCAAAACCAGCCTATTAGATTTATTTAGGGTTTTCATGATTTTTAGTAGACTTAAGGTATGAAGATCCAAATTACAGAAAGATCCATTATCTGGAAAACCCCAGGTCCTGAGCATTCTGGATAACAGGTCCCATACCTATAGAATAGAGATGTGCGGGCTGACCCAACACCCACCGGCCCTGCGGGTTTACCCACAGGTCTGGCCGACTTCACACTGCTGTTTGCGGGTGGCGGGCGGGTTGAGCTCTTCTCCTTCTCTCCCCACCAGCCACCTGCAAGTGCCGGCTCTATAGCAGCGTGTCTGCTCGCCTTGCCCCTTTTGTGACATCATTGGCGGGGCGGCCAGGGTCTATAAAAGGAACCCAGAATTGCGGGCTGAGGGAGGGCAAGTAAGGGTTGGAAGCGAGTCGGGAAAATTCCGACCCGCACATCACTGCTGTACAAAATATGTTCTCAGTGAAACCGCATCCAAACACTCCTAAAGCGGAGACATCTTTTTATGTATTTTACCTACTTAAGGGCTGGTGCAGACGGGGAGATTCGGGGAGATTCTGTCGCTTGGCGCAGCGATTTCTGGAATAGCCCAAAGTTCCCTCACGAAGCAACTTCGTGCGATTCTGGAAATCGCCGCGCCGTGTGTGCATTGGCGCTTTTTAATTTAAACAGGCGGCGGACAGGGAGAAGGCAGTTCGGGGAGATTGTCGCCTTGATTAATCGCCAGGCGACAGAATCTCCCTGTCTGCACCCAGCCTAATAATACAAGCTTGTTCTTATAGATTATGTCCTTCACGCAAGAAATACATCAGAAGTGTGACTGCGTACAATTATAATGTCAGAATTTACACACTTACCTTCTGGCCTTATGCCTGAGGTCAACAATAACATCCACTTCAGCCTGGGAACTGTTGGAAAGGACAAGGGTCACTGGAACTAAACAAAGGCTGGAAGAAAAACAGCAAATTAATTTCCATACATGCAATCATCAATGTCTATGGGTTGATGCATATTTTCCTCACACAAGCATGCCCCTCTAGCAACTCCATACCACCATTATGGATTTACTGTTTTTGCCTTGTGTCAGTGACAATCGGCTGCAGGACGCAGAGAGGCAGAAAAGGAAGGTTACTAATTCAAAACCCCTCAATAATTAAAACCAAAGGAGAGCAGGTCCATCTATAACATAAAAAGGGTATGTAACGAATGGGTGAACGTCTCCTTTAAGTTATAATTATGAAAAATATTTATCATGTTTATTTAAATCTATAGAGTTTTGCCTTGGAGCTCCTGTTTCCCTTGTGGTTTCCGTTCCATCCATGGGGGTGAATATTGCTAGAGGGCCTATGAAATGTTCTGACAGGACAGTTACTGAACTAAAGGGCACTATGTAGCCTTGCACATCATGCTAAACGTATGCAATGCCTCTGTAACTATTGTTTCTATTGAAAAAAAAATACGAGATTCCTAATATAGCATCAAATTCTATCCATTTTCAACAGAGCAAATGATGGTGATTATTCTGTGATTTGTCTCCCCAGTGTATACATTTATATAGATTGTACTTTTATGCACTGTACAGCTCTTCGGCACCTTAACAGTGCTTTACAAATACACTTATACATACATCCCAATTACTTAACCCTATAATCAGTTTGTTTAATTTACAGCTCTGCACAACATACCCTTCCCCATCTATAGCCCATGTCTTATGTTATACAGATATGAAGGTCGATCATCAATTTACTGTTCCCACTGAAATCCTCCTTATCTTCCCACATTGACTCTGAAGGACCAGGGAGTTGGAAAAATAATGCTCTTTTAGTTTTACTGTTCAGTGCAAGAAATAACAGCAGCAACACAAGGACAGAAAAGCTGTATGACTGGAAACTTTTTACACGTACTTTGTAGATATTTTAAACAAGGGCTCAACAACCAAAGTCATCTTCTGACTGCAGGATTTTGCTTTTTTACTTTTCTGAAATATTACGTCTTTAATTTTAACCACATCTCATCTTGTTCCCATGCTGGTAACCAGTAAATGCTACCTGGTCAAACTTAGTGACTTTCATTATACAACACCCTAATTATATTCCACCTTCCAAAGCTCCTCCCTTTTTTACTGGGAATTTCAGCATGCTAGGGCCATTGCCAACTGCCTAAAATATCTTAGGTTGACAAATTAAAATATTAATGGTTTAAAGTCTTTGTATTTTATGTAAATGTTAGCCTACCACAGAACCCCTCAACTCTGTTGACATTATTTATTATTATTAGGGTTGCACCGAATCCACTATTTTGGATTCGGCCGAACCCCCGAATCCATTGCCAAAGATTCCGCCTAATACCAAACCAAACCCTACATTGGATTCAGTTCGGGCAGACTCAAGGATTCGGCCGAATCAGAATCCTGCTGAAAATGGGCAAATCCTAGCCGAATACTGAACCGAATCCTGGATTCGGTGCATCCCTAATTATTATATATATATATATTTAGTTAGGTATTTATTTATTATATAGCAAGTTTCATAGATTATACATAATTTTAATCGGTACCTGCCCCAGTGGAGCTTACAACTAATTTGCTTTCCCATTCACATACACCAGTTAATTATATCAGAAACCAATTAACCTGCCTCGCGAGTCAATTTGGAGCGATTCCACAAATCGCGCCGCTGCGTGTGAATAGGCGCAGGCGATTTCAAGTCACGCCGGTGCGCCAGGCGACAAAATGCCCCCGAATCTCCCCGTCTGCTCTAGCCCTTATGGAGTGAGAGTAAACCCGGAATACCTGGAGGAAATGATACAGTGTCCTGGCTGGAAATAAACCTGAGCTGCAAGACCCGATGTTAAGCACTGGACGTACTGCTCAAGTGTCAACTAGGCAAGTAATCTTCTGCATTATGGAGTGAGTAGTAGTGAAACCTACCTTTTCTGATGGAATGGATGATTGAAAGATTCTGGATAGTGAAGGCTTGTTTTTATTAGGTTGGAAACCTGTTCTGGTGATGGTGTGACAAGTGCAGCATTATTTTCAGACCGAGTGAATTTCAAAAGAACCATTTCTGGCTGTTCCTAGGTAGACATAAATAGTTATTCAGTATTTAGGCTGAAAACTGAATTTAGTCATTAGTCATAGATAAATAAGCCAATAAATAAAACAGAGCTTTGGCACTACATTGCAAACAGGTACAGATCCACTCCACATAAAACAAAACGAGTGCAAAACAGAGAGACCAACAAGCTCTACACATCTTTTTTTCTTAGGTTAATACAAGAGTGAATTAATAGCATAATCATATTTGAACCTATACTTTATAGTTGTTAAGGTGGCCATAGACGCACATAATATCGTACGAAACAAATTTGTTAGTGCTGAATCGTCGTATACAGGTAGAATTCTATTGTTTTTACCTGTATATCTGACGATTCAGCTCTATACATGTGTGTTGAAACGAATGATCTTTCTTGGAAAAGCATTAGTCACACACAATTTCAAGAATTAAATTCTAATACAAGTATGGGATCTCTTATCTGATATCTAGAAAATTATGAATTACAGGAAGGCCATCTCCCATAGACTCCATTTGCAGCTAACTATCCCTTTGTTTTATATTTACCAAGTTAAAGAAGAAGGAAAGCTATGGAGGCATTTTATTGCCAATAGATTAGCTGCAATTATGCAAGCTATGACACTATATTTATTCTGTAGAATGTTTTACCATACCTGAGTAAAAAGCTCTAGAAGCTCTCGTTTTGTTTAGGGCTGGTGCAGACAGGGAGATTCTGTTGCCTGGCGATTAATCGCCTCTTCTGCGACAATCTCCCCAAACTGCCTTCTCCCTGTCCACCGCCTGTTTAAATAAAAAAGCGCCAGCGCCAATGCACATGCGGCGCAGCGATTTCCGGAAACGCCCGAAGTTTCCTCACGAAACAACTTTGTGCGATTCCGGAAATCGCAGCGCCGAGTGTGCATTGGCGCTGTCGCTTTTTTACTTAAACAGGCGGCGGACAGGGAGAAGGCAGTTCGGGGAGATTGTCGCCTTGCAGAATAGCCAGGCGACAAACTCCCGAATCTCAGTCTGCATGAGCCGTTAGGATAGCAGCTGGGAAGAGATAACTGAGCATGCTCACGCCCGGGGCAAGGAAGTTTAAGCTGTAGGAAATCTGATACAGATACACAATAGAAGGAAAGAAAAGCAGTGTTTCTTTTAACAGAGGACTCAGAGCAGTAAACTGTCAAAGTAGTGCTGCTCTATTTATGAGGACCTTTCTGATAAGGCTTAGTTAGTTTTTACCTTTCTTTCTCCTTTAAATGTGCGCAACCAAAGAACCTTGTACTGCATAAATTAAATGACTAAGTTATCGAACAATTAGTATGTATTTGCTTACAAAGGGCTGCTATAAGTTTTGCATGTGGCTGGAAATCATTCATTGACCTACCTGCTTCTGAGGGAAAGACAAAGCTTCTGCCCCAACAGTACTCAGGGACACATGGTTCTGGCCCTCCAAGATAAGCTGTTTATTATCTTCAATGACATAGGCCTATAAAATGTGAACATGTAGGTGAAGAACAGTCAACCAACAGTTGTTTAATTAATGTTAAATTGTTCTGCCTTATTTAGCGAATAGCAATAGATGCCTTTATCATCTCCTCCATAAATATATATATATATATAAGTGGTTATCAAATAACCACTTAACTAGTAAATTAGCTGTTCACACTTTATATGAACAAGTGACATTTGCCATCAGTCCACACCAGGGTCTTGCTAAAAATAAGTTGCTCGGTTTCAGGTTTTTTGATGGACTGATGAATATGCTGGTCAACTTGTGGAAAAGAAGCAGAGCAACTTGTGAATAGCTGGGGAAGTGTTGTGCACTCGTCATGAGCACATTATGATTAGCTGATAATCTGGAATATATAAATCGTGACAAACTGCATCACTACCAATGTATTTCATTACAGGCCTTGTACCATAACTATCACATGATATTTTGTTCGCTCCTTTCAATGTATTCAAACCTACCTTCCACAGAATTATCAAATTTAGATCAACTTCACTGCACTTCTGTATCAGTCGGACAGCCTTGTCCACGGTTGACTTTCCAGACCTGTCTGTGTTTGAAGTCTGATTTTTATCCAGCGGTCGACTTAAGCAGCTTTGGAAAAAGAAATCTGCACACGGAGTAGTTGAACTAACAATCTACAAGGATGTAGAAAGAGGAATACAGATGTTGTGTATTCAAACAAATGAATAAAAACAATCATCTGGAAATATTCACATGACTGTAGTCACGGCCGTTAAGGGTAAGGCCAGACATACAATAATAATAAATACAAAGCATATTTTAAATATGGTGTCCAAATTCTCACCCAATCAATGACACATATACGTTTTAACGGCGTATTAGGCCGCTTAAGTAATTTTGTTGTTTATTGACAAGCAGTACATTCTAAATTTTACTAAAATTCTTCTAAGTAGAATTGTGGGTAATAAAAAAAATAACAGAAATGCATGTTGGGAAAAGAAAACTACAGGCTGAAACATCCATTATCATGCTTGTGTGGTTTCATTAGCATATTTATGCTTGACCACGCGTTTTTAAAAAGGCAACATAAAAACGCCATGTTGGACCTTGTCCTTATGCCTAGATTTGGTCCGGCAGTTGGGCAATTTTGACCATGTTATGCAATTACCTGGGCATGTATGTCAGGTCAGGGGTGGGTTTCAACAGACCAACCGCAATCTGACCACATTACAAGACATTCTCTCCGATTTTAAAATTTTGTATGCCAATCCACCATGACAGGAAGCACATGGTGCAACAGCAGAGTAGGAAATGAGTAGATGCTACTCCTCTTCAGTTCCTGCAGTTCTAATTGTTTCGGCTGCAGACTGATACAAAGGAACAAATGCAAGGGGGCCAGGTATGTGGCCCACGGGCTTGTGGATTGTGAGGAGAATTGCCAGTGTATAGCAAACCTAAGTCTAACTCCACATGCTGCAGACAAAATGCCCTTCATATGCCCACAGTTCTTCCCTTCATTTTAATAGTAAACATTCTACCTATGTCAAGCACTGTCGGCAGGGAACACGCAGAAATGCTCAATGTTGTATGTATAAGCTTAGATTAAAAAGAGATGTATATGAAAAATGGGTTGAACGGTCAATCCAGGGTCTCTCCAGTTGGAGTTGGATTAAAATAATAAACAGATTAAATTCTGACACCCATTTAGACTTTATATTTGACACATATTCTAGGACAATATTCTACACAATCCACTTCCTTCACTTCTGTTCCATTTTAATATTGAATCCATAACAAAAAATGTCATACCTGTTCACCTCCAAAAACAATGTCACCAAATGTATATCTTTCTGTTGGTGCGGCAGATCCTTATATAAAAAGAAAAACAAAGCACTATATAACGTTTCATGTTAAAACAATGCTCACAGGCCTAGTAATATTACAAGTACATGATTTATTATCAGAAACCAGTTCTACAGAGTGTTCCAAAGTACGGAAATGCCATGCTCAACAGAGTGGCTGCAGGAACAGGTTCCTTTAAAGAGAATCAACTTAAAGGTGTTGTTCATCTTATTTAATGTTTACTAACATAGTAAGTTAGGCTGAAAAAAGACTCGCGTCCATCAAGTTCAACCTACTACTATATAGCAACTTTTTAATTGGTCTTCAAGATTTTTTTTTATAGTTTTTAATAATTTGCCTTTTCTCCTTACAGCTTTTAAATGGGGGCCACTGATCCAATATAGAAATAAGTGTTCTGTAAGGTTGTTATTTTTTATTACTCATCTTTCTATTCAGGCCTCTCCTATTCACATTCCAGTCTCTTATTCAAATCAATGCATGGTTGCTAGGGAAATTTGGACCTTAACATCCAGATTATTAGTCACATATGCATGCAGTGTAATGCAGAATAATAATTTGTTACTACGGATGCAGTGAATACCAGATTCCAAGCCATTTTTAAAAGGATTTGGCCAAATCCAAGAGCCTGGCCGACCCAAACCCTATATAGAGGACAAACATTTGACACAGGCGCTTTAAGCTTGAGTCAATTTCTGTAAACACCAGCTTTACTGTGTGGGTTGTAAATATACACCCAGTGTGAGGATTCAAATTCAGCCAAATCTGTATCCAAGGATTCTGGGATTTGCCTAAACCCAAAGAAAGGTACAGAGCATCCCTATTCGTTACAAATTTAAAATAATAAATATTTTGCAACTATAGCATATGACAAAATACTGTATTTATATGCCTTACCTAGAGAGGATTTGCATCTTACAGCTTTAAAACACATTTTGGCCCTCTCCCTGCTGGTTAACTTAGTATCTAGGAAGATAAAAATAAAGATAAAAATAATACACTGTTCTTAACAGTTGCACTTACAGAAATGCAGCAGCATCATATTGAGTATTGAGTATGTAAGTGAACACGACTGCGTAATGAGTTTTTAGGAATACAGTAAGCACAGCACCAACTCTAAACAGATCCCTATAACCACTTTACGGCAACAGCATTTTAACCAGACCTCTCTGTCCATCTAAAATATGGACAGCAGCTAATTATTATTTATAAATAAATGAGGTGTCTCCTTGGTCACAGTTTTGCACAGCTAATAAGGGTTGTGTGTGTGCGTATATATAAATCCTCAACTGACTTCTGTTTCTAAAAGCCAGAGCAGAGGAATGGGCCCAGCTTATAGGTTTTCCATAACAATTTTAACATTTCCTTGCTGGGAGTATGTTAAATGTTATTCAATGGGAAGTATACTAGTGTTTCATTCGCTGGCGAGTGAGTATTGTCCACTCAATAAGAGCAACAGTTAATGAAAAGGTATATTTCCATAACCAAACCACTGCTCTCCAGTTGATCATTGCCTGTGGGAGTTTAGCATAAGAAAGCAAGGCCTGGGCACAAAGATTTTTCAATCTGGTAGTTGCGCAATCACGTTCACCCAACAGTAATAGCTAATTATGGCTTTTATAAAGACCAAAATCTGTATCGAATTGAATCAGGCTTATTTTTATACGCACACTCATATATAGCTGCATATCACACAAATATCGTTAGGACCCAAGCTACCTGGTAATGCTGCTGTTGAGTGTATTTGTGTTATTTGAAAGTGATCCATTTAGGCCAATGAGAAACAGAACACAATTTAGGATTGCTGCTACAAAGGATAATAATCAAATGGGATTTGATTACAGGAATACAATGATAATCCCTTTTAGGTGCAATTCCACAATCAAACTCGCGCCAATTAATTAGTCACACCAAAACTCAAAGGGTCAATCTAATACAGTAAGGCTTGACAAAATGGGATTGTTTACATGTAATGTCGGCATTTTCAGTTTTTTTCTTTCTAGTTGGAAGTCTTCTTGGAAGCTTACCATAGTAACATTGATATTTCTCCATTTGCAACATCTACAATACTGGTCCACTCTGTTTCTCCATGGTTTGAGCTGACTGTACACAGGATTGAAGTCACACAACTCACAATTAGTCAGTTAAACCCATGGAGGCAGGAGAGGGAGCATAAGATGAAGAGTTATGCAGTACACCAATTCTCATCAGTGAAGCGATATATGCATTGGCACGAAAAACCCTTAAAGGGCAAGGAAAGGCAAAGAAATAAAATCCCATTTTTACTTTCTTCAATGAAAAAGAAATCTACCTCTAATATACTTTAATTTAAAAATTTGTACCGTTTTTATAAGAAACCTGACTGTATGCCGTGAAATTCTCCCTTCATTTACTGCTGTGGATAGGAATTGTCAGACTGTCCCTAACTTCTGGCAGGGAAACAATCATACTTCTGAACAGCAGGGGGAGCCCCTACCTTACTTATCAGCCATGCAGAACTCAAGCAGCTTTGTTTTTTGATCATTTAAAACGATCCCTAAGCAGCAGAGACCACACTGAGCATGTGCAGTGCCAGTGTCAGGCAAAGATGTATAACAAAGTTACAAGATGACAGCCCCCTGTGGCCAACTTTGAAAGCATAAATCATTTGTTTGATTAGACTTGTGGTGCAGTAAGTTCATGTTTATGTTTAGTATACAAAATACAGCATTTCTAGCCTTATTCTATTTTACACTTTCCTTGCCCTTTAAGGTTTTTATTAGAGACAAAATACAAACAGCAACTCTGTGCTACACTGTGTGAGGTACATCGTTTACAATAGCAGATTACACAGTTTAGTGTCCCATATTATAATATAATATAATAATAAAAATGGCATCACTTTACTTTAATTTAATATTCCATTTGCTCCTATAAAGAATATACCAACCCAGCTTGTAGGAATACAGTCATATTGAAAAAAGTCATTTGTATAGATTTTTTAGTTAAAGGTCATTTCAATACTACTGTGACATGATATGAAATGAGCCGCATACCCTTGTCTTCAGCAGGATTGACAGACTTCTGGAGCTTCCAGGTCTTGCTGCTACTCGATACTTGTACTACATGGAATTCTTTAACACCTGCTTCACTCTGAAATTAAACAAGTTACTGTTAGAATTAATATATTTTTTTTCAATTGTTTTTTCGGTTTCAATAGTTTAAAGGAAGGTTTAAAAATGTTTTTTAATCCCAAGTTTCCCAGATGTAGCTCAGGCCAGTCTGTAACCCTTTAATCAGTTGACGCATTTGTCAGTAGCAACAGCTTCAGGCCGTACTGAGCATAGTTGGTTTCTTGAAATTCTACAAGAAACATATACAAATACCCTTTCACCCCAGACTGAAGTTAAATACATAATATGATGATCACAAATACTTCTCACACCTCTGTGAGCCAGGTTTGATGGACTGAGCAAATATGAAGCTTGACATAACTTTTGAGAAGCATAGTGAGATAAATTTTGATGGATTAAGTAAGTAAAAAGGTATGTGCTGTGACCACAGATAAAAGATTAAAAAAAAAAAAACAACTTAAAATTAAACATTTTCATTTTTCCGGTTATCTCCTTTATGCAAGAAATGGAGGCAACATTTAAAGACAGGCACAGATAGTGGCTAACGTATTCAAATTTAAACTTGCAGCATCTTAACATGTATATGCTGTAAAATAAATTTTCTCTCTTTGCACCTCAGTGAAGCAGTTCAGATAGGAGACATACAAATGTATGATGTTAGGTCTGGGCACATAGCCACTGTATATGAAATCTTTCTTTGCTAATGGCTTCAATGGTATGAGATAAAGAAACTTATTCTTTACTGAACATGCACTCTGGCAGCCTGAAATCTTCTACCATTGCAGAGATGTAACATTTTAGAAAAGGCTGTAATATAAGTGAGATGATCAATCCTCTGTAACATAGTGAGGTGATCAATAGTCTTGTAGATGTGCACTTCAAAGCCATTTATTATTAAAGTGGGATATACAATTGTGTAGAATACTTTGGAAAAAAAGCTAAAACATGAACCTTTAAGTGTTCAGAAAAAAGTTAATGTAAACAAAAACATAGAAAGGTATTATAATTCATTGTGGGGTACAATCTGAAAGAACAGGTTCTGTGTGGGAGAATCAAGTAAATGTAAATAAAGCTCTGAAATACCTTTACATTATACAGAATGGCTCTATGTCACGTTTTCTGTGTAGTGGCCCAATAATACAGCTCAATACCACTTTGTGGAGCTGGATTATGTTATATACATTATATTGCACAAAGTGTGCTATGGAACCCTTTAGAAGGCTAAGTTGAGAACCTGCTACACATGAAGGTTCCAATGACAAAAAGAAAAACTACCAAAATATTTATTGTACTAATCACAAAAACAATTATGTGCATACACAACTTATTATGTACCTAAGATTGTGTAAATTGTGTATGTTACAATATGCTTTATTAAAAAATTGTGTAAATTGTGTATGCTACAATATGCTTTATTAATAACAACAAATCTATTTGAAGGCAACCAATGGTCAGGAAAGATCATGATTGTTACATGTATGGCCACCTTTAGCTGCCTAATGGAAAATGTTTTCAAGCTGTAAGTGCACATAGAAACAAGGTTTGAAAAATGATGATATGTCTGAAAGAAATACTCACTGTATTCATATTTTCCACATCCACAAATACTAGCATATTGCCACCTTCATTCTCTTCATCCTCTAGGGCATTGCTTCTAAAAACTGATGCTCGAACATTCAGGGACTTACTGGTGCATATAACTGCAGTGTGACGCAGAACCCGATGTCTACAAAATACAAAAACTCCAAACATTATTTAAATATATTATATTTTCACCATCAAAAAAAAAAAGTACAATTAAAAAGAATATTAAGCAACAATTACAGACAATGTCTTTTTGTTCTACCATTAACCAATGTAAACTATGTTATACCCCAGTCAGACAAGTTCACTTAAAGAAAAAACATAAATAAATACTTATTTTGATGGTTAATGCAAAATACATCAGAAAAGAATACAATAACCTTAGATTCTTCCCACAGATTCCCACACAGAAAGTCAGAGTGAGATTTGGGGGTGAAATTTTATCTGCTACACTAAGGGGCAGATTTACTAAGGGTCGAATTCGAGGGTTAAAAAACCCTCAAATTCGACCATGGGAATTGCATGGGAAAGAAAATCCTTCGAATTCGAATATCGAAAATTCGATTTTATCCATTCGATCAAATTTTTTTATTCAATCTAAAATAATGAAAGCCAATTCGGTAGCTTTAATCTGGCGAACTAGGCAGTCGGATAAAAATTTAAAGGGGAAGTTATCAGACTGTCAAATAGATTTTTATTCGAATCATTCGATTGGATTTTCAAAATTGACTGATCGAAGTGGTCTTCAAAAACATTCTAAAATTGTAATCCTTCATGTGAATTTGATAAATCTGCCCTGACATATATCTAGAACTATGACTAAATAGCTGATAAAATGTTCTGTACCCGATATGTCAAGCTGTTGAAATAAGATGCTATAGTTGATCATGCAAAGTATACCTAGGGAAAGGGGGTGTGGCCTGTCAGGGCCTACCATGACACCAGAAATTGCTTACTGCGCATGTGTACATCACAAACTGTCCCTGTCCCTGGGGGGCTCCAAAATCAGAGAACTTGACATTTTTGAACAGGTATGGGATCCATTATCCAGAAAGCTCCGAAATTACGGGAAGGCCATCTCCCATAGACTCAATAGTATCCAAATTGTTAAAAATGATTTCCTTTTTCTCTGTAATGAGGAGTTAGAACTTGATCCAAACTAAGATATACTTGATCCTTATTGGAAGCAAACCCAGCCTATTGGGTTTATTTATTGTTTACATGATTTTCTAGTAGAAGATCCAAATTATGGAAAATCCATTACACAGAAATCTCCAGGTTCAGAGCATTCTGGAGAACAGCTCCCATACCTGTATTCACAGCTCTGTGACCTTTTAATGAGCTAAATGGCGACCTGGTCTAATACTACTTCCCAAAGACGAGCTGGGCCCGACAAAGTCTGAAAACCTTCAATTTTATAGTCTCACCATGGAAAAAAAATTATATTAAGGGGGATATGAATAGCTGAAAGAGAGGTAGAACGAAGTACAGAAAATTGTTTGTGAATACCCTGAATAGCCCAGCGTATGCCTAACTACACCAGCTCTACTGCAGGGAAACTTTAGCTCTACCTAACAGATAACTGATGCTCCTTATAGAAACAGTTTTGCCTGGTCAGTTTTTATATTTTTGTAAATCACCCTTGCACAGTTCATTCACAAGACATAGAAGATCCCTACCGCATTCTCGAATGCTTTTCTGTGCTTTCATAATAAAACAAAAAGTTTATTTCATGAACTCCTTCCTCGTCAGGTCCCCGTAGCCACAACGGAAGCTGAACAGATGCTCCAGGAGCAAGAACAGAGTCTGTGAGGGGAATAGCAATGACATCTGATTGGTTTCCACCACCCACTCCAAAATCTGATGGAGTGACAGAAGATGTAAGCACTGAACACCTAGAGGTAGAATCGGTGACAACAGTCTTATAAGCACTGCAGTTTATTGAGGCTGCTGGACTTAGTGGTGTCAGTGCTTCTGTATTGCTGCCAAATGTGAAAAACTCTGGTCTTTTGGAGACAACCCTTAGTCCAGTGAGTGGACTCTGGCTCACATTCACAAACTCAACATGCGCTTTCCTGATTTCTCCACAAAGCAGTCCAGTGGGGAAGTTTATGAAGAACACCTATAACAAAGAACACAATATATATTTGTTTTGAGGTTTGTGCATTTGTTTTCAGTAAAGGATACATTGATCAAGCAATCACACCTCTAACAGGTTAGCATTTTATACATAGGACATAAGTTTGTGTCTAACCCTACAGGTGTAAAAGCCTCATTAAGAAGCAAATAAAACACAGAATAAACAAAACAAAGTGTATTTTATATCTTTTTAATTTACAGTCGTTATTTTACTAGTTTTAGCTTAATGAGTGAGGCATTAGTATCTAAAGGAAAAGTAAAGCCTCCCGGTCAATTTTTTTAGTTTTAGCAGCACTTCCACACTTGACATAAAATAATAAAACAAACTTTTTAAACAAATCCCTATATTATGCAAAATAATATTTCTTGTATTTAGACCCCAATATCATTTTAGTGAAGTGGAATTACACAAACATGCCAAAAAAAATATCCCCCTCCCCTAGAAATTCCAATTTAATGGCTGACTAACAGGAGTAGTAAGAGCTAAAGACATATTCAGAAAAAATTTAGTTAAAATGTTGTGCCAAAGGCAAAATCTGAAAACGGTCTGTTTAAAAGACAACTTCACAAAAGTGGAGATAGAGGTTTGTGAATTTGGTGGGAAATCAGACATTTTTATCTCCACTTTTATTTTGTCTCAATATCACCACTTCTGGGAATTCCCCCCCTAAGTGTTTCCATTTGGTGTGCAGGCCCTACTTTGATAGATGAAACAAGCGTTACCTCCAGCAAAGGCATTTGTGGTGTAATTATTGGATCCAAGCGACGATCTGGTCCATACTGAATTGATGTTTTTTCCTCTTTTGTACCATTTAGTCGAGGACCTTGTATTTCCAATTCCTGACGCCCCCTGACTGACATTCCATTTGAAATAAACTTGCCTGAAATGATAAGAATAGTGCTGCTCTCAGATCAAAGTAAAAGATTATGGTTTAAGGGCTTTTGTATCATATAATGACCACAACATTTTAAAGAAAAATAAACATTGTTTATATTTTAGTGAAAGTAATCATACCATAAAAAGGTTTTAATTCTCAATAAATCATAAGGAGATAGGAAATGTAATACTACCACTGAATATAATATATAAATTCTCATATCTGTAATAAAGAGAAATATTTAAATACGAAAGACATTTTTTCATTTTCTAAGAGGAATTGCCTTCTTATCCACAATCAGTCATTTTATCTGAAGAAATAAAACCAGGGAAAATATATGTATTTATAAGTATAGGCATGGGATCATTTATCCTGAAACCCGTTATCCAGAAATTACTGAATAAAACTAGTAACTTGTACTTGATACTACCTAAGACAGTGGTCCCCAACCAGTAGCTCTCGAGCAACATGTTGCTCTCCAACCCCTTGGATGTTGCTCCCAGTAGCATGAAAGCAGGTGCATATTTTTTAATTCCTGGCTTAGAGGCAAGTTTTGGTTGCATAAAAACCAGTTGTACTGCTAAACAGAGCCTTCTGTAGGCTACCAGTCCATATAGAGGCTACCATACAGCCAATCGCAGCTCTTATTTGACATCCCCTTGGACTTTTTCATGCTTGTGTTGCTCTCAAAATCTTTTTTACATTTAAATGTGGCTCACAAGTAAAAAAAGGTTGCGGACCCCTGACCTAAGATATCATGAATCCTTATCAGAAGCAAAACCAGCTAGTTGGGTTTATTTAATGTTCACATAATTTTTAGACTTGGGTATGAAGATCAAAATTACGGAAAGATCCATTATCCAGAAAACCCTTTGGTCCTGAGCCTTCTAGATAACAGGTTCCATACCTGTATCATTTAATATATATTTATAGATTATTTCACATCAAACGAAAAAAAAAGTAAGCTCATCTCTGCATATATAAATAGAAGTATAATCTGACAAACTGTGTAAGAGGGCCAAGGCATTCCTCATTGACATAAAAGACTTCACCATTTAATAAATACTCTCTTAAAAATCCCATAGGAATGAATAGAAAATTAGTTTTTCCAGTGGTGAGCTCTTAACTCACATTTTGATAAAACTGCCCCTAACAAGTGTAATTTAGTCCTAACCATTAGATGGTACTGTTCCTTCACAGCCTATGGGGAAAATATCAGTCAGAGCCGATCAGCCCCCACTTATATTATAAAAGTAAATAAGGTTGTAATACACAGTGGTAATTCACTGCTCACTGGCTTATCTCTTAGGCTGGGGACAGACAGGGAGATTCGGGGAGATTCTGTCGCCTGGCGTTTAATAGCAGGCGACAATCTCCCCGAACTTCCTTCTCCCTGTCTGTCGCTAGTTTAAATGGAAAAGCACCAGTGCTGTACACACACGGCGCGACGATTTCCGGAATCGCCCGCAGTTACTTTGTGAGGAAACTTTGGGCGATTCCGGAAATCGCCGCACGCATGTGCACAGCGCTGGCGCTTTTCCATTTAAACTAGCGACGGACAGGGAGAAGGAAGTTCGGGGAGATTGTCGCCTGCTATTAAACGCCAGGCGACAGAATCTCCCCGAATCTCCCTGTCTGTCCCCAGCCTTAAGCAGTTCTGTAAGAGTGATGGCAAGGTGTTTTTTTTTGGCTTCTACACAAGTGGCACCTGAATTAAACTGCTCTTTTTCCAAAGGAAAAACAGAGAGCAGCCAAAATCAAAGAAACCAGTTTCTCCTCAATCATATAAAAAGCCTCTGCTTTGTATTACAATCAACAGTTCATTTTTATTAGCCAAAATAATGAAAAAAATAATTAAATACCCCTCAACCCCATTGGTTGGAGAAAAATAAAAAAGACATGACAAAGATGACAACTTAAATTTACCTGCTGAAAGACTGTTTGCAGTTGCTAATCCATCCACACCAGTGGAACTCTGAACTGTGCTAAGATTGTAGACAATACCAAGAATATGCAGCTCTCCAGTCTGATTTGGAAATAGTTTTAATCTTGCCTGTGGAATAAAAGGAGTAATGTTAGAATTTGCCACTGTCTTGTCATTAAACCACTTACTATCCTAGTGGCTACCTAATCTGGTTGTTCAAAAATGCAAAATAAAATGGGTTCTGAATAAATAGGTCTAATATTTAATAAAATGTTCAGCCTATTTTGTAGTTTAATCTATACTTAAATTATAAATGTGAACAGCAGTACTAAAGAATTCATGGTCTGGCTTTAAGGTACATATCCCCTATGCATTTACAAGGAGGCACAATGGGTTTTGCATAATAGAACAAATAATGGTCCCTATCACTCTGTGCTAGCTTCACCCTCGGGCTTAGGAACAGTTCATTATATGGAACAAAAAGTGTGAAAAACACATTAGAAAAGAGTTAATGTAAGCTACGCAAAAAAAATATACATTTGTCTTAAAATAAATCAAATGTGCATGTTCAAAAGCAGAATAAATGAATGCACAATCTATTTAAATAACCATAATATTGTGTTACAAAAGATTCATTAAAAATTTGCTCTGTAAATCATAGAGCAAAGAAGGCAACAACAAGCACTGCACAGAATGAAATCTTAGTAATGCTGCAAAATGTAAAAACAAATATTATTTGTTGACCGTTCACGAAAACATTTATTTCCAAAAGTACTTTCGTTCAAGACATCTTAACCTTTGTCCATGGCACTATGCATATGTTACTTTTGCTGCCTGTGAGAAGCTGAAGAGCAGACTTGATATTGATATAATAAAATACAGGTATTGGACCTGGGGTTTCCCTAATAGGGGATTTTTCCATAATTCGGATATACTAAAAGATCTTCTAAACATTAATTGAACCCAATAGGATTGTTTTGCCTTCAATAAGTATTCATTATATATTGGATAGGAACAAGTACAAGGTACTGTTTTATTATTACAGAGAAAAAAGAAGAAAAAAAAGAAGTCAAAATGTGAATTAGGCTTTATCTGTCCTTTACAAATAATTAATACAGATTAGTTAGGTTATACCTTTACTTTCACAGAATAACCGACACCCAGCTTTACCAGCATGTTTAAGAATTACAGAAATTTCACTAATTCAAATAAAACTGCAAATCATTTCAACACAAATAAATAAAAAAAAACCTTTACTTACAATTTTTGTTTCTTCACTGTTAATAAAAAATTCACTAATTTCTTCTGTTCCAATTACATCATTGCTAGTTACACCCTAAAAAGAAAGATTTTGTTAAAAAAGTAAGTTGAAAACAACTGTACATAATATACTGAATGCATTTTTATGGGTAAGAATATTTAATGTTTGTTTATATATTATTTTAAGGTTTCACTGTTGTAAGCTACCAGCAGTAAAATGCGGTTTCCCGTGACCAAAACGTAATTTGCAAAAGAACCCAATAACAGAATATATTTTCAGCTTGCACCCTAACATTATTCAAATAGAAACACAATTTGCCCTTGTTATATGTATTCTCTAACATCTTGAACTACCATGCAATCACTGCTGTTACTACATTTGCTGGTAGTTTAATAAAATAACACGTACACTTCTAAAATCCCATAATCTGGAACAATTTGGATAGACAGAAAGAAAACATTATACCAAACAATTGCAGTAGCACAGACTTTATATAAAACAGGTAGGAGGGATAATTTTTTAGGTAGAAATAATGATTACACTGAGTGGGCTGCATAAACTCTATTGATTCTGACTACAGCCACTAATATAATACCATCTAACAAATTCCCTAGTATATTCATGCTTCCTGCCTTATATTTTATCATGATGACAAATGACAAGCGTGTGGTATTTTCAGCTCGACAACAAATGTTACTTTTTATTTGTATTTTCTACCGATACTGCATTTTGGTGCACCTGTAATAAAATCATTACTTTTTTCCCAGTTATGTGTTGTGAAACCAGGACAATTTAATTTAAGACATGCTAACCCATATTATGGACAGGCCTCTACCATCTGAACTGTCCAGTCTCATGCAATTCCTGGATTACATACCTGTATATTTAAACATACAAGATTTAAGATAGCAAAACAGATTAAATAAGTAATTTCCGAGTTATACTTCGAATTAATGAAATATATTTCTAAAAAAATTAAGTTCTGCAGAATTTATACTGTACAAAAATATCTCCTATAACTCCTTTAAATTAAAGGAGACATATTGTATGGAAAACAAGAATGTGCTAGTGCATTATACGGTTAACTATAGAACAAAATTGCTGAAAAAGTTGTGTTTCGGGCTGATTTATTGAAAATTTCTTCAAAAACCAAATTAGTTTTGCACATCTGTTCCACTTCCTGTTGCCTCCTTTCCCAGCCTATGCAGGGGAGTAGGTGACACTGTCTTGTAGGAGAGGAAGCAATAAGCAGCTATGGTGACCTGGCAGGAAACTGAAGTCTGTCATATAAGTAAATGTAAGGGTTCTAAGTGTTTTTAATATATACTTTCTAGACAAAATTACATGCTTCTAGTATGACACTACTAGTGTATTTCACTGAAATGCTATGGAAGCATTTAGGAAAAGTTTAAGTTCTCATTTAATGTAAACATTAGGGATGAGCGAATCTTTTCAACGTGTTTCGCCACAGAAATGACACCCATAGACTTCAAGTGGGAGGAAAAAATGTTGCACATTAAAAAAAAAATAATAATAAAAAAAGACACCCACAGCCTTTAATGCATTTTGTTGAATTTTCCCAAGGGGCGAATTTTTGGCAAAGCACAAAGGGTCAAATTCACCATCCCCAATCTATCTGTGATTCAGGGAATTCCATAGTAGCTCCAAGGATTGAGAGCCCTTGAACATGACAATTCTAAACATTCCATATAATGTTTTCGAGATTTTAAGATCCGAGTTGAAATGCAAGTTGCTGATCCACACATAAAATGTAAGCATAAATGAGAAGGAAAAAAAAAATTAAGTACAACCTTTGGGACTAAATCTCTTTCATTGCTTATTGCTTCTTTCACATCTCCATTATGCTTTTCACTAAAGTCTTTTGGTTGAAATTTCCACAGCAAAGACAAATCGGTCAACAAAAGTGGAACCTTCAATGGATTCTTGAAGGACACCTCTACCGTTATTGGCTCTGTTAAAACAAAAGTAGCTAGTCAGTATTTACCTACAACTTGTATACATGTCCTTTACATATCCTGTTTAGAAATACAAGTTAACTTTCTGTTTAATTTTCCTTATGAAAATAGCAAATAAGTACTTAGTGCACAGTGCATGCAAAGAAAATTCCTTCTCAGTGTAGTTAAACTTAAACTGGTATCTGTTGTGTATATTATCTCAACAGCTACAAGAAAACTCACACACACACTGAAAAAAAACAAAAACAATTGTGCCCACAGTGATCAAAAAGCTTGTACTTACACTACTGCCATTTAAAAAAAAAAAAAAAAGTCTTCTGTATTATTGTCAGCTTTTAACAAAATAAATCACAAATGAAAACATCTGTGTCTTTAGATAACCTTGAATGTTACCTTGAACTACCGAGAGAGGAAATTTTGAGTTATCTGAATTGCTGCTTAAACAATATTGTGTCGGTTGGAAATTCAAAGGCAGGGCTCCCCTATTTAATACAGCTACAACTTGTTCCTCCAGCTCCCTCCATTGTTGAGATAATTCTGCGTCATATTCTTGATCAAGACTCACATGTGTTGCAGCTTGCTTTTCCCCTGGAAATTAAGACAAGTTACATCATGTCATAACTGACCACAAATACAGTAATAAGGTGAATACAGGTATGAGATCAATTATTCAGAAAACAGTTATCCAGAATACTTCGAATTACAGGAAGTCAGTCTCTCACATTCTCTCTTATTCAGATTTTTAGAATTGATTTTCTTTTCCTCTGTTATATTAAAGCAGTAGCTTGTACATGATACCAACTAACCTTTAATTGATACTTATTAGAGGCAAAAAGATCACATTGACTTTATTTAATGTTTAAAATAATTTTGAGAAGACTTAATATATGGAGATCCAAATTACAGAAACATCTCATCCAAAAAAACCCAGGTTCTAAGTAGTCTCAATAATATACCCCATGCCTCTATAGATTTTTTCATTGAGAACAGTGCGGCACTGGTCTAGCTCCAAGGTCAGCATTTCCTAAGCAGTAATCCACAGGAACAGGATAGCCTCTAGGACAATATTTCTCATCATGTTTATAACAGGACCCAGATTATGTCTGTTAACTATCTCAGCTATCCAAACATTTGGTTTAGAGTCATGTATCTACTTTTAATAACTAATTTCTACAAATGAAATATATTTTAGACATCTAGATACAATAAGAGGATACGGCTTTCCTATTTTTCAGTCTTAGGTTTATATGTAAGCTCCAAAATAAGGTCACGTTCTTCTCATATCAGTTTTGAGACTAATTTAAGGCTGCTTTTTTTTATTTTTTTTAACAGATGTGTGTCTGTGTGTGTATATATATATATATATATATATATATATATATATATATATATATATACACACACACACACACACACATTTAATTTAAGCACATCAAACATGAACCATAAAAACGAAGCACTGTGTGAGGTGTCAAGACTAAACATTATATGGCAACTGTGTGTTTTTTCAGGTAGAGAACCCTAAGCAAATCTTACACAAAATGTCTTTTGCCCGAAAACGTTTTCAATTTGTACAAAAGGATTTAGATCAAAAGTAAGTATTGCCTAAATGTTGGTTAAAAGCAGTGGCATAACTACTTGCTGGTGGGCCCGGGTGCAGGATTGGCACCCGGGCCCCCATATCGGGCTCTCCCCCTATGAATTGTACATTGGAGTTCTCCTAGCCTCTCCGGCGGGCCCAGAGAGGGAGTGGGCCCTGGTGCAATTGTACCCCTGCTCCCCTGGTAGTTACACCACTGGTTAAAAGAAAAACACAGTCAGAGTTATATGTCACCAGTACAAAGTACACAAAAGAAATGCAATCCAATCAATAGTATAAGCATGATTGCTAAAGTCATATTGTGGTTCCCTATATGGGTTTACCAGCCTTATAGTTACAGGTTAGGATGGTCCCAAGTCCTAATTTCCACTATGGGTTCCAAACCCTGTCAATTTTTTTTACCTCTTGCTACATAGGCGAGTTAAATGAGGGGAATGAGTTTAAAGAAACATCAAGGGTCGAATTTAAACTACCCTAAAATCTGAATCGAATTTGAATCCAAAAAAACTTGTATGTCAGGAAGGCTGCAAACATCTCCAAATTGATCCCTGGACCTCTCTCATTGACTTAAACAGCAGTTTGGCAGGTGTTAGATGGCAAATAGTCTAATGTGAATTCTTAAAGGGGCAAAGTATGATAAATCGCAAAAATCTAATTTAAATTTTTTTTACTCAAAAACGCTAATCGCATTTGGATAACTCGCTAGTTGAATTTGACAGTTTTGACCAGAAAAATATAAGAATATTTGATAAAGTTAACAATTGAAAGAAAAGAGATCCCCTCCTGAACAAACTAATTTTTTAAACGTGTTATAAAAAGATTAAAGTGCTTGTGCTAAGAGAGTTGATACATCAATTTACAATTAATCTCCTTAAGATAAAAGTATTCTGTTGTCCTAGTGTGATAGAAAATGGAAATGGGAAAGAGGGGTGGAGAAGTCCCGTAGAGAACTATCTGGTCACTTGGCTACCTTCGGGACACCACAAAGCAGATAGTTCTCTACGGGACTTCTCCACCCCTCTTTCCCATTTCCATTTTCTATCACACTAGGACAACGGAATACTTTTATCTTAAGGAGATTAATTGTAAATTGATATATCAACTCTCTGTTTATTAATTTATTAACTATTTATTCACCTTAACACTGAAGATGGTAATTTAATGAATTTATTAATTAATGAATTGCACTATTAAGTGCTGCACCATTTAAACATTAACTTATTATTAGCACAAGCACTTTAATCTTTTTATAACACGTTTAAAAAATTAGTTTGTTCAGGAGGGGATCTCTTTTCTTTCAATTGTTAACGTAATAATTATATACTGGCTGTTGTCAGGTTTCTCCTTTTGAACAATTAAGATATTTATATAGACCACAACTCAGTATCACAAATATTTGATAAAGTATCATGAAAAGTAAAGAACAATAAAAGGATGGGCACCAGACTGGCCATTTTACTCTCCAAAATTTCTTTTTGACCTCTAAGTTGGTATTAAAAGTAAATACAATACCTTTCATATTATCTATGGGGGCCACTGCACTACATAGCTTTGGGTGCTTTTTACCCCAAGGCTATCATTGTCTAGCTAGTATGAATATAAACCAGCTATCTATAATAGAGCAGTGGGCCCATACTCTGTGGGGCACACTCCCAACAGTAATCTGTGTTTCCATTGTAGCTCTTACAGTCAACATTTCTTGTATTGTGAAAATAATTTTAATTCACCTGCGTTTCCAACAACATTTTCAGATCACTAACCTTCAGCTGGCCGCCGGTCATGCCCAAAAAAGACTCTCGTGGAGGAACTATTAATATATGGCAAAGGAAGCTGCGGTAAAGGGGTCTCTGGAGACTGCTGACATACATTCTAAAACGGAGAAAAAAGCAAGAAACAATAAATAATCCATGGCCAATTCACCTAGTTTACAGTAAAAGAAAGCAGCAATGACATGCAGCAATAAGGTCTGATACCTTGTAAACAAATAGATACTCTCGAAGGAATGCTCCTTGCTGTGTTGCAGGCTGCTTGCTGTCATTTATTAGAATATGTCTAAAGGCAGAGACCGCATTATCAAGCTGGCGAAGGGTGAACGATTGACGACCAATAGTAAAATTAATATGATCCTCTGCCAGGGACCATCCCTTTCCTTTGTATACCTGCATTGCCTGGCAGTAACAGCGCAACGCATGCTTTTTCTGAAATACAAAAATGATTTTCAAGGTTACAAAATTGTTACCCAAAATATAAATACAAATGCTATGAAAACAGTACATTAAAGATCTCCCTCTTAATAATTTGTAAATGATATGCTTATTTTTCAATTTCATCACACATTAAGTCCCAGATAAACAGAAAAATGACTGGGATATACATAAACGTATACATATATATGCAAATAAACTAAAAATAGATCATATACATCATATATTCGTCTCACAATGGTGACACATACCACACACTGTTACATTTCTTGTTCTGAGCCATCAGGCTATTACATTTTTCATGAAGTAGGCTGATTTTATGATTTATTACATGTCCCCTGGTTAATGTCATCAAACTCATGAAGCTAGATAAAAGTGTAACTTACCTGTCCTGCTTTACTAAACCGATGGCCAGCTAGAATCATGTGGAAAGCAAACTTCCTCACCATTGGGCTCTTCATGTTAATAAAACAGTGCGCAGCCTGTTCTAAAAGAAGTGCACTTCGCAGATCTGAATCCTACATGACAGAAGGCAAAAAGGAATAATATTGAATTTTATTAAGAAAAAAAAACATGAACACATTCATTATCTACAGAGTACCACATTTGTGATGTATATTGTTAAAATGATATATTGCACCTTTTAAAAAACAGTTTTTCTGGTTATAGATGGTTGGGGTGAAATGGGTTGGCAACAGCACCGGACACAATTAGATTTTATAGGTCGAGTCTGTTTTACTCAGGATAGCATGTAAAATCACCTACCTCACTTGTCAATCTTATCAAAAGGGCAGCAGCTTCTGAATATTTGCCTTGACTTTTTAAAATTTCAGCACTCAACAGCACACACCTTTCTGCCAAAATCATATTTCTAGGATAAAGAATATACAAATTTTACAGTGATAAATAACAGGAATGATATAGATCTCTCTTCAAAATCCATAGCTGACATTATAGTTATTTAATA
This sequence comes from Xenopus borealis, assembly GCA_024363595.1. Classification (NCBI taxonomy): domain Eukaryota; kingdom Metazoa; phylum Chordata; class Amphibia; order Anura; family Pipidae; genus Xenopus; species Xenopus borealis. The sequence goes on from CM044441.1 coordinate 113,559,639, forward strand.
TCTAGCATATTATGTCCATAACTGGCAATTTCTCTTTTACAAAACTGTAGACACTGTTCAGTCAGGTTACCAAAATGCTTTGATGAATAGCCCCGACAAACACATCTCTGAACCACAGGGCAAGTGGAGAAAACCCACTTTAGTTGCAACCCGAGCCCATTTGCTTTAACAACTCCAGCCCACCCAAGGCTACTTCTAGCACGGACAGTTATAAAGGTAACCCACAGCAAGAGGGGAGTAACAGAGCTTGTATTGATTTATGATTTACTTAACACAACAGCTAATACAAGAATTATTTTTCTTAATTTGTTTGTCACAAATTCTGCAAGTAATTATGAAAAGTCGTAAATGGGTAAATCACAATTGTGTAAAGTTTAATGAAAATCATTGAAAATACCCACAAATACCCATATGTTTTTCTGTTATTGCAGAACTGCAAATGGCACAAAGTTTAAGGGAAAATAAAAACAATTGTCACCTTGGAGAGGGAACATTTTATTAGGACATCTTCTTATAGATAGTTAAAGGAGAAGGAAAGGTTAAAACTAAGTAAGCTTTATCAGCAAGTTCTATATAAATACACCAGCAAACCCTCAAAGTAAATCTGTCAAAAAAAACCCCCAGCATTTCTTTCCTTCTATTGTGTATACACGGGCTTCTGTATCAGACTTCCATCTTTCAGCTTAAACCTCTAGGGCACAGGCATGAGCATGCTCAGTTTGATCCTCTCTTGCCCTCCCTGCTGTAATCTGAGCACAGTACCACGAGTGAGCAGGGAGAGAATTAGGCAGGAAGTGATGTCACACCAAGCTAATATGGCAGCTGCTATCCTAAACATAGAGCTTCTAGAGTGGTTTGCTCTTGTATGGTGAAGCAGTCTACAGAATAAATATAGGGTCTAGCTTGCACTATTGTGGCTTATCTATTGGCAGTAATCTAACTTCGTAGCTTTCCTTCTTTTAATTGTAACAAGCACATTTGGACTCTTTAAGGGGCTGTCAAATGAATCCTATTTTCAGGCATTTATAATAAATGCTATTAACTGTAATTAGAGTTACATTACAATTGTTATTTCAATTTATTATAACAACAAAATTCCATCTTCTGCCATGTAATTACAAAAAGAACCTTGTCTTCGAACATTGTTTAGAAAAATATCGGCTTAACCAGATACCACACAATGTACATGAGAATACCAAAAAGATATTTAAAAATGTAATGCATACTTGCAAATATCTCTGTATGTCTGGATAGCAGTATCCATGTAGTGAGCAGGATAAGGTCTGGGAGCTCCAGGCTGAAGAAAAGCAGCTACTGCTGCCATTTCCTAAAATCAAATGGATATTGCATGTAAGATTGCAACTGGGAAGTTCACCTGCTAGTACACTTTACACTTGCACACATATAATTCCCATAATTATTGTGTGTGGCTACTTGGCTGTACCTTATCCCACAAATTACCCTGTCCATTTAATTTTTTTTTTTAAAAGAGATAAAAATATGGCAGATGGGTATTTTTGTGTCAGAATGTTAAAGTAGAGCAAAAGCTTACTAAAGAGAAAGTGATAGTATTTAGTCAAAATTCTCAAAAGTCCAAAACGCCTATTTATTATGAATGAAATTCATCAGAAAAATGGTGTAAAAAAAAAAAAAGGCAAATTATGAAGGTATATGTCATTTTACACCATCGAACACCAGATTTTCTGCCGTTATTTTACATTACTTCATATCTTTGTTAGTTCTGGCGGAAGTTGCTCGAATCAATTGCAAAGCTGTAAGACCGGTCAACTTTGCAGTTTTTGGACTAATCTTCTGATCTCAGAAGTGAAAGGAGACACAACTCACTCCTTCAGCCTTGCTGGCCAGCCACGAGGATAGCAAACTGATAGACAAAATCAGACAGCACTCTGTGTTTCACTTTTAGTTTAAAAAGATTAACTTTGATAAACAGCAAATGTCCTGATGAGTTTTGTAACAAAGATATGTAGTCGTAGGCATTACAATTGATAATAAAATGATCAAAATGTGATATCAAATTTAAAGGCAGTATCTCAACTATAGTGTTTTGAGGATATTCCCATTTAACACAATGTAAAACTTTTTGAGAAGATAGGGAAATTAATAAATGTAGTATTGTAGAATTATGTCCTGATGAAGTGCCATACAACAAATCCCATCAACAATATAATGTGAAAATATTTTTGTGGACTGAAGAAGTTTAAGTAAAAACAGGTGACCCATTACCACCGATTAGAGTAGGGAAACAAAGTCATCCATTGCAGCCTGTTAAAGTGGACCCGTCACCCTGACAAAAAAATCAGTATAATAAAAGTCCTTTTTAAATTAACCATGAAATCCAATTTCAAATTTTTATTAAAGCATTCATAGCTGTTTTAAGCTCATTTAAAAATCTCAGCTGTCAATCAAATATTGTCTGCCACTCCTCTATGCCTTAGGCATAGAGGCGGGGCAGATAATTACTTTCACTTTCCATTCAGCACTTCCTAGATGCCACTGCTCCCCACAAATTCCCCCAGTTCTCTTAACCATTTAATTGTGTAGCCAGGACATGGGGATAGACATTGGGTCCCCCATTCTGGTGCACAAACAAGATTCTGAGATGATGCAAGGCTTGTCTTAATAACAGTGTCCACAAAATGGCTCCTGCCTGCTTGCTATAATTATGAATTCCCAGACTGAAGGAAACAAGATTAAAATTAATTATATAGTGTAATTAATGTTCATTTTGCTTGACTAATGCGATAAAATATGATTTTGAATATTTTTTTGGTGTGACAGGTCCACTTCAAAGGGATACTGTCATGGGAAAAAAATGCATCAGTTAATATTGCTGCTCTAGCAGAATGCTGCACTGAATCCATTTCTCAAAAGAGCAAACAGATTTTTTTTTTACAGTTTAATACTGAAATCTGACATGGGGCTAGACATATGGTCAGTTTCCCAGGGGAACATTGGGAAGGTAAATAGATAGCAGCTCCCTAACACAAGATAACCACTCCCTGGCAGATCTAAGAACAGCACCCAATAGTAAAAATCCATGTCCCACTGCAACACATTTAGTTACATTGAGTTGGAGAAACAACAGCCTATCAGAAATCAGTTCCATCCTAAAGTGCTGCCTCTTTTTGAAAGCACATCACCAGGCAAAATTACCAGAGATGGCTGCCTACGCACCAATTATACAACTAAAAAATACACTTACTGGTACAGGAATGGAATTTTATATTGTAGAGTGAATTATCTGAAGTGTAAACAGTGTAATTTAGAAGTAAAAATTATCATAAAAATCATGACAGAATCCCTTTAAAGGAAATGTGGCTGCATAAAAAATATCCGGATTGCAAAATCATAAAGGTTTGTACACATATCTCAAAACAGGAAATAAAGTCACAATAAATAAGTAGTCTTTAAACAGTGTTTTATTCCTTACCAGTGCCCCTGCTGCATAAAGCATTGCTTGGTCACTTAAGAAGTCTTTCTTTGCTGTATGGTAGCAGTTGTATGCCAGATCATAATGTTGTACTAAGAAACACAAGTCTGCCATTTTCCTAATCTGAAGCTCTGGCGCCTCTGGTGGATACCTATATTAAAATATATAACCGGATAAATAAAAGTATGAAGCACATTCATGGTTCACCATTAATTAACAAGTTGCTGAAAGTGACAAAGCAAAGCATAGCAAATGTAAGCAAGTCTACAATTATCTTTTACCTAATCCATTTAGCTATACATTTTTTGTATATATATATTTTTTTTCTTTTAATTAAGCATCATCTTTGCTCTACCTGGTGCTTATAATGGTTGGCAACTAAGTCCATATTACTTCTCTAAAATATGGATTTATCTTTATTTCTGACACTGTAAATTATTTATGATTGGTAACCAAGACCGTTTGATACTTTTTCAAAAGGTAAACTGAATCAAAGCCTATATACCAGATATATACACTGCTTTATTTAGTTACATATATATATATATATATGTATGTATGTATATATTACATATATATATTACAAGAATGCAAATAGCTTACAGCAGTCCAGAAGTGTTCTTTAATTCATTAATACTTTTCTCTGGTACCTTGCTACCACTGAACCATTTCTTGGTTGCAGACAATAACGACCGGCTCAGTCCTTTTCTGGATATTAGCTAAAAAGAAGATACATACATTAAGCCAATCATAATTGAAGGTCCGACGATTATGGGTAGAAAATGTGCAACCAAGAGAAGTGCTGTGAATAGAACATGTAACCCAATATCAAGTTACTCTTCCATCCCTCTAACCAGTTTAGTTGCACGTCTCTGCACTCTCTCCAGCTCATTTACATCCCTCCTAAGGACCGGAGTCCAAAACTGCACTGCATACTCCAGATGAGGTCTTACTAGGGATCTATAAAGAGGTATAATTATGTTTTCATCCCTTGAGTTTATGCCCTTTTTTATGCAAGACAGAACTTTATTTGCTTTAGTAGCTACAGAATGACACTGCCCAGAATTAGACAACTTGTTATCTATAAAAACCCCAAGATCCTTCTCACTTAAGGAAACTCCCAACAGACTGCCATTTAGTGTATAACTTGCATTTATATTATTTTTGCCAAAGTGCATAACCTTGCATTTATCAACATTGAACCTCATTTTCCAGACTGCTGCCCAGTTTCCCAACTTAGACAAATCACTCTGCAAAGTGGCAGCATCCTGCAAGGAACCTATAGCTCTGCACAATTTAGTATCATCTGCAAAAATAGAAACCGTACTTTCAATGCCCACATCCAGGTCATTAATAAACAAGTTGAAAAGCAAGGGACCCAGTATAGAGTCCTGCGGTACCCCACTAACAACACTGGTCCAATTAGAAAATGTTCCATTTACCACCACTCTTTGTAGTCTATCTTTTAGCCAGTTCTCTATCCAGGTGCAAATACTATGTTCCAGGCCAACATTCCTTAATTTAACCAGTAACCTTCTGTGTGGCACTGTATCGAATGCTTTATCAAAGTCTAAGTAAATCACATCCACTGCCATCCCAGAATCGAGGTCCCTGCTTACCTTCTCATAAAAAGAAATTAAGTTAGTCTGGCAAGATGTATTACGCATAAAACCATGCTGGCACAAACTCATGCTTGTGTATTAATGTGCAGCCTGTTTGGAATGGAATGTCTACAAACTAATTGGTTTCATTTGTATACATGGGGGGGATATTTATCAAAGGTTGAATTTTAGTTCAACTCACAACTCGAATGGTTTCTAATTTAAAGAAACAAAACAAAGGGGGGGGGGGAGGATTTTGGCACCTATGGGGTTGAATTATCCTTTAAACAGCATCACAGCTCTTCCAACATAAAAATAAAGAACAATATAGAGAATGAAGAAGAGAAAAAACTTCTCAATTGACATCAGACAGATGCTTCCTGAATCAGTATAAAAAGCTATTGCAATTCTGTCTGGTTTTTACTTGATCAGAACAGCAGGGGCTGCTCCTGTTAGCTTTTCATGATATTACATGTTTATTACATGATATTACATGTTTTTACACCACTAATAATGAAATCCAAAAAATCCAAAAAATAAATAAATGTAATGAAACTGCAAAAGGTGTCAGAACAGCAGGCCAGAAATACAGTACATTAGGTTTTTTGTTTCTGCACCAAGGCAACCACAACCATGTGCCTCAGTAGCTCCCCATAAGTGATGTGTGGGTCAGGATCTTCCCAGCCCGCACCTAACCTGCCCTTCTTCAGCCCGCTCTTCCAGGTTCCTTATATAAGCCCACAACGCCACACCAATGACGTCACAAAAGGGACAGAGCGAGCAGGCGTGTAGCTATAAAGGAGGAAGCCAGCATTTGAAGGTGGTGGGCGGGGACAACAGGAAAAGAGATAAACCCGGCCACCAACCGCAAAGAGCAGGTCAACTGGAACCCGGGTTCACTGTTATCAGGCCGGCCTGCATATCACGACTCTGCATCTTCTTTTCTGCTGATTCAGGGCACAAGCTCTGTGCTGCCGTCACTTACTGAGCTAAGGGACAAACTAACTATATAAAGTACACAGATTATAAAAGTTACAAAAAGGCGGATTAGTAATTATTATAGATTTTCATTATATGGCAGTGCAATTTCATCAGATTTTAATCAGGCCTGAAAAATTACCTTCTATGACAGACTAAACTCATTTTCTGCTTCATAATTTGTATCAACCCCTAAGCTTAGCTTCTCAGTAGCTTCCCAGAGCACACGGAGCATGAGTGTTACGGACACTCAAGAGCTAGCAAGCTCATGTGCACAAATTTGAAGGCCTGTCTCATAACAGTTATAGGGCAGCAGAAACTTTAGGCTGCGGTAGTAAGCATTTCAAGCCATATTTGTTCTTAGCATTTAATTCTACTTTAAAATCAAACTATTTGTAAATAAAAGTGACCCACATACTTACTCTGTAAGCTCTGATGGGCAGTGACCTACTTCCTCCTGTATTTTAAACTTGTGCCATTTAAACTTTTTTACAGGGTGTACTTGTTACTGTGGATATTTTTTTTACTGCAATGTTTGTTCCCCTGTTTATTCCCAGTACTGTAAAAATGTACATGCTGTGTACAGAAGTGCTATATTAAAACAATACATGCATACATACAGGATGGAAGTTAGGAAAACCCAGTAATTAGAGAGAAGATTTAATTTGAAAAAAAACAGAAAAAAAATATAAATTTTTTTACATTGTATTTAACTGACCTGGTCATTCAGTTGTCGAATTGTCTTCTCTACATGGGGCAAGAGGCCTCGAAATGTGAACTCTTGAATGAACTGCCTAATACGATCATGGTCAGTAAGAGTCAAAGATGTACCATGAGGGGTACCAGCACCTGACTTCTTTGTATCATTCATCGATCCAAGAGTTCTGCTATTATCAAGCGCATCCAAACTTCCACTGCAGTCATTCAGCTGATCAAGCTGAAGTGGATGAACTTGAAAGTTATTCGATAAAACATCTGACAAAGAAAGAGCATAGTTTATTTTGAAACATGTCTATTTTGCATTGTTTAAACCAAAACCAGTGCTGTCCAACTGGTGGCTTGTGACCCCCTCTTGTGTAGCCCCCACATAAAAGTCTGTCTGAGTACTTGTGTTGCTCCAGCATTATTTACACCTCAAATTCAGACAATAAGCTCCTGCATTGTTCACACCTCTAATTCCCCTGCTCTGTTCACACCAGTAACACCTCCATTGTTCTCCGAAATCCCGGTACTGTTCACAACTCAGATATATGCTCCCTCTGTGTGCCCTATGCTCTCTCTGTGTGCCCTATGCGCCCTCTGTGTGCCCTATGCGCCCTCTGTGTGCCCTATGCTCCCTCTGAGTGCCCTATGCTCCCTCTGTGTGCCCTACGCTCCCCGTGTGTGCCATGCTCTGCTTGCCCTACACTCCCTGTGTGTGCCATGCTCTGCTTGCCCTACACTCCCTGTGTGTGCCATGCTCTGCTTGCCCTACACTCCCTGTGTGTGCCATGCTCTGCTTGCCCTATACTCCCTGTCTGCTTGCCCGATGTTGCCTGTGTGTGTGCCCTACTCTGCTTGCCCTATGCTCCCTGTGTGTGCCATATGCTTCCTGAGTGTGCCATACTCTGCCTGCCCTATGCTCCCTGTGTGTGCACCCTACTCTGCCTGTCCTATGCTCCCTGTGTGTGCCATACTCTGCCTGCCCTATGATCCTTCTATTTGCCATACTCTGCCTGCCCTATGCTCCCTGTGTGTGCTGTACTGTGTCTGCACTATACTACATGTGTGCCACAAAAAAATTTCTGGCCCTTTGTGCCACAGAAGTTGGACAGCAGTGCTTTAACAAACTTCCCTTACAAGAATCCTTTATTTATTGAGAACAATCCAGCAAGAGAATACTGTGCATACTACTGTATGCTGTACCATTTCAAAACATTTTACAAAGAAGAGACAACAGGAGGAATAAAGAATCTTGCTTGCAAGGATGAAGCAAATTGCTCATTCATGAAGATTCAGTAGAACCCCAACTTTACATTTTCCAGGGAACTGTGTACAATTGAAATAAATTCCAAGCGGGAAAAATGCAATTCTTCTCGCGTACTTTAAGAAATACATCTGGAGACATTAAAATTGGGGGTTACTGTATGTATTTTAGATTTTTTTTTCAAATGAAGACAGGATTTGGGAGGAAACATGAAGCCATTTCACAGAGATGCAATGATGTTGGGTTTTGGAATAAGTACATACATTTAGCAGACATATTTAAGACAGGCCCTTCACTGGAAAGCAATTAAACTGAAATAATCCAGCTGGTGCCAGTGTTTTAATGTCAGTGACATTTACAATATGGTGGTAAGGTTGCAAAATGCTCATATTGCCCAACCATTGACATGAGTGAAGATTGGTTGGACCTTTCTGGTGCATTCAAGATAAAGAGATGCTGCATCTCTGAGTAATAATCTCCTGAAGCACAAGAGTGCGGACAGAATGCAGACCAGTTCGATGATGAACATTTAGGCCAATAAGGGGCAAAGACTCCGATAACTAGGGTCAATCACACAATGTCTTGTTGCCTATCTGAATTACATCTTGCCAGGAAGGTGGCTAAATGGTGGAATCTACTATATGGAACTAAATATTTCAACATATATACTTACTGGAGATATTCACCTTTTGTGTACTTTTTCAAATTGCACTTACGTAGCAGGAAGTGATCCTTTTAATTTATTTAAAAAAAGGTTAAACTGACACTTACCAAAGTGAAGTGCACATGCAGAAATAGGCAGTGGGTATAAATCTTCAGTAAGGGATTTGCATTATACGATTCTGCATATGCCTGGACCCCACTGGTTTGCTTGTACAGCACGGACCTGCTGCCAGGCCACGAACAAGGGACCAGGCAAGCACACAGTTCTTTATGAAGATTCTTACCCATTACTGATCTTTGCTAATACATAATGGAGGCGAGGGTCAGTGACCCCCTTCTCTACTGGGAGAAGCCTTACAGGTGAACACTGACTTTTTAACGGACCAATAGAGGAACGATTTTTGCTACATTCATGTATTTATAAAAGGACTTCTGACCATGTGTGGGTAGCAAAGGAGGTGCTAGGTTACCTACAGGATGTTGGTAAAAGAAACATTGGGATGCAATGTCAGAATAAATGTAGAGGACAGAGTAACTTCACAGAAAAAAATCGATAACTGAGATAGCAAAAGATAAATATAAAGAAAGATAGTGGCCACTAATATTATAGAGGTATAGTAAGAGCTGTAATTTCATGAGTATAGTTTGGTAGAGTTCAGAGTTAAATGTCTAAGAGATGTTTTGCAGCCTACCAGTGTTGCAAGGCCCAGATCTAATTTCATATGCTAACCTTTCACAGAGTTCTCCAATCCATCCACAGAGATCACATGCTCTGCATTCTTTATTGGTGCACTGCTATACAAACCAGCTTCATTAGGATCCTAAGAGGAAAATAATGCATTTTTGACTTTGCTCCAGGCAAGGAAAAGTTAAATTTTAATTGACCATATTAGATGCTGCTACGTACAAAAAAAGGTTACACGATTCAAGTTCGACAAAAGTTTTGGTTACATAGACAATAGCTATATGGATTAACAGAAAAAACAGCATTAAAGGTAATAACTTAAGATGAAACATTCTACATTTTGGGGGCATTTTTTTTGCAAAAGTGAAATCTCTGCGCCACATTGTAGGCAAGCCCTGTCCTTGTCAGGTGTCACTCCCTACATTGTGCATTTGAATGCCCCCCCTTCCCCCCCACAACTACAGCACTGAATTTATAGGGGCAGCTGCAGGTCTGAGATCTAAAATGCATTTTTGCATATGGAGTGCAAAAAAAAAAGCTGACTGCACATATGACTTTCACTTTGAACACTGCTTTCCTGCTTGTAAATTACTCCTGTTACCTATTCAAAAAACTATGGACTCACTGGTGGCAAGGGGAGCAACAATCCACATTATTTTCTTTTGCACTTAACACACCTGATTCTGTATACAATTCTTCTGCAGATACTGGCTCCATGGATCAGGAATCTGCTCATCTGTTCCTTTGCTGGATGTTCGAGAGTTTATCTTTAACAAATAGCATCCCTGAGATCCATATCGTTGTATCATTTCCTCATAAATTGAATCAGCCCTTTACAATAAAAGATGTCAATAAGCAGCAAAATATATAAAATGGTTGTTCAATGATAATAGGACTAACATGCATTTATTTTTACACTTGCCCCTCCAAAAAACGGATTGGGAGTTCAATTAAAGTTAAAACTGCACTGCAACTCCTGCTAACATTTGACACTGGGCTGTACTTGAAACAATATATCCCTCAGGTGTGAAAAACGGGCAAATATTTTATTTGCAGGGATCTGAATTGCTGCATGTCTGGTTATAGAATGCCTCACTCTGCTCGAGCTGGGGTTTACATTTGCATTAGTCTGACTATTTATCACATCTTTGATAGGCTGTATTGACAGTATGACAGTATCTTTGAACTACTTAAACCATTTGAAGGAAGGAAGCAAATTAATACCATTTCTTTAAAGTGCTCATTTCAAAATAAACAGCTCCTGTATATTTTCTATATGTCAACCAGACTTTGGCTGTTGGCATAATGTTAACCAAAGCATAAAAGATTATTAAGCACTAGTAACATGGATTGTTTATGTGTGGTTTATTAAAGAAATGGTTCAGCATAAAAACTGGGTAAATAGATAGGCTGTGTGAAATAAAAAAGGTTTCTAATATAGTTAGTTAGCCAAAATTTCATGTATAAAGGCTGGAGTAACTCCAAGTCTAACATAACAGAACACTACTTCCTGCTTTGAAGCTCTCTTGGTTTAGACTGATTGGTTACCAGGCAGCAGACCTGGACTGGCAATCTGTGAGTTCTGGCAAATGGCAAACGCTAGAGGGGCTGCTATAAGGTCCCATAGAAAGTCAGTACTTAGTTAGTTGGTGGGGGCTGTTTGGGCCTCTCTGTGGGCTGATTGGGCCTCTGTTTAGCTGAAATGCCAGGGACTATTTTAATTCTCAGTCTGGACCTGCCAGGCCGTAATCAGTGACTTGGGGGAGGGGGCATATGGGTCATAACTGTTGCTTTTGAATCTGAGCTGAATGCGGAGGATCAATTGCAAACTCACTGAACAGTTATGTCCCATGTGGCCCCCCTTCAAGTCGCTGACTAACCAAGAGTTAGAGAGTTGTAAAGCAGGAAGTTGTGTTCTGTTCTATTACACATCACTACAGCCTATACATTACATTTTTGGCTTACTAACTATATTGGAAACATTTGTATTTTGCACAGCCTCTCTATTTACCCAGTTTTTATTTTTTTTACTTTAATGCAGATGGAGAAAAAGATGATCCATGCATATATTCACATTTCCGCACTGCTCCCTGTGTGTTGACAGACCTGTCTGAGCATTGAGAACACAGACTGAAGCTGTTTCTCCGCTTTTACAAATACACAGGTGGAGAAAATACCTAGTGAGCCACTGGTTGTTTTATATCAGACTGCACTTATTGGTTATTACCTATTACAAAAAGTTATTACAAATTCCTTAATCAGATAAATTTGAGAATTTTGGGTAAAAACCCATAAAAAATTCATACGATTTGTGAAAAGTCTGAAAAAATCAGACTACTTGTTTTTTTTTTTTTTTTTGCTCGATTTTTTTCCCCCCTCAATCTGATTCGAGTTATTTTATTAATAAAGAAGGCAAAAATCAGGGATGGGAGTGTGCTCGAGTTTTTTCTTTTATTTAAAGGGAATATAAAGGCAAAAAAATTAAATCCCTTTTTACTTTCTTTAATGAAAAAGAAATCTATCTCCAATATACTGTAATTAAAAAATTGCTAACCCTTTTATAATAAACCCGACTGTATTGTATGCAGTGAAATTCCCCCTTCATTAACTACTGTGGATAGGAATTGTCACAGTGTAGAGATTTGTATCCACAGACCCAGTGCAGCCTGTATATTCTGATTATAAATCAGTCTTGCTGCATTGACTTCTATGGCAGATATTATTTGACTTGTGCTGTTTTGATCATTTATGACGATCAATAAGCTTAAACTCCCAACTGAAGCCCAGACCACACTGAGCATGTGTGTAGTCTTGGTACTGCAGAGATGAGTAACAAAGTTACAAGATGACAGTCCCCTGCACCAACTTTGAAAGCATAAATCATTTGTCTTATTAGGCTTCTGGTGCAGTAAGTTCATGTTTATATATACTATATAAAATACAGCATTTCTAACATTCTATTTTAGACTTTAGTTGCCCTTTAATTTAGGAGATAAATTCAGATTTTAGTCAATAATCCACTTAATGTTTCATTCAAGTATACCAAGTTTTAGAAAAGGTAAATAAAATGTAAAAGAAAATATTGTTACTTACGTTTGCTCGTCCCCACTGCTGACATCGTGCATCAGCACATAATATTTCAGTGTGTTGGGTGTAAACCATTTTGGATATGAATAATCAGTGCTGTGTTGAATCCGGTGTTGCTCTTGTGACAACTTAAGGAACTGTTCCAAAGGCTCCGGTTCATGTGAGGAAACTACCAACATGCCTGAGAAAGCTCGTTCAGGTTCATAAACCAAAGGGATGAAACATTAACAGTTATCTATGCAGTTTCACTGTGTAAGCCTTTTTTTTTTTTAGAAATAAACAGTTTGTCAGTTTCATAGTACATTAACAAGAGCACGTTGTATCCCATGTCGTACATCTCACAGCTGCAGTGTAAGGAACCCTGGCTGACAAATCATTATTCAAATGGATTATTTCTTTTATTTAAGATATACATTTTTAGAGCTGGCGCTATATCAATAAAATATGATGATTCTATTACTACAAAAAAAGGACACCACTGAAGGCAGGGTGCTTCTATACAAGTCAATATATTCCAAGGGTACTTCTAATTTGCCTATACATTATAAAGGGATATATCAAATCCAGGATTTGTATTTTTACAGCAATTCCTTCCAAACAAACATGAAAATTATTTGTTCACCGTTTAGGAACCGGTTATCCAGAATGGGGTTTTCCGGATAATGTATTTTTCTGCAATCAGGATCTTCATACCTTAAGTCTAATAGAAAATCATGTAAACATGAAATAACTCCATTAGGCTGGTTTTGCTTCCAATACGGATAAATTATATCTTAGTTGGGATCAAGTACAAGCTACTGTTTTATTATTACAGAGAAAAAAAGAAATCTATTTTAAAAATCTGGATTACTTGATTATAATGGAGTCTATGGGAAACAGCCTTTACATTATTCAGAGCTTTCTGGATAATGATTTTCCGGATAAATATTTCGACTATCGAATGCTTATCGAATAGTTGTAGCCTATTATTTCCTTGATATTCGATTTCTCAATGAAATTGTACGATTGAATACCGATCGTTTGATTCGTACGATTCAAATGATCGAGGTGTTCGATTGTTCCCATAGGTTTCAATTGGTATTCGGTAGGTTCAATCTGGCAAAGTTAGCATTCGAAGAAATTTAAAATTTAAAATCCTTTGATCATCGAATGATCGAATATTCGATCTATTCGAATATTCAATCTAGCCGATCTATTTGATAATTCGAATATTCAGTATTCGATGATCAAAGTGGCCACATTTGCATATTCGATCCTCTGAAAAAAAACGTACGATCGGTATTCGATCGAATTCGATCAAACTTCGATCTCTTCACACAAATTTTGTAAATCTGCCCCTTGTTTTATAAAGGATACAGGCCAAGTAGTGGTTTAAGAACTCATGGTCAGAAGCTGGCATGCACTGAAAAAAGGTTTCCCGGTAAGATTCAAACCAAGCTGTAGTTGCTGTAAGGCATGTGAAAAAATAAAATGGTTAGAGTTAGCACATTCAAACCACAAGATGCGCCATCAAACTGCTACTAAACATCACTATTACATGGAGTATTAAAGAGGGCAGATCCCTGTTACAAGAATCTGCCACTTTTTAGCATCAATGTTCTACAGCATTAATGTGTTACAAGGTGTTTACACTACAGGCATATTAAAATATTTACACCTGATAATTACAAATAACAAATGTTAAAAATGTGTACTAAAAGTAATGGTTTGTAAAGTTTTAAAAGGGCAACTATAGCTTTGTCTTTATCTTCTATTTTGTGTTTCCCATGTAGGTGGATTTGTTTCCAGCTAGCTTATATGATGTTAATGACTTGGACTTCTCAGTGTTATCTGTCTACAAGTCTCCTAATCATACCCCATATTGCTATATTTCTAGTAGTGTTAGAATATCAACACAAGAAGTTATGAGGGAGCTTGCTTTAGCGGGACAGGGCATGTAGTCAGCCTGGAAAGATAAACCTACGGTATACATATAATTATAGATTATTAAAAGGAAAAATAAAATAAAAAAAATTTAAAAAATGGAATAGTAGCCCTTTAAATAACTCTGCATGGAGTTAAAGCCTGCACTTGTACATACACAAATATGAGAGGACTGTACAATATTAAAGGCTTACTTTAATTTTATATCAATGGACCTATCCTAAGCAACTTTTCATCTGGCTTTTTTAATGTTTGTTTGTTCTTCTAAATTATTAGCCTTTTCATTCTGTATCTTTCTGGTCTGCAACTGAAAAGGTTATCCAATTGTCAGGGCACTGGACTCTGGCAAAAATAAATTAAAAAAAAAAGCATTGCTAGTGAGGCTTCAATTTTATTACTATTGCTTATCTATCTAGTGAAGCATTTCTTGTGTCCAAACTGCTGCCTAGTTGCTAGGTTATTTCAGCCATAGTAAGCAGATAGCACAATAAAAAATATATAAAAAACAGAAAATCGTTATAATTAAGACCAATTGCAAATTGACTTAACAGTATTATTGTCTACATTGTGCTAAAAGTCCCTTTAAAGTAAGCAGTGCCATTTCTCCATCAAAACGACAACACCTGCTAAATAAACAAATACTATATACAGGTATTGGACCGATTATCCAGAATCCTCGTGACCTGGGGTTTTCTCGATAAAGAAAATTTGGATCTTCGTACCTTATGTCTACTGGAAAATCATGTAAACATTAAATAAACCCAATAGGCTGGTTTTGCTTCCAATAAGGATTAATTATATTTTAGTTGGGATTAAGTACAAGGTACGGTTTTATTATTACAGAGAAAACAGAAATCATTTTTAAAATGATTATTTGGATAAAATGGCGTCTATGGTAGATGGCCTTTCCATAATTTGGATCTTTCTGGATAATGGATCCCATACCTGTATGAGCAAACAGTCTAAAATTCAGAAATGTTCAGTTATAAAGAATATAGTACGACAAATTTTTGTATCATTAAACAAAAAATATCAATAACTAAAGGTAGAGCAAAGGGTATAGTTTAAATTAAAATATTACAAATATGCATTTCAAGGATTTCAGCAATTTAAAAAATTGAAGTGTCATGATGTGATTAAACTAAATCAACTATCTATTTAGTTGAGTTAGAAACACTGCAGTCTCTTTCATATTCCATAATATCTCTTTGGTCTGACAGTGTTGCTAAGAATTCCTTTATGGGGGAAAAGTCATAATGGCTTGTTTTACTTGTTGCCTCCAGTATTCATTATTTTGGCTTTTGTTTTTTTTAAACCAATAAAGTAAATATTAAAGGAACGCTCAGCAAACCTTTTCCCCCAGAAAGTAAATATTAGTAAAAGTATTTGAGGGAGGAGGGGATCAGATCACAGATAGCCACCACCAGCAGCTGCTAGTTGAGGAAATTACCACTGGATTAAAGGGGAATTTGACAATCTAAATACAACGGTGAGTAAAACAGGATTTGTTAGATGGATGAGAGATAGGGAGGGGCAATTCAGCTCTGTGCCCCTGACTGCAATGATACCTGTATAAAACTTGGACATGTTGAGCTCCATCAATGTGTCTTTCCAATTATTGTACCAAGGAACACTAGCTTTAAGAGAACGATCTGATAGAGGAAAACATGTTGTTAAAAAAAACTTTTAAAAACTTTCTGAAAATCTGTGGTCTGTACGGTTACAGGATCCTTCTAGAATATAAAAAGATGTAGAAATAACTGCAGAATAACAAGCTAAAATTGGTAAGAAGATATGTGATAATTTTAATATTTGCATGTGAGCATGCATGAGTGTGGATCACTTGCTTGTCTGTTGACTACCTATGCATTGGCCAGCTTTAAAGGTACAGTAACAGGAAAAAAAATGAAATTGTTTTAAATGAATGACA
This sequence comes from Xenopus borealis, assembly GCA_024363595.1. Classification (NCBI taxonomy): domain Eukaryota; kingdom Metazoa; phylum Chordata; class Amphibia; order Anura; family Pipidae; genus Xenopus; species Xenopus borealis. The sequence continues at coordinate 113,575,923 of CM044441.1, forward strand.
ATTTAATGCACTGCTGCCCTACACTGGCAAAACTGGTGTGTTTGCTTCAGAAACAGGACTATAGTTTATATCAGGGGTCCCCAACCTTTTTTTGCTTGTGAGCCACATTTAAATTTAAAAAAAGAGTTG
>CM044441.1:113583686-113598610 GCA_024363595.1 Xenopus borealis
GGGCGGGGATGGGAGGATCCTCCCGATTGTAATGCTGATATGGAGTGGCCAGGAAAATACTTTAAATATGGCAACTGTGAAATACATAGTTCAAAATATAGCACTATTCATACCAATTTTCATTTACTGTTCAACAAAATACAGTAGTGGGAAGGCTAAACACAATGGCCAAAACATATACTAAGGAAAAAGAGATCTGATTCATATCTCATAAAACACAGGATGCTTTGGGGCAAATTCACTAAAGTGTGATTCACCTAACGCTAGTGCTAATTCTCCAGGGTGACTATCATTTTGCAACTTTGCCAATTTACTAAGTGTCCCTGGCAAAAATTCGCTAGCGAAGTAGATAGACTAGCGCAACTTTGCACCCTTACACCAGGCGAAGTTGCGCACTGATGAAAGGATGTAACTACGCTAATTCACTAGGATTCCCATCTTACTGAATGTTACCTCTTACGCTAGACTTTACTTTGCCAGGTCAGACCTGCAACATATACTTCTATTATACTTTTAACTTCGACCCTTATGCAAATTAGGCACCGCTAGCGTAACTTCGCTTTGCCTGGGTAACCTCGCTAGTTTTCTACTCCCTGAGCGCATTTTGGGGAATTAGTGGCGGACTGGTGATAATTCCCCTTGACGAAGTGCGTCGAAGGCTGCACTACCAAATTTGCGCACTTTAGTGAATTTGCCCCTTTATCTCTGTCATAAATGTATCCATTACTTGCATAAAGCACCAACTGCCAGAGACATCGCTCAGTGAATAATTTGTCTCAAAATGGAGATTACAGCTATATAAGAAAAAAGTAAAAACAAATCAGTAGAGACCCCATTGTGAGATCATTCATAAGGAGTATGACCTGGGTTTTCTACAGCAGAGATCTTTATGAAATCCTAAGCACCATGCCTAAATATGACTGCTGGGGCACCAGAAGCATTTAAATGGCCCTGAGCTATATCCAACTATCCTTCTACATGAAGTAGACCAGCTATTACTTAGGAAAGGTAGATTGTTTTAATGTCAGTATTTGTATAGCATTATTAGATTACACACGTGATGTGAAGTTCTGAAAATGTTAACTTATGTAGAGGTAGGGGAATAATTTTTTGGAAACCTAACCTAAGCCATTTTCCCGCGGTTTCCTTTTTAAAGGAGATATTCAACTTCAATTTATTTAAGATGCTACCTGATCCCGAGTAATCATGCAAAAATGCCTCATTCCTATTCAAATGAATGCAGAAAAACAGGTATTATCTGGAGTTTTATCACCAGCAGCTGAAAGCTATAGAGTCCGTTAAAAACCTGAAGATAATGGAGATAACCACTATAAAAGAGGTCATTAAAGTATTCGAAGAATAGTGTAATGAAACTGGTTGACTGTTGGTTAAATCTAGACAGTATATTTTAAAGTGGGGGAAAAAAGCGAGCAATATGATTTCAAGGAGCAAATCTACAACAATCTAAAGATTATTTGGCATGTAAATGATCTAAATCTGCATATAAGTGAAGAATTGTACAAATCAATTCGACCATCAAATAGCCCAAAATTCGATTCAAATTTATAAAATTCGAGAATTCATATTCGATTTTCAAAGTACTGTCCCGTTGTTCAATCTACAAATTCGCCAGATTGACCCTACCAAATTGCTATAGAATCCTATGGGAAGCTCCCATAGGATTCTTCTAAGTTTTTTTTGATCAAATAAAAAAAGATCGATCGATTGCTTAAAATTGTTCGAATCAATCAGTTCGAACGATTTTATCGATCAAATTTTTTTATATTTGATCGTTTGATAAATCAAATTGTGTTAAAAACCTTTCGAATTCGAAATTTGAATGAGGGATTTTAGTTCGTTCAAAATTCGAGTAGTTGAATTCGAGGGTTTTTAACCCTTGAAATTCGACCCTTAATAAATGTGCCCCTTAATGTTGATACAATATCAGGTGGAAAGTACATTCCAAAGAATTAGAGCGGTTCCTACATGCTCCTCTAAAGATAACCTGCATATAAAGAAAATGCAGAAGAGGAGGAAAGTTCCCTGCACAGAAGAGAAATGTAGCAGATCTTCTGATGTATCCTTGGCATGACCTATGTACACTTACCAAGTCCATATGAATGCAATAAAAAATAAACACGGATTAATAATAAATTAGTTTAACACAAGCCAGGCCATGCATATAAACACACCCATGCACACACCAACAGATTTGTTGTAAACCACTGCGCTGTTCAGTTGCTACTACTAATTGCACTGACATTCACAGCAAGAACACACACCAATACAATCAACCACTCCATTCAACCTCTCCATCACAAAAGGCATTAGCAATGTTGGAAATATGCACACCGTAATTATCTGGTCTATGTGTGGTATTTTCTGCATTTTTGGGGGGTTATGGTTTTTGACTATGGAGTAACTCACATAAAATCAAGATGGCAGCTTACATACAATTTTAGCTGCTTGCTGTTCCGATTGGCTACATTGTGGCAAGGCAGATTAGTGTAGTCAAGAAAGAAAAACCCTTAAAATAAGGGATCATAAACCAGTCAGGTACACCTAAAAACATAACTAAAATTATATCATCATCATAAAGCATTCAGTCCTAGGAAATCAAAAGTCAGTCATTTCATCCAATGTCCTATCCCTCATTAGTTTACACATAAAAACCTTATAAAGCAAGTATGTTAAAGCATGATCATGTACAATGCACATAAATTGCTGAGAGAATATCCGGATTTTTGCATATTGCTTTCCTATGTGTACATCAACCAGTTCTAAATTGATGAACATTCAACATAGCTTACAAAGTAATGCTAGAGAAGTCCAACATACTTTATCCAACAAAGTCTTGGTTAACCTTAAATCCAGCCTACTAACCATCTAAAGGACAAAGAAAAGTAAAAAATCCAATTTGTCAGACAGCCACCAGTCATTGAGGATACCCAACCTGCTGCAGGACTCAGAGCACAATTAAAAATGCAAAAAACTAGACAAAACCACACACTTTAGTTTTTAGTGCCCAAATGTACAAATATAAGAACGAAAACAGATACTTTAATTAGCAGAATTATACATACCACTTATGTTCAGGTCATAATCTCCAGCAGTAATGACATTTGGTGCTAAACCCTCTGCAGGCTGGCTTGCTGAGACAACATCATTTAAAATCTTCCGGATTGCTGCTTGCTGTGGTGATTGAGTAACAATGTTGTTGACTGCAATCTTCAGGTTCTTTATCACATGGAGCTGGTTGCTGGGATCTCTCATATGAACTAAAAGACAAAATGCCAAATAAGTAACTAGTTAAAGTATACCATTATATGATGTATGCAGGTAAAGTTGTTGTACCGTGTTAGCCAGTGAAAATGTTACAGGGCAACCCTTTTGAAATAAAAAAATAACAAGGTGGTATAAAGGTATCAAAAGGGTTGCCCTGTAACATTATATGGTATATATTTGCCTGAAAAATTGTATTTTTAAAGTTTTGTTACAGAATGGTCAATTCTAAGCAACTTTTCAATTGGTCTTCATTATTAATTTTTTATAGTTTTTAAACTATTTGCCTTCTTCTAACGACTCTTGCCAGCTTTTTAATGGTGGTCACTGACCCCATCTAAAAAACAAATGCTTTGTAAGGTTACAAATGTATTTTTATTGCTGCTTTTTATTGCTTCTCTTTCTCGACCCTCTCCTTTTCATATCAGTCCCTTATTCAAATCAGTGCATGGTTGCTGGGGTAATTTGGACCCTAGCAACTAGATTGCCGAATAAGCAGACAGGAGAGCTGCTGAATGTAAGGTTACAAATTTATTTTTATTGCTGCTTTGTATTGCTTCTCTTTCTCTGCCCTCTCCTTTTCATATCAGGCCCTTATTCAAATCAGTGCATGGTTGCTGGGGTAATTTGGACCCTAGCAACTAGATTGCCGAATAAGCAGACAGGAGAGCTGCTGAATGTAAGGTTACAAATGTATTTGTATTGCGGCTTTTTATTGCTTCTCTTTCTTGGCCCTCTCCTTTTCATATCAGTCCCATATTCAAATCAGTGCATGGTTGCTGGGGTAATTTGGACCCTAGCAACTAGATTGCCGAATAAGCAGACAGGAGAGCTGCTGAATAAAAAGCTAAATAACTATAAAACCACAAACAATAAATAAAAAAACAATTGCAAATTGTCTCAGAATATTACTCTCTACATCATACTAAGGGGCAAATTCACTAAGCAGCAAAAATGCGCTAGTGACTGCTTCGCGACGATTCGCCGCACTTCGCCAGGCGAGTTTTCGCCAACCGCCGCTAATTCACTAAAATGAAATGCGTTCTGGGAGGTTGAAAAGTAGCAAAGTTGCGTTACCGTTACTTCGCCAGGCAAAGCGCATTTATGCTAGCAATGTCTACTTGAAAGTATAATAGAAGTGTATGTTACAGCCACTACACAAGCCCAGGAAACCTATAATAAATAAAATAAAGTTGTCCTATTGCCCTAAACATGTGCCCCCTGTATAGTTGAGTTGCCATATGTTAGGAAATGTATGGGGGGGAAGGAGGGTAACCCCCAGGTCTGACCTGGCGAAGTAAAGTCTAGTGCAAGAGGCAAAGTTCAGTAAAATGGTCATCTTATTGAATTAGCGTAATTACGTCCCTTCGTCAGTGCGCAACTTCGCCTGGCGTAAGGGTGCGAAGTTGCACTAGTCTATCTACTTCGCTAGTGAATTTTCTCCAGGGACACTTAGTAAATTGGCGAAGTTGTGAAATGACGTCACGCTGGCGAATAAGCGCTAGCGTTAGACGCTTCGGGCTTTAGTGAATTTGCCCCAAAAAGTTAACTCAAAAGTTAACATCACCTTTAAGCCACTCAACTCAGGCAGGTGAACAGCAGAAGCAAGTATCTGGTGGGTACTGATGTATGTCTGCCAGCTGAGAATCCAATGTACCCAAAAGCATAGATTTTTTTATCTTACAGATGACAACATGCACAATTGCTGGCATTCTATAGATTCTAAACAAGAGCCATCATATAATACAGACTTTTTCCACACACCAGCATTGCATTTAGCAAGCTTATAAGTCTCTAAGGCCTCTTTTAATGCCATACTACAAGTAAAACTAAAATGGTATTGTATGCATTGATATAAGTAGCTTCTACTTTGGCCCTAAAATAGGTTTCACTGTTTTCTGTGATGCCAGCAAACATTCTTATAGTAGAAAATATCACCACTTAAGCCACATATATTCAGCAGCTACTATTATCCTTGAATAGTATAAGACTTATATATGCACACACACACACACACACACACAAATATACATACTCAAGTCACAAACTTATCTGCAGACTGTGGCATGTTAACAGATCATCATGAGTTCTCTCGCAAATATTGCACAAAAAGAGAAAATATATTTAACCCGTGATCACCCCTTATTGTGTGTGGCATAGAAGGTTGTGGGTGAACCTTAACACCCTGGGTGTTAAAGTGACCATACATCTCTCCGTGTATGGCCACCTTAACACCCAGGGAACAGGTTGGTAGCAGAGAATTGCAACATCTGTCTGTCCAACAGCTCATTGACAAGCTAAGGTGTTAATATGAAGTTGTTCCTCCATGGTGTTGGGCAATCAATCAATGTTCCAATTCATCACACAGGTTCAGTTGGATTGACTCTGTGTACTCCATGTTGGCCAACCCATTACCACTCAGCAAACCACTTCTGAATGACCTTCACTTTGCATATTGTAGCATTATGTGCTGAATCAGCAAAGGAACTTCTCAAAACTAATGCCATAAAGCACAAAAAGCACCTAACTGTACAGAATTACCTTGTACAAATTAGTTTTAAACTTTATTTTCGCAAGTCCTGAGGAAGTGCCACGAGGTAGGGCACGAAATGCGTACACTGCATGCACTTTACATTGACACCCAAGCTATGTTTGCCAAATAAAGCCGGATTTTAATAAAAGATTCAGCTTCCAGATGTCTTCAGTTTAGCGCCGTTGCGCTGGTTCACACACACCTTTGGATGTTTATTTTCGATGTACCAGTTTTTCTAGCCCAAACAATACCAGACCACTATAGCACCTCAAATAACAACACCATACTCAATCTTGTCCATCAAACCTCCCCATGGGGATTTCTCACTGCAGAGAATCTACTTTCACTGGTACACTGCTCAATGTTGCAACCTTTAGTTGCAACCGATGTTTAGCTGCTTATTGTAACAATTTTCCATTGAATTTGGGGATATCACACATCTATAGTTTTTTTAAGGACGCTTGAAATGACAAAGGATCAGTATGAACTAAAACAATAAGTACAATTATGTAATCGGGCTGTAATAATTATAAACTGGGAGTAAATAACTATATTTGAATTCAGTGCTCCATTATATAAAACCCACTTTAATAGTTAGTTATTTCAACTGCAACACTGTACAACCATCAACAACTAGAATAGCTATGCAACACTGGCAAGTGGCAAAGTGCTAGAAACCTGTGGCAAAAAAAAAACTTTACTGCTGGGTTAAGTTTTTTTTTTTTATATAACTGGGAACTGTTATTGGTTACATTTATTAAGACCAACAACTTCACAACATGGGGCATGCAACTAAGGCTGCAGATAGAGCTTAAAGTGGTAATTTGCCTTTAAATATCTTTTATTTTGCTGCAGTGTACTCTTGGTGACATAATAAAAGGGTCACTTCCCCAACTGCAGAATATTGCGTATGCGGATCCGTGAACAAAAGTTGCTGTTGCTAAGGGGCCTTGCCGGGTGAACGGAGGCCCAGCACCACCATTGCAGTAGAAGTTTACAGCAGAAGTGTGGTAGATAAAACACATTGTTCTGACCCTTTATTATGCCGTACACAGTGACACACCGAAGCAATTTGCAACTCGTCTTTATGTTATTCTGTTTTTTTTAATTATTTAGATTTTGTTTAGCAGCTCTCTAGTCTGTAATTTCATCAGCTATCTGGTTGCCAAATTATCCTAGCAACCAAGCAGCAGTTGGAATAAGAGATTAGAAAATAAACAGGAGAGGGCCTGAATAGGATCGTAACTATATTAATACAATTAAAGTCTTGCAGAGCAATAGTGGAGTGCAGGAGTCAGTGACCCCCATGTGAAAGCTGAAAAGAGGCAGAAGCTAAAAACAAAGACAAGAAAGTCTAGAGCATCCAAAAAGTTAACTTAAAAGGTAAAATTGCCATTTAAGGGGGCAGGAGCAGCAGGGACCTCATTTCAAGGCAAAAAATGCACAAGGACTTCCAAACTGCAGACTTTTACCTTGTTAAACTGCAATTCCCAGCAACCCGGCTGTCATTGGGATGTCAGCATTGCAGATCAAAAAAAAAGTCTACAACAGTTACACATCTTTCCAGTGAAGTGGCCCCTGCGATGCTAGTTTCCCACCGCTAATTCCTTTTCTATCTGGCGCTCAATAATAAACCATAACTTATAAAGGTTGGGGCAAACGGGCAGATTTAGTCACCTAGCAACTAACCACCGCTTCTTCGAGGCGACAATCTCCCAAACTGCTGTTCTCTTTCTTCCTTCCGGCTTGAATGTGAAATCGCTAGTGGTATGGCACTCACAGCACTTTGTTTTCCGAAGTCGCCTAAAGTTTCCTCATGAGGGAACTTTGGAAAATGAAGCTCCATGAATGCCACCCCACTGGTCACATTTCATTCAAGACGGCGGGAAGGCAGTTCAGGGAGATTGTCGCCTGGAAGAAGAGGCAGTTAGTCACCAGGCAACTAAATCTCCCTGAATCTGCCCGTGTGCCCCCACCTTTAAGGTCAGTGCACACAAGCAGATTGAGGGAGATTTGTCGCCCCAGTGACAAATCTCCCCTTCTTCGGGGCAACAATCTGCCCAAATTGCCTCTCTCTTTCTTCCTTCTGGCTTGAATGTAAAATCAGTAGTGGTATGGCACTCACGTCGCTTAGTTTTCTGAAGTCGTCCAAAGTTTACTCAATTGGAAACTTTGGAAATGAAGTGCCATGAGTGCCATCCCGCTGGTAACTTTTCAATCAAGCCTGGCGGGAAGGCAGTTTGGGGAGATTGTCACCTCGAAAAAGAGCTGATAAGTTGCCAGGCGACTAAAGCTCCATTAATCTGCCTGCGTGCCCCCACTCTTAAGGTCACGGCACAAAAGCAGATTCAAGGAGATTTGTCGCCCCTGGGCAACAATCTCCCCATACTGCCTTTCTCTTCCTTCCCGCTGGCTTGAATGTAAAATCACTAGTGGTATGCCACTCGCAGCATTTGGTTTTTCGCAGTCGCCCAAAGCTTCCTCAGAAGGATACTTTGGGTGACTTCGAAAACAAAGTGTAGCGAGTGCCATCCCACTGGTGACTTTTCAGTCAAGCCGGTAGGAAGGCAGTCCGGGGAGATTGTTGCCCTGAAGAAGAGGTGATTAGTCGCCAGGCAGGGCCGTTGCTGCCATGTGAGCACCTTGCCTCAGGTGGCAGTAAATGGTCAGTTACAAGGGGGAGCAAAAAGCCGCCTCCTGTAACTTTAAGAGCCGAATTTCCGGTTTTTAAACCAGAAATTTGGCACTGCTAGTGCGGAAAGCGCAGTAGGCATTCTTGCGCCAGTGATGCAGCCCCTTTTGACCCGCTACACTGCTAAACCTTTAAGCCCGGAGTAGGAGAGGGGGGCAGCATTGGGGTTGCTGCCTCAGGTGGCAGCAGCCCACGGATTGCCCCTGTCGCCAGGTGACTAAATCTCCCCAAATCTGCCCTGACCCTAAATGTCCAGCAGCTACTATAATGCTGCTGCAGTTCCTGCAGAGGATGCTGGGGATTGTAGTAAAACGAGGACCACAAATCCCACGCAGTGACGCTTTATTTCTCCTGACTGGATCGTGTAGTCCTTGTCCTGCAATAGTACCCAGCATCCTCTGCAGCACAACTATAGCAGCTGACGGACAAATGACTTAGTAAACAGAGGCAGGCTCTTTCTGTAAGCAGGTATCTCAGGAGAGTGCCAGTACTCGCAGTGAATACGGGCCTCGGAATGGCTGTCACTCACCCTCCGAACTCAGGCGGCAGAAAGGTCGCACCAGCTCGCAGAAAGAGAGTTGATTCTTCCGGGCTAAGTTCTCCGCCTCCTCGCTGCAAAGTGCGGCCACCTGAGGAACGAAGGAATCCTGCAGAAACTCATGCACGGAGAGCAAACACTGCGCCATCCCAGGCCCGAGCACCGGCAAAGCTTCCCAGGGTCCCGTCACACACTGGTATCCAACACGCGCTGCCGCTCAGGATCACGGTATAACGAGCGCACAAAGCAGCATGTCAAGCGCAGGAGCTGTACGGAATATATATAGGAAATGTATGAGCTTCTGCGTCCTGTGCTTTGAACTGCTCACTCAGGGCTTCTTCTTCTTCCTCCCTGACAAACTCCGCCCGGTCCCATCAGCCGGTGCGGGGTGGTCATGTGACTTCCGCGTCTGTCATTGCGAGAGCTTCTGAAGGAAAGGGAGCGCGGTTACTGCGCGGGGACGCGCACTTATTGGTGAGTTGTACACATCTCGGAAAGCTTCCCGAAGTTTGAATAACAACTAATGCTATTGGTGGCAGGCAGCTTGAAGGGTAGAGGGCGGATTTGGGGGCAGCATTTTTGGGAAGATGATTCTTACTTTAGGGTGTCATTAGTAGTGGGTAGGGCTTTCAGCTTTTTTCAGTGTTGGGCTAATACTTAATTTAATTTAACATATTTTTTATTTATTTTACTGTTTAATGTTACATATTTGAAGCCCCACTGAAAGTCTGCCATGGTTCATTATTTGTTGTGCCATTTGACAATAAAACAAATGAGTACTGTCAAGTGTGAGAATTTGTGAACCCCCTATAAAATTCTCTATATATTTTTTGCCTGTCTGTGTGGTCCTAAAGCTTGCCATTGTTACTTTTTCGGTCAGGCAATAAAAGATGTCACCAAACTTTACTTCTTTTGCATTTTTCAATGGCTAACATGGTGCAGCATCTTAAAGCTATATTTCTTTTTATATGAATGTGACATAAAACATCATCTGATTTTCCAAAAAAAAAAGTCCAAAAAGTAGATGACGAAAACCTAGTTAAACAAATGAAACAAAAATGATATACAACAATTATATTTGGTTTTGTAATAAGACGACCCCCTTGTGCAGCAATAACTGCAACTGAACGTTTGCTGTTACTGTTGATCGGTACTGTGGATCAACTCGGAGGAATTTTAGCTCATTCCTCCATAAAGAACAGCTTCAGCTCTTGGATGTTGAGGGTTTCCTCACATGAACCATTCGCTTTATATCTTTCCACATTTCAGTTGGACAGGACTTGCTCATTCCAGAACACTTTCTCTGGTACAACAACTTGTGTGTTTAGGATCGTTGTCTTGATGTGTGATAGTGATGTGCGGGTCCAGGTCGTGATTTAACCAACCGGCTGCCCGCCACTTCTCCACCCTAGCCCGACTTCCAGGTCCCTTTTATAGACCCGCACCGATCTTTCACTGCCAATGATGTCACAAAAGGGGTGGGGTGAGCAACTATAAAAGAGGAACCCTGAAGCCTGCATTTGAAGGTGGCAGGTGGGTAGAGCAGAAGAGCCCAACCTGCCACCCACGAAGAATAGTGCAAGGTTGTCCCAGCTGACCCATTTGAGATTCAGTTCATACAGATTTCTTGAAATTTTCCCTTTAGAATTCAGTGGTATAAATCAGAATTCTTATGCTGGAATGCATGTTTTTTCTTTCTCCAAATGTAACGCTCCTCCTTTAAGCCAAAAAGTTCTATTTTATCTATTCTGACCAATAAAATTGCAGAAAAACTGCTGAAACTATGCTTGTATTTCTATTTCTTACTTGGTAAAGATGTCCATATTTGATCACAGAAATAATAACTAATTTAAATAAAGTTTACCAAAATATGGAATATAAATCACATTCCTGATTGAGGCCATGATGTTTCAAGGCATTGTATTCACATTGCCTCTTTTCCAAATAATTCCTTGGATCTACTGACTTCATGATGACATTTTGGAACAGAACAAACTACTTGAAATCTAAGCTGCTGAACCTCATCACCTCTCTAAGACCTCTTCAATTTATGTTTGTGGATCCTTTCCTAATGCATACAGGTAGTCTGCCCATTGGGACATTTAATAGTGTACACCACAAACAAAGATGTGTATGACTATGAAGATTCTCATTCATCCAGGTCATAGTATATCTAACACAAGTAACTCAAAACAGCTGGACTTGCCGAGAAATAAGAAAGACATTTCCCTGCTCATCCGAGCAACTTCTTCAGTTCAACTGACTGGTGTAGGGGAGTTCTCGGCATATAGACTCTTCAAACAATCCAATCACAACGGCACATTGTAACTCTTCAGAAAGCTGAAATTCACAGAGGTGTTGATTCTGTGTACTTACAGAATTGGACATTGCTATCTTCAAATGAGTATCCTTTGTCTTTTAGGTGTAGAAAGACAGCCGAGTCTTGTCCTGTAAAGTTCGCCCTCCTATGCTGATCCATTCGCTAAGTGAGCAGTTGTTTTGTCTCCCTAATTTATAGATCAGTGCTACACTGGACTGCGTATACCACACATCTTCGTCTTCCCTTCACACATCCATTCATGCACCTCATACAAGTAACATCTGTGTCTAGGAGTTGCATGACACATTCGTAATCCTATCACAGTAACTACACAGAATCAACACCTCTGTGAATTTCAGATGTCACCTCTCTGAAGAGTAACAATGTGCGGTTGTGATTGGATTGTTGGAAGAGTCTATATGCCGAGAACTCCCCTACACCAGTCAGTTGAACTGAAGAAGCTGCTCGGATGAGCAATGAAACGTCTTCATTAAAATTTCTCAGCAAGTCCAGTTGTTTTGAGTTACCTGTGTTAGCTTTGTGCATGTGTAATATCCCCTGATTTTAATAGGGGTACAATTATATGTACATTGTTTCTTCCTTTTGATAGTTGGAGCAATAATTGCAGGACAGACAAGGAAAGCTGGGTATGCTTCCCATAAGTAGGTTTTAAACCACACAGCTTTCCGAATAAATAATTGTCTGTTTTTTTTGTAGTGGCACTGAATAGTACAGTGCATTTCATGGTATGTGTCTACTGCCTTTCTGTCTTCAGTTTTTTATGTTTTTTTATCAGTGAGATCCTAGATGTCTGGCAGAGCATCACTGAAAACATAAGCGAAGGTTGAAAAAGTGGCAGCATAGTAGTAAACAATACATTTCTCAGAAATGTAATGTTACCTTCACTTGTCTATTAATAGGTCAACAATTCATCAGCTATTGAACAATGACATGGTAGAAATTCTATTGAACCCCAATTTTAAATGTATTCTTCAAGTACACAAAGGATATATGCACAGGATTGTTTAATTTGAAATACAACATTTTCTGTGTTCATGAAAAGGATTAAGCAGTGCAGCATACATTATGGGATAAAATGTGCAAGACCCCACCCCCCGACGCAATGATGCAATGGCGTAACTACAGAGGAAGCAGACATTCCACCCATGGGGCGGAGTCTGGGTCTTCTTCCTTTTCTGGGGGGGCCCATGGGTGACCCATGATGTATGTAAAACATTGAGCATTGCAGGTCATCCAAGATATATTGCGCATTGGGGGTTAGCCTGCTATTTTTTTCTTAGGGGGTCAGTGTCGGCCCTGCTAGAATTATAAATGGGGGCCTGGACCCCCTTACTTATAGATCAAAGCTTTAAAGAGAGTTGCACAAACACCATATATGTTGCAGGCGGGGAGCTAACCCCTTTCAAAGTGACCACCTGTGCATCAATGTTTTGGGGGGTTTTCCCCTCCCTTCGTCAGGATGCCGCTGGTTAGCTGCTCTAGCTAAAGCCATAAAGTATATGTGCATGACTGTATAAGGTGCAGACTAATTAGACTTTGACTAACTACTGAGACACAACCATGGCAAAATATGCATCTGATTAGTATTTTACACCTCATTTTTGGGAACATCAGGACACATTTTTGAGTAAAATCCCGGAAAAGTTCCCACTGAAATGCATTGTAAATTGGTGGGACCTACAAAAAACAGGTTTTGGGGTTTCACTATAGTTCAACAGTACAATAATGTGTGTTATTAAGACATTACAACTAAATAATATTTCTGGCAAGATAAAAAGTTAGCCCATTCCATACTATTAATAAGCAAATATAAAAACAACGAAGCTTAAATAGGATTAAGAGAGGAATGTCCGCACAGAACTACAGAGCCTTCTGTGGATAGAGGGCAAGGGGCAAGCATGACGTACATGATTATGCACAAACTTCAACCCTAGCATTACACTGCCATTACAAAGAAATATTAAGCAGTTGCTCACTTTTAAATATGTTGTTCTTATTCATTGATCAGTCAAATTTTCTATTTTATGACTTTCATTTTATTGACTTTCCTATTCTGTATCTTTGTGGCCTGTAACTAAAATACTTAAGAGCAACTGTAATTTGTTATTCTTACCTGTTAATGTTTATATTTCTGTCCAGGAACTCTACTATTCATTTTCCAATCTGAATTCCAATGTGCTGTGCTGTTGCCAGGGTAATTAACCCCTAAAAACCAGACAGCAGTCAAAACTACAACAAATATCTAAAGAATCCAAAAATCCTACATCATATTCAGGGGGCAAATTCACTAAAGAATGCAATTTCGCCAGTGACGGCTTTGCAGCCATCGCAACACTTCGCCAGGCTAAAGTTCGCTCAGACAACACTAATTCACTAAAGTGTGAAGTTGCGTCCAGGGCGCCGAACTTTGGTGAATTTTCTCTAGCGTTATCTCAGCAGAGTGAGAAAATCAAAGTGAAGCTGCCTTCGCTAGAGTTATTACGCTCAGGCTAATTGGCATACAGCTGGCAATTTAAAGTGGAATGGAGCTATTTATGTTACATGGTGCATCTAATACATTACATTTACACTGATAACTAGACATGCCAAGGGAACCTTAATAAAGTCAATAGAGTTGTTTTAATGCCCTACACATAAGCCCACAGTTAAATAATGTGCCATACGGTAGAAAATGTATGGGGGAAACCTGGTGCCCGAAAAAAAAATTTTATTCCTTTTTTTTATTCCAACGTTTTTTTGTACTTTGAAGATACTACACTCAAAAATTATGATGTAATAACTGAAGATTAAGGATGTTCTATGCACTCCAATGCACTTTACTAGGTCAGAGCTGGTGAAGGCAAGTATGGCGAAAGAAGTAACGTTCAGTAAAATCCGCATCTTGGTGAATTTGTGGAGTTATGTACATTTACCAGAGACAAAATTCGCCTGGCGTCAAAGTGCATAGCAACGCTAGCATACATGTCCTTCGCTAGCGAAGGGGTGCCTGCTTTCTTTAGTAAATCGCCAAAATAACGAAATGACGTCATGCTGGTGAAATTTCACTAGAGTTAGTCACTTCGCCCTTTAGTAAATCTGCCCCTAAATCTGCCATTAAGAAATCTCCTGATTGCTTTTGTGGAGTGGCTGGATAAAAACTGTTAATGGACTAGGATTGCAATTCAGGTTTCTACTTAGAATTATAGTAGATTCACAGATCCAGCATAGGTTGTCCTATATAGGTAACCCCTGTGATCTATTTCACCTAATAAGGTAAAAATTCAGGTCTTGTACAAATGGCGCTTCTTCTAGATATGAGATGTGACATAATGTACCTGCAGTGTTTCTGGGTTTATTCAGTCAGCAGACTATGTATGAAAAAACAGACATCTGGAATGTGACAAATTCTCACTAACAAAGCAAACATTCTAGAGCGGACATATGAAATGTTACTGGTTTAAATGCCCCCTGTTTCCATGAATGATCAATTCATTACTGGCATGGGAAAACACATCAGTTAATAGTGCTGCTCCAGTAGACTTCTGCACTGAAATCCATT
>CM044441.1:113613224-113625703 GCA_024363595.1 Xenopus borealis
ACAAGGGAGGACAAGTCAGACAATAAATACAATAATGATACAGAGTTCATATAAGGACACAATGCTTAAGTGCTATGTGGTAAAAGACACAATAGGAAGGAGGTCCCTGCCCCATAGAGCTTACAGTTAAGTGTATCACTGTGTTATATATGTGTGGTATAGAAAGAGGGCTGTTAGTACATGCATTGTTTTAATTATATGAAAAACATTAATAAAGAATTACGCACATCCCCTTAGCTACATTAGCTATGTATGTATTGTAGTGGGCTGTAGGGTTTAAAGGGGTTGTTCACCTTCAAATTAACTTTTAGTATGATGTAGAGATTGATTTTGAGACAATTTGCAATGGATCTTAATTTTTTATTTTATTTTTATTATTTAGGTTTTTGTTCATCAGCTCTCCAGTTTGAAATATCAGCAGATCTCTGGTTGTTAGGCTGGGTTTGAACGAGCAAGGTCAGACTGGGTGGCCAGGGTCCAACTGGGGAAGCCAGGGTCCACAGGGGCTGCCACCTCTGAGGCCCTGCCAGGAAGTAACCAACATCGCAACTCTCTCTCCTCCCCACACATGTACCTAACTTATGTCCGTAGCAACCACGATTTGGGGACATCAGGTTTAGCATGGCAAGGGCACAAAGTCTTCTGCAGGGTGCAGGTCTTGGTCAGTGGGGCCCACCAGGTTTTTTACCTGGTGTCCCGCCAACCCAGTCCAACCATGTTACTGAAATATGAATTGGAAAGGGGCTGAATAGAAAAATAAGTAATAAAAAGTAGCAATAACATAAAAATTGTAGCATCAGAAAGAAATTGTTTTAGACTTCTATGGTCAGTGACCACTTTTTGAAAACTGGAAAGAGTAAGAAAAAGAAGACCAAATGACAGTTGGTAAGAATTGGCCATTTCATAATATACTAAAAGTTAATATGATGGTGAACTGCTCCTTTGAAACATTTGCATTGGGTATTTTTTGCATAAAAGTCAGCTGCAGGTTGAACACTGAAAGCAAACATCTGATTGGTTGCCATAGGTAATTGCCCAGGTGCAAATTTGCCCAGTTTTTATAAATGACTGGCTGTCAAGTAGCGGACTGCTGCTGCCACAGGTTTTAAAGTTTTTGTTTAGGTTCCTCTTTGATCTTTGCAGCACCACGTGCTTCCTAGCAACAGGCTGCTCAGCAGGATCAAAGGGCACTATATAGGTAAAGGGTGAAAATGCGCTTTGGAAAATAAGTGCTACAAAAACAGAAGTGCTTAATGTGCTATATATATTTGTTTTTTGTTTTTTTTAAAGGAGAAGGAAAGCTATGGAGGCATTGTATCGCCAATAGATTAGCTGCAATAGTGCAAACTAGAATGCTATATTTATACTGTAGAATGTTTTTCCATACCGGAGTAAAAAGCTCTAGAAGCTCTCTATCTAGCTTGGTGTGACATCACTTCCTTCCTGAGTCTCTCCCTGCTCAGATTTTCAGTAGAGAAGGTTGGGGGGGGGGGAAGAGTAGCAAACTGAGCATGCTCACGCCCAGGGCAAGGAGGTTTAAGCCGAAGGAAGTCTGATACAGAAGCCCATGTGTACACAATAGAAGGAAAGAAATGCAGTGTTTCTTTTGACAGAGGACTACTTTGAGGTCTACTGGTATATTTAGGCTCAGGTGGGAAGATTCCTATTCACACGCGGTGCTGGCTTTTCCAAAGTCGCTCGAAGTTGCCTCCTTAGTCAATTTCGAGAGATTTCAGAAAAGCGCAGCGCCACGTTTGAATAAGCGCAGGCGATTATTCATTTAGGGGCTGGAAGGCAGGGGGAAGGCAGGGAAATTGTCGCCAGGCGAATCTCCCCGAATCTTCCCATCTGGCCTGAGCCTTAGGTGGACTTTTCTGATAAAGTTTACTTAGAAAACTTTCCCAGTTCCCATTTGTGTACACAAATGAAATTTTAATAGTGCAAACTTAATTGAAATGCATTTCTAAGTTAATATGGCTGTGATTGTAATAATGTGTTCCTTTAATTTGTATATAATCCCTGTCTTTTTCCCTTCTTTTGTTACTGGGGATTGTTTGTAATACAATACACATTTCCTTTCTCTGCTGCAGCAATGATTTATTTCCTGTTTTACATTTTTCT
This sequence comes from Xenopus borealis, assembly GCA_024363595.1. Lineage (NCBI taxonomy): Eukaryota > Metazoa > Chordata > Amphibia > Anura > Pipidae > Xenopus > Xenopus borealis. The sequence continues at coordinate 113,615,346 of CM044441.1, forward strand.
TTTACACTGACACCAAGTGACACCAAATGACACCAAATGAGCTGCATGTTCAGATGTTAGAGGTGCATGTGTGTAATTGTTATGTTTATACACTCAGGGGTAGATGTATCAAGGGTCGAATTCGAGGGTTAAAAAAAACCTCAAATTCGACCATCGAATTTTAATAGAATTAAAATCCTTCGAATTAGAATTTCAAATTCGAAGGATTTTAACGCAATTCGATTTATCATACGATTGAATAAGAAAAATTCAATTTTAACCATTAGATCTAATTTTTTATTTAATCTAAAATTGCTGGAAAAACCCTATGGGAGCGTCCCATGGGGTTATACAGCAATTCGGTAGGTTTAATCTAGGCATTCGAATAAAAATTTAAAGGGAAAGTCGTTTGACCATTCGACCATCAAATGGTCAAATGATCTAATAGGTTTTTATTCAAATCATTTGAATCGATCAAATTTTTAAAACTTGATGGTCGAAGTTCGAATTCGAATATTCATTAACATTTGATCGAATTTCGAATCCTTCACACAAATTTAGTAATTCTGCCCCCCAGTATATTGTATGCAAACACACAAACGTGCAGAGAGATTCTCAGTGGCACAGTAAGGGCTCTTACACATGAGCGTTTTTACCTGCGCTCCCCTGCGTTCCGTTTTTCTGTGCTCAGCCGCAGGGGAGCGCAGGTATAGACGCACTCAGTTATTTTCAGTGGGGCTGTACTCACACGAACGCATGTAGGTGCCAAATGCAGGAAAAATGCAGCATGTTGCGTCTGAATCTGCGTTCGGCGCTTACACGCGTCTCATGGGTACAACGCCATTGACACTAATGAGGTGTGTCTAGACCTGTGCTCCCCTGCAGCTGAATGCAGCCAAACGCAACGCAGGGGAGTGCAGGTCCAAAACGCCCGTGTGTAAGGGCCCTAACAGATAGAGACAATTTGTTACTTTGGATTAATCCTAAACTTGATTAAATGGTAATTTTAATATCATGAAGTTATCTGATGAGTAATTTTTATTGTTTTTTCCTCAAAGCATGCATACTTGCATATTTATCAGTCAAAAATCAGTATCGTGTTACCATAAAAAATCCCTTTTTCCTTTTCCCATTTACACTTGTTAATGACTTTCCATTATGTTTTAAAAATATAATACATCTAACAAACCATGAAGGCTAATCCACAAATAACTTACCAATCATCCAAACAAGTGAAATAGTAATATATTGTAAATCAAGGTGAAACGATACTTCAATTTTCCAAGTTGAACCTCTACTGCACAATCTGACCCTGAAGAAAGCAAACAAAACCCACTGCAGAGTAAAGCAGCACCTGTCACCACTCCTAATTAATTAGGCATCTAAAAGGGGACCTCAAGCCCTGTATTAGGTGCTTCACATTAAGGCTGGGGACAGACAGGGAGATTCGGGGAGATTCTGTCGCCTGGCGTTTAATAGCAGGCGACAATCTCCCCGAACTTCCTTCTCCCTGTCTGCCGCTAGTTTAAATGACAAAGCGCCAGCGCTGTGCACACGCGGCGCGGCGATTTCCGGAATCGCCCAAAGTTTCCTCACGAAGTAACTTCGGGCGATTCCGGAAATCGCCGCGCCGCGTGTGCACAGCGCTGGTGCTTTGTCATTTAAACTAGCGACGGACAGGGAGAAGGACGTTCGGGGAGATTGTTGCCTGCTATTAAACGCCAGGCGACAGAATCTCCCCGAATCTCCCTGTCTGTCCCCAGCCTTAGGGGGAGATTCATCAAAGAGTGAAGTTAAGAGTGAAGTCCCGCCACTAGAGGAAAATTACATAGCTCTCCATTCATTTCTATGGGATTTTGAAAGGCGTATTCATCAAAAGGTGAACTTTCACTTCACCCATTGATGAATACGCCTTTCAAAATCCCATAGAAATGAATGGAGAGCTGTGTAATTTCCCTCTAGTGGCGGAACTTCACTCTTTGATGAATCTCCCCCTTAGAGAGCTCCTTTATGAACACAAGTGCAGTGTGCAAAGTATCTTTTCAAAATCATCTTGCCATATATTAACCCATAATCCATCATAGGTGCATCCAACACACCAATTTATCTACTTGCACATTCAGCAGTTGGTTTCTTCACATGTTGCTACCAAACTCCCTAATTGCCCGATATGCATTGTGTGTGGCTCCTAATTTGCATTTCTACATCATTCGATAGGTGCAGTAGACTTGAGCCCATAGGCAGGGGCGTAACTACAGAGGAAGCAGACCCTGCGGCTGTAGGTGGGTCCAGAAGGTTGAGGGCCTGAAAAATGATTTGCTATGGGGCCCTATAATATCTAGTTATGCCACTGCCCATATATGCCATTGCCCATAGGTGTGGTTATATAGGCACTCGAGGGCCTGTGTCTAGGCAGCAGTTTTAAGGGGCGGCCCTCAGATGCCTATATGGTAAAGAAAAAATTCAGAAAAACAACACTTTGGCTGCTACTGGCTATTTACCTATTAAATCTGGTGGCAGAGTCCCCTGTTGCAGTGTACGATATAAGTGATATCGTGTGATGTCATATTCGCCGACATCATACACAGAAGGGCCGTTTATAGGTCAGTACTGGACCTAAATATGTTTCTGTCTGTGCCTTAGGGCTCGTATGGTGAATTTTTGTTTGTTCAACATATGTCTGTGATGCCAGTTTGAGCACATCTTACCACATTACTAATTGATTCCATTATATTCTGCCTGGTAGTACTCATGACTGTTCAGTGTTTTATTGCATTCACAAAAATGCACTTAGGTGTATTCACAAAACAAAAAGAAAGAAACTCAGAGAGTCAGGCTTAGGAACTTCAACTAACAATTATATACAAAAACAAACCTCTCAGCAAAAAATTATCAACATGACCTATAGGTGACATTTAGGGGCAGATTTACTATTGGTCGAATTTCGAATTTAAAAAAATTCGAAATTCGACCATGGGAATAGTATGTAAAGTAAAATCCTTCGAATTCGACTATCACATTTGAAGTATTTTACCGCAATTCGATTGGTCGAACGATCAAATAGGAAAAAATTTGATTGATCGATTAATTCTTCGAATCCTTCGATTTTTTTTTTTTATTATTCAATCAAAAATAATGATACCCAATTCGGTAGCTTTGATCTGGCAAACTAGGTGGTCGAATAAAAATTTAAAGGTGAAGTACTTCGACCATCGAATAGTCGAATATTTGAATAAAGTTAAATTTGAATATTCGAATTCGAATATTTAAATTATTCAAATTTGAATATTCGATGATCAAAGTTGCCTAATACGCATATTCGAAGAATCGAATTCGGATCTTTTTGAAATTCGATCGAACTTCGGATTCTTCATGTGAATTTAGTAAACCTGCCCCTAAATGTACATTCATATGTTAAAATTCATGTTTTAGTGTCAGTATCACTTTAAGCACAGCTGTGAATGCTGGAAGGTGGGCTTTCCCACAGACTCCCCCCAATTTACTTGTCATTGAGAAATGCAGAAGAGTCCGTTCTAGTTACTGAACATAGACCATAGGTCAGTGATGGATTTGGCAACAGCAGACGATAGAACACAATTGAATTGATCATTACATCTTGGTGGCTTGCTTGCTGTATACATTTTTATCTTAACTCTCACTGTGTTATAGAATGGTAAATTTTAATTCAGTTCAATTGGTTTTCATTATTTCTGTATTTTTTTTAGGCTTTGCCTTATACTTCTGGCTCTTTCCAGCTTTTAAATGGGGGTCACTGACCCATCTAAAAACAAATGTGCCGTAAGGCTACAAATATACTGTTACTACTTTTTATTACTCATTTTTCTATTCGGGCCCCTCCTATTCATTTTCCAGTGTATTATTGAAAATCAATCAAAGGTGACTGGAACTCTAGCAACCAAATTACCAATATTGCAAGCTGGACAGCTGCTGAATAAAAATATAAATACCTCAAAAACCACTAATAATGAAAAATTATTGTGTCAGAGTATCACTCTCTATATCATACTAAGTTAGGAACTCCATGATGCGGCTCGAACCGACATGTTGCCATGCGACATGTTGGATGTTATGAAGACAACAGGAAGGAGAAATTGCAGGTAAGAACTACATTTATCCGAATGTCGGATGAAAACGCAAAAGTTAACTTTGACCGTGAATAACACATTTAAACCCCAGTGTATCCATTTGAGGCAGACTGAAGCTGCAAGGTGAGTCACTATCACCTTCAGAAAAATAAGTATATATTTACCTATTCCATTAAGGATAAACAAAATATGAATGGTAGCTTCTATACTTTCTTGCCTGATGGCATGCATTCTTAGAAGATAGAACTTGCAACACTAACTTATCATAAAGGCATGGGGATTCTGCTGAATCATTCGTGCATCTGCCCCTAAATGCTGGATAGCTGCTAGTAGAGAAGGACTATTCTGTACTTGTAATACTTCCATATGTATATACGGTTAAACCCAAAACATACACTTTCATTCCAAACCAATACACCAAGCCCTGTTCTATATAACCCTATACTTTGCATCTTATTGTTCTCACCTTTCATTGTAGAAGGTGCTACGGATTGGCTTGCGACTGTTTGCTTTTCCCAGCCCTGTATTTGTTTTCCCCATCCCAGTGTCGGTCTGCAGAAGTAGCGATGATGAACAAACTACTTATTTGAGGTTGACCTGTCACAAGGATGTATCAGCTTTCTTGCTCATTTGCTAAAGGAATACATAACACCCAGGAAAATCCTGTACTACTGGTTAACCTTTATAAGAGTTCATTCTTCACAGAATACTCAAATCTAATCACTAGCTTAGCTTAATGTTAGCTTGTCTAGGTGTAGTTAAAGTGTTAGAATTCTAATTCATTGATTTGGAAAGCAATAACAACTGCTTTGACCGGCCTAATTTGCTGAGCAATGCCAATTGCACATGGGGCAGGTTAACCATTGCTGTTATCAGGCAGAAAATTGTGGTAGTCACAACATTCCTATCACTTCCCATAATGATCTTGATAAAAATATGCATACGTGGTAGAGACCATTGGGGTCACTGCTGAATAACATTTTTTTCAGCGTGTCATATGCCTAAACTGCTGTTACAGCCAATACTGTGGAATTATGTTCATGGAGATCACTGGTTCATTGCTCTTTATATATTTCATATTAGAGAAGAAGGTGTCATGTAGTAGAGTGGCATCTTTATAATTTACCATTTATTGATGCACCTTTGTGGTTGATATTGATATACACCTTCATGGTCTATGTGGCTATATTTATTTACAGTATGGATGTCCCACTCATTGATTTAAATATTATAGTAGGGTTATTTTAGTTTATAAGGTTTCTGCTTAGTATGTTGTATAGATATTTGCGTCAAAGGCATTAAATCCAAGGACTGATACACATTTTGCCTGCTGCTATTTACAACAGCTCCCTTTGGTTTGGTTGGAACTATCTTGGGAACACTGTAAGTTTTGTAACCCCCCCCCCCCCAAAGAAATTATATTATGGTTCCCTGAATATAATTAATGGGATAGCTCCCCATCCAAACATTTGAGGGGTTATTTTTGCATTCTGCAATTGCAATCTGACATGAGGGGCAAGGCCACTCTGTCCTTACTGCATGCCATAACACAAAAGTTAGAGATCAGGAGGGGGGACACCTACGTCCCTCCCCCATCTGCCCCTGATGAACAAACAAAAGCAGCCCCACTCCAGTTATTGTGAGAAAATTGTGAATTTTGAGTTCAAGTGCCAAAGGCAACGTTAAGGGCCCTTATGACCCTTTCTCAAGCCTTACATTACCATTAGTAACATGTGTTTAAAGTGGACCTGTCACCCCAAAACATTATTCAAAATCATATTTTATCACATTAGTCAAGCAAAATAAACATTAATTATACTATATAAATTATTTTATTCGTGTTTCCTTCAGTCTGGGAATTCATAATTATAGCAAGCAGGCAGGAGCCATTTTGTGGACACTGTTATTAAGGCAAGCATTATATCATCTCAGAATCTTGTTTGTGCACCAGAATGGGGGACCCAATGTCTATCCCCATGTCCTGGCTACACAATTAAATGGTTAAGAGAACTGGGGGAATGTGTGGGGAGCAGTGACATCTGGGAAGTGCTGAATGGAAAGTGAAAGTAATTATGCCTAAGGCATAGAGGAGTGGCAGACAATATTTGATTGACAGCTGAGATTTTTAAATGAGCTTAAAAACAGCTATGAATGCTTTAATAAAAATTTGAATTTAGTTTTCATGTTTAATTTGAAAAGGACTTTTATTATACAGATTTTTGTGTCTGGGTGACAGGTCCACTTTAAATACCCTCTCAAGGAGGAGGGGCCACAATCAGTCACCTCCATATTACCCATGATGCACAGTCAAACATGTCAGTGTTTACAATAAAACAGGGCAATCTGTGCCTCATCATTATACAATATACTATAAAAGATTATTGTGTATCATATACAATAAAGTGAATTGAAACAATGTTTTTAAGGTGTTAAAAAAATGTTACTTAAAATTGCTTAAACATTATAGTAATAAACATAGTAGCAATAAACATTGTAGCAATAAACATAGTCCAGTATCTTACTGTTGCCTTATGTTAAATGTCATGGAAAATCATCCCTTGTCTTTCTGGCACCGATGCTGAATTCAGGGGACAAACACCCCAGAACTACCTTGAATCTGGAGCTTCCATATCCTTAAATGTTACTGTCCTAAAATACCACCAATAGAAAACAAACAAACACAGTTACATGTTAAAAACAAGCACTTCAGATAAAAACTTAGGGGCAGATTTACTCAATTCACAAGAAGAATTCAAAGTTCGATCGAATTTCAAATAGATTCAAATTTGAATTTTTGAATAGGCAAATTCGACCTTCGAATATTCAAATTTAATTTTATTTGACTATTCTATGGTTGAAGTATTTCCCCTTTAAATTTTTATTTGACCACCTAGTTCGCTAGATCAAAGCTACCAAATTGGGTATCATTATTTTTGATCAAATAAAAAAAAATTCGATCGATCGAAAAAATTGTTCAAATCGATCGATTCGAATGATTAATCGATCAATCAATTTTTTTTTATTCGATCGTTCGACCAATCGAATTGCGGTAAAGTACTTTGAATTAGATATTTGAATTCAAAGGATTTTACTTCACATACTATTCACATGGTAGAATTTCGAATTTTTTTCAATTCGAAATTCGACCATTGATAAATCTGCCCGATACTCATATAAATAACATGGGAGTATATTTCCTATTCAGGCCACCCGGTGATAAGGTGCCCAATGTGTTGATCCAGCGCATCTCTAATTTCTTAAGCATTTGTTGTCTATGACCACCTCGCCTAAGTGGTTCTACACTATCAATGACCTGATATCGTAATTGTGACTGTAACTGTAAACCGCAGGGACACTTAAAGAAGACTATACAGAAGGTATAGGTCTCACAGTTACGATATCAGGTCATTGATAGTGTAGAAACACTTAGGCGAGATGGTGATAGACAACAAATGCTTAAGAAATTAGAGATGTGCTGGATCAACACATTGGGCACCTTATCACCGGGTGGCCTGAATAGGGAATATACTCCCATGTCATTTATAAGAGTAAGTGTTCAGGAAAAAATTTTTATCTGAAGTGCTTGTTTTTACCATGTAACTGTGTTTGTTTGTATTTATAATGTATTTATAACTTCCTTTTCTATTGGTGGTATTTTAGGACAGTAACATTTAAGGATATGGAAGCTCCAGATTCAAGGTAGTTCTGGGGTGTTTGTCCCCTGAATTCAGCATCAGAGCCAGAAAGACAAGGGATAATTTTCCATGACATTTAACATAAGGCAACAGTAAGATACTGGACTATGTCTATGGCTACTATGTTTATTGCTATGTTTAAGCAATTTTTAAGTAAACACATTTAAAACATTGTTTCAATCCACTTTATTGAGTATGATACAAAATAATCTTTTATAGTATATGTTTTATTGTAAACACTGAAATGTTTGACTGTGCATCATGGGTAATATGGAGGTGACTGATTGTGGCCCCTCCTCCTTGAGAGGGTATTTAAACAAATGTAACAAATGGTAATGTAAGGCTTGAGAAAGGGTCATAAGGGCCCGAAACATTGCCTTTGGCACTTGAAGTAAAAACTCACAATTTTCTCACAATAACCGGAGTGTGGCTGCTTTTGTTGTACTGTATTAATTGCCCTGGCACAGGGAACGGCGTGCACAGAGGGATGCAGAGAGCTATTTTCCGCTATTGAAGCACATATGAGTTGAATTCATAGGGGAAGCACAGATACTTGTGTTGCTACTCAGTACCCACTATTAAGCATTAAAACAATACTTTTATATAAGCTTCATCTCATAAGAATTCATAACTATTCTACATATAACCAACTGGAAATTATATACTAATCAAAATACTCTTAAACATTCTCCCTCTCAGCTATCTGTTTTTCTCCATGGCCACTTTGTGTAGGAGTCACTGTTTCTTTAATTATGGACAATTAGCTCTGAAATATTATTGAGCTGTTCTAACTTGGCCGTGATGATTTATTAGCACTAACTGTCAATCAAAAAAAGAAAAAAAACCCCACAAAGCTGATTGCTGGGGGCGTGTGAAGAATACCTTTATTTCAGAAACAGTACAGAATTTTTGATTATTTTGATTTTGATTTGATTATATATATGTTTTTGATTTTCCATGAGATGGGATTTATATTGAAGCACCATTTTGCCCTATACTACAACCACGCACAATTCAATCAGATATAATAAATATTTGGGACAAAGTGTATTTGCTTGGTTCAGCAGGAGTTCAACTGGAGTCAAGTAAAATAAGGTCAGAGAGGTTCATAATCTCGTAAACAACCACGAGTGACAAGGCAGGTAATAAAGTTCATAGAAAGAAAATATAATGGCAAAGAGTCAGCAGTGTACATTTAAGTCTCCATTTTAAAATCTGGGGACTGGGAATGTTCAGACATCAAAGTAAAGGCTATGGGTAAGCAAACAATAAATGCAATAAGAGTTTTAAAGGGGTGGTTCACCTTCAAGTTAACTTTTAGTATATTGTAGAAGGGCCAATTCCATGAAACTTTTCAATTGGTCTTCATTATTTATTTTTCATAGTTTTTTAATGATTTGCAATTTTCTTCTGTTTCTTTGCAGCTTTAAAATAGGGGTCACTGACACCATCTAAAAACAAATGCTGTGTAAGGCTACAAATTTATTGTTATTGACACTTTTTATTACTTATCATTCTATTCAGTCCCTCGCCTATTCATATTCCAGTCTCTTATTCAAATCAATGCAGGGTTGCTAGGGTAATTTGTACCCTAGAAACCAAATTGCTGACACTGCAAACTAGAGAGCTGCTGAATAAAAAGCTAAATAACTATAAAACAACAAACAATAAAAAATGAAAACCAATTGCAAATTGTCTCAGAATATCACTCTCTACATTATACTAAAAGTTAACTCAAAGGTGTACAACCCCTTTAAACAATTTTAAAGTGGTAATTAAACTTTGAATCAGTGCACAGTTAGTAGCTAAAGAATTTTGACATTAAAAACACAAAGGAAGGTCATTTACTAATGGCCAGGACTACATTTTGTCAATGCAAATCCTATTCACAAAGGCACTTGCATCAGTGCTTACACTTTACATCAGAAAAGCAGCTGGTTCCACATTGCTGAATAAAGTACATAGTGCAAGTACACGTCATGTAAGTCTTGGAATTAAAGGGGTAGTTCAACTTTAAATAGAGTTACCATATAACTTAAATTCAGGGGCATGTCTACTAAATCATGCATGTTGCAGGGACACAAATTCGTGTCCCAAACAGTTGGACGATCATCGTATTTATAAATCTTATTCTCTTTATTTAGCTTTTGCCAAACTTGTATCAAAGCTAGCCTCCGGAACAATACATACGCCTGCCCTTACTGCCGCACTCACCTGTCATCCGAAGGAACCCTGGCTGTGGATATAATGAAGAAGATGAAAACTGTGTTCCAGAATTGTGAAGAATGTGAAGAGAAGGTAAAAAAAACATATGATTGTTAATATATATATATATATATATACACAAGTGTAGGGTGAAAAGTTCTAAAACTGAGGAATTTAGTCATGGTTGTTACTCACAATGCAGTATTTTACCTAAAATACAATAAAACTACCTCAAATACAATGTATACCTTCTTGCTGGGCTTGCTCCATTGGGTTTATTTGGTGTTTTCAGTTCTGTTCTCTTATTTTTTTTTAGGTGTGCCTGAGTGATATGAGGGCTCATTTAAACATGTGCGAGCAATACATAACAAAA
>CM044441.1:113657678-113671338 GCA_024363595.1 Xenopus borealis
GGAGCAAGCAGTCTGGACTAGCGGGTAGGCAGAAAATGTTTGAGTAGGTACCTGCCCAGCGCCCCCACATCTATGCACCCTAGGCAGGTGCCTCTTCTGCCTTCCCCTAGTTCTGGCCCTGATGGGTGCAGGGCACTTCCCATAAAACGAAATCACTACGTAAAATCTGATTTTTGCATAATGATAAAAATTTGTAATTCTAAGCAAGTTTCCAATATGCAAGATTTTCTACTTTTTTTATAACTTTATTTGTTATGACAAATGACATATGGTCTCTGAAACAAACGACCTGGAGAAAAAAAAAAAAAACAGTAAAAAGCTGTTTTTCACTAATGCTTTGTACTTACCTGGTGTGGAAAGTAGCCATATAATGCATCCCTTCTCGCCGGCGTCGCTCCCGAAATGGTGGCACCATTGGCCACCACATGGGTAGCGACGCCAGCGAAATCACGTCACTGCGCCGTGACAGGTGCGGCACCAAATTCATATATAAAAGGACACCATGGACCCAGGTTCAATGCCCAAGTATAGGTTTTGTTCTATAACATTCCTGGGTGCTTCTTCTTATTATTATTATTGAATTTTTGATTGCTGACCCTGCCTGGACTTTGACCTTGATTTATTCTGCCTGCCTTTTGACTATTGCCTGGACTTTGACCACGAGATTGCTTTAACCCTTGCCTGTACCTTGAACTTTAACCCCAAAGCTTCCTCCTTGGTCCTGACTACTCCCCGCTGGGAGCCCATAGGCCTCCTGACAGGCACACAGACAGAGGGTAGCTGCAGGTATTGGAATTAGTATAGTATTTATACGGTTATATTTGTAGTTTGTATGGACACAGTTTAGCAGATTTTAGCTGGAGCTTAACTCATTTTGACTATGAACAGTTAAAAATATTCTTAGCTCAGCAGAGTAATTGGGCAGGGATAGACTGTAAGGGAGGAGACCAATGAGATGGGTTCAAGCAGGCAAACACAGGCGACAAGTCAGATGCAGTCCCAGGCGTCAAGATATAATGGCACTCAATGTAAAGTCACAGGTAAAAACTAAATTATATCCGACAGACCGACACGACTGTCGGATGTGAACGCAGAACGCAGCATCTTCATTCAACAGTCTTACCTGCAACTTTTCATTCAGTCCAATTATATTTTGACGCCTGAGACTGCATCCGACTTGTCGCCTGTGTTTGATAATATGGAAAACACCCGTGGAGTTCAGCCCTTAAAGGGCAAGGAAAGTGTAAAATAGAATAAGGCTAGAATTGCTGTATTTTGTATACTAAACATAAACATGAACTTACTGCACCACAAGCCTAATCAAACAAATGATTTATGCTTTCAAAGTTGGCCACAGGGGGCTGTCATCTTGTAACTTTGTTATACATCTTTGTCTGACACTGGCACTGCACATGCTCAGTATGGTCTGCTTGAGTTCTGCATGGCTGGTAAGTAATGCAGGGGCTCCCCCTGCTGTTCATAAGTGATTGTTTCCCTGCCAGAAGCACTAAATGAAGGGAGAATTTCACTGCATACAGTCAGGTTTCTTATAAAAACTGTACACATTTCAAAATTAAAGTATATTGGAGATAGATTTCTTTTCCATTAAAGAACGTAAAAATTTCTTTTCCATTAAAGAACGTAAAAATTTCTTTGCCTTTCCTTGCCCTTTAATTGCTGAAGGGGAAGTATCTAACCCTCAAAATGTTTAGGCCAATTTACACCTACAAACGCAATATGGAAAAGATGATTTTTTTTTTCTTGGCCCAGCAGAAAGGGCAACCAATGAAATAAAAATATTTTACATGAAATTTAAAGAAATGTAATGGTGTTTTATTTTCTTAAGAAGCTATGATAAACACGCTACTATAGAGAAAAGGGAGCCGCCACTGAAGTTCATATAGTACTCTAGGGCACATTTGATGGTGAATAACTCATAGCATACAATTGGTTTAGCAGTAAATATGGATTAGATTTAATTCATGGTTCCATAAATAACTGTTGGGTGAAAACACAGTTACTAAGCACAGTTACTGACAAGAAACATTGTGTTGAAGCCAGTGAGCAGATATAACCTTTAAATGAAAATAGAACATTTATCACTTGATGGTTTTACTGGTCCTTTAGGCTTATGATATACTTTGCTAGTGCCCAAATACACTATAGAACTTGTCCTTTAATGAAATGAAATATGCCTGTCACTTGCAGAATTACGCAGTAGAGGATTTTCTATACAAATGAAAGGTGGTTTCTATATAACTAATGATATCCTATACAACTGGCTAAATAAACTAGGGTTGCCACCTGTCCGGTTTTTACCCGGTATTTTGATGGGCTGACCGGGTCAATACTTCCTGCCCGTTTTTCCAAATAAGGAAAACCGGGCGGGATTAGCTTGATTGACGCAGCGATCGGCCAATCGGCGATCGCGTCATCATAGCTCCGCCCCATGATGGCATGGGCCCGCCCACCGACATCACGGGCCCGCCCCCCTGTCCGTGTTCAGCCACAGCAAAAGGTGGCAACCCTAAAATAAACAGTGGCATAGAATGTGGCCTTGAATCTATAGGCCATAAAGGAGGGAAAAGGCTGCAATACAACCGTCAGATATTTAGTATAAGAAATACAGCAGTATGTGATTTATGATGTATATTAGACTGTAAGCTCTACAGTGTAATCTATTTTACATATATATAATAGTATATATAATAATGTATTATAATAAACCATATATAATATAATACTCAACCCTTTTACATGGGTCCCGGTTCTTTTGAACAAGCTGACAAATAATCCACACCAATAAGCGTATAGTAAAGGAATTATATTGTTTAGTAAATCAATAGACTGTTACACATACACAATTACACAAAAACAATTACATTTAAACAAACACGGTATTTACAGTTACACTTAAACAGTTCTACATATTGTTACCAAAAGGCATGGGAATGGAGGTCAGCTGGACATGGCTTCCCTCTCTGTTCTGAAGTCCTCACATGCTGTCTTGTCCCAAGCTTCTCTGGCTTCTCCAGCTGCCGTCTTCTTCCTCCCAGCTGCCCAGCTCAGGCCTTCCAGTCTCTCTTCCCCGCCTCTCTCTGCTCTGTGCATGTTCTTTTATCCTGGTCTTTCACCTGCCCCCACAGAAACACTCCCAAATCACAAGATGCTGAGATAAACCCCCAACTTGAAATACATCCTGTAGAGCAAGTTCTCGCAAACAGTAGTTTTACGGTCCCTTATCAGATATCAGACTAGTAGTCACAGGAAACCCTTTGATATGATAATTTCCCTGGACAACTGCTAGTCTATCAACCCAAGATGGCAATTTCTTACAACAGGGCAGGGACCACTATGGGGCAAATTCACTAACCTGTGTAGTTGTGCCTGCATTGGCTTTGCTATCGTTCGCCGCACTTCGCCTGGAGTAGTTTCGCCAGCGATTCTCAAATTCACTAAAATGCGAAGTTGCGCTCAGGGCGGCGAACCTTAGCGAAGTTGTGCTACTGTTACTTCATCAGGCAAAGCGAAGTTACGCTAGCGATGCCTAATTTGCATATGGCGCAAAGTTAAAGTATAATAGAAGTATATGTGGCAGCCACTACATTCCACTACACAAGCACAGGAAACCTTTAAACAATAAAATAAAATTGTCCTATTGCCCTAAACATGTGCCCCCTGTATAGTTGAGTTGCCATATGTTAGGAAATGTAGGGGGAAAGGAGGTTACCCTAAAAAAATGTAATCACCCTTTAAAAAGTAAAACACGCCAGCATTTTATTGGGTCTTAGAAAAAATGTAAACTTTTTTTTTTCAATCTCCTTTCTATTGTATTAAACTTCGCCAGGTCTGACCCTGGCAAAGTAAAGTCTAGCACAAGAGGTAACATTCAGTAAAATGGACATCTTAGTGAATTAGCGTAGTAACGACCTGGCATCATAGGCGGAGGGTGATTTTTTTGTTTGGAGAGGCTAAAGAAGGCCATATACTGGCTAACTAAAAGGGAACCTGTCACCCTGAATTTTTTTACCCAACTAAAGGTGCAAGCTAATAAAAAAATAGCTCCCATCAGACAACCAAATGTAATATCATATTCACAGTGTATGGCAGTGGGTAGTGAAACACCATGCACATTATACCCAGTGGGGGACAGTGGCTAATTGCACATTATACCCAGTGGGGGACAGTGGCTAATTGCACATTATACTCAGCGGGAGACAGTGGCTACTGGCACGTTATACCCAGTGGGAGACAGTGGCTAATTGCACATTATACTCAGGGGGAGATAGTGGCTACTGGCACATTATACCCAGTGGGAGACAGTTGCTACTGGCATGTTATACCCAGTGGGAGACAGTGGCTACTGGCACGTTATACCCAGTGGGAGACATTGACTACTGGCACGTTATACCCAGTGGGAGACAGTGGCTACTGGCACGTTATACCCAGTGGGAGACAGTGGCTAATTGCACGTTATACCAAGTAGGAGACAGTGGCTAATTGAACATTACACTCAGAGGGAGACAGTGGCTACTGGCACATTATACCAAGTAGGAGACAGTGGCTAATTGAACGTTACACTCAGAGGGAGACAGTGGCTACTGGCACACCATGCCAGGTTCAGACTAGGAATCAAAAAAGGCCCTGGAATTCCAAGTATACTGAGGCCCAAACAGCCCCCACCAGCCTAATAAATAGTGACTGTGTATGGGACCTTACAGCAGTCCCTCTGGCATTTGCTAAAACTCAGACTGTCACTCCGGGATAGACAGCACCAGGCACATTATGAGAGGCAGTGGAAAAGTCAATGAATGACCAATTGCAAATATTATACCCCCCAAAATGACAGGATGACATCCATGCAGTATTGATTTAAGTAGCAATACCATCAGAACTTTAATTCAGATAAATTAAGTGCTAATTAACATATACGAGCCTCAGGAAAAATTTGGAAAAACACAGTGCCAACTGCATGAAAACAAAATGGAAAAAGTAAGAAGAACTAGTAGAAAAAAAGAAGAGGAGCAAAAAAAAGGAAAAAGAAGACCTATAAAAACATTTTTTTCAGGTGAAAGACATTGGATGACATGGATGGGACTGACGCTGTAAGAAAAAGCATTTATTTATTTGAGCTGGTGGAATAGTACCTCAGAATTTATGTTTTACCTGTGAATGTAATGAAAATTGCTGCTAATATGTCCAGTTCAATATTTCAGCCTCTTCCTCCTGCCATGCCTTCTATCAGTGAGGTTTTTCCAGCCCCGCCTACTCTGTACCTGTTTGGTCCATTTTCTTGTCTGTAACGTCAGCTGTGCTCTGATTGGACAAACTGCAAACCCACAAATATCTAATCAGAGTGCAAATGATCTCTTCAGCATCGGGTTTGGGGGCAGGACTTTAACTTTCAATCGCTGATTAAAGGAACAGTGCTGGCAGCAAGGGAGCAGGTTTTATTTTGTGTTATTTCTTTTTGTTTTTGGTGTTAGATAGGTTTGCGGAGGCTTAGCCTCCCCTAGCCTTAATGAAAATCCACCTATGCATTCTCTGCTTGAAGGAAGGTTATTGTGGGGTCCCTCAGGGCTTGGTATTGGTCCACTTTTATTTAACTGGTTCATTGGTGACTTAGGGGAGGGTATTGTAAGTAATGTATCAGTGTTTGCAGATGACACAAAACTATCCAGCCCAATTAATTCCATCCAGGATGTGGCATCCTTGCAACAGGATCTTGACAAACTGGCAATCTGGGCAGCTAAGTGGCAAATGAGATTCAATATTGATAAATGTAAAGTCATGCACCTGGGATGTTAAAATATCCAAGCCACTTATACCCTTAATGGGACTGCACTAGGCAAATCCATTATGGAAAAGGACCTTGGAGTCCTTGTAGATGATAAACTTGGCTGTAACAAGCAATGCCAGTCAGCAGCATCAAGGGCAAATAAGGTCTTGAGCTGTATTAAAAGGGCATAGAGTCATTGGAGGAGGGGGTCATTCTTCCACTTTATAGAGCACTTGTAAGGCCACATCTAGAACATGCTGTACAGTTTTGGTCTCCCTCACTCAAACAGGACATTATTGAATTAGAGATGGTCCAGAGAAGGGCAACTAAGTGCGTAAAAGATATGGAACATCTTAGCTATGAGGAAAGACTGGCCAAATTTAGGTCTATTCTGAGAGCTAAATCACAGCAACAATATAATAGAAAATCAGTTTCTTTCTCCAGTGATTCAGGGGAGGACACGTTGTTTTGTACAGATGAAATGGTTTCCTTACGCAGAAATAGACGAGTTCTAACTGAGGCCGACTTTGACGATCCACAATTAATAAAGGACACAAGGAAGTCAAAGAAACTTCCACGACCAGGACCAACATGTGAAACGGAAGAAACTGGAGAGAGGAGATTGGAGCAGAAAGAAAGGTCAGGAAGAAGACTAGAAGTGGGAGAAAACGACATTGGGGGAAGACCATATGGACTGAGAGCCAATCCAAAACAGAAAGACAGGACATATTGAATGTGATGAATCTGTCCTCTATTACACTGACACCGCCACAAACATCAATTCTTAGTAAGGGGCTCTCATTTGCCCCCACTTACCACTTTAATTTGTTCAATACATTATTAGATGTGAACAAATTTGTTCTCAAACTAACCCTTAGGAGACACTTTGGGATAGGTGGGAGGGGATTGAGGCTGTTAGCCCACTCAGAAATTATAGTACCTCTCCTATGCAAAAAATAGAGTACAAGAGCTTTTGGATACTTTTAAAGAACAATGTTGTTTGCAGATTTGTGCATGTTGGAGAGTGAGAACTTTAGGGAGAGACCAGCAGATGAGGATCTAATCAGTCAAACTACCCTTGATAAAAAATTGAATTCCTCTTTCTACCCTTTACAGTCTAGGTGTCCCTCGATGGATCTGTTCCAGTACTTGGTTGAGCAAGATCTCAAGATATTATACACCAGCGCCCTCCGGTCCAACTTTTGGAACATTTCCACAGAGGAGCGACTAGCCCTTAAGTCCTTGAAGGAAACAACAGGTATTACTATAAGACAAGCGGATAAGGGGGGCAGTGTCGTGGTTATGAATACGAATGATTATATAGCAGAGGCAAAACGACAACTAAGTGATGCAGAAACCTATACACCCCTCACTTTTAACCCGCAACAGAAGTTCTTGAAGGAAATTGAACAGTTGGTGTCTTATGGAATATCTTTGGGAGTGGTGGATCCAGATGATTGGGAATACCCGGTCAGGTGGACACCTATTATCCCCATTTTCCACCATCTCCCAAAGATACATAAATCTATTCATGCACCAGAGGGCAGACCGATAGTGGCAAGTATTGGATTGGCCAATGAGGGCCTCTCTGACTGGCTTGACCAGAATCTAAGACCCTTAGTCCCCCTGCTAGGATCCTATATAAGAGATGCAGGGCATTTAATAGAGAAATTATCCACATTAACATGTTCAGACACGTACTACTGGATATCTATGGATGCCAAATCTTTATATTCCATGATTCCACATAATATGGGCATACAAGCCATTGCTGACACATTTAATGAGTCACAGAAATACACTTCAGATTTTGTTCAATATAATTTATTAGTTTTAGAATTTATATTGACACACAACTTTTTTCACTTCGATGGGGGTTGTTACCTCCAGAGGCATGGCACCTCCATGGGAGCATCCTTTGCCCCCTCCTACGCCAACCTCTACATGGGGCAGTGGGAGCGGTGCCATGTCTATGGAGGTTCCAACCCCTTTCGTGAACACATTATCTGGTATGGCAGATATATCGATGATCTGCTGTTCATATGGAATGGCACTACTGACTCTATAGTTCAGTTTCACAAATACTTTAATGATAATCACTATAATCTTCACTTCTCATATGAACACTGAAAGGTGAACATAAACTTTCTAGATTTAACCTTGGTTGGTAATCCCCATACCAAGAGAATTGACACAGATATTTTCAGGAAAGACACAGCGGGTAACATAATTTTAAGATACGATAGTTGTCACCCCAAACACACATTAAATAGCATTCCTTATAGCCAGTTCGTGAGATATCGTAGGAATTGTAGTCAGGATTCCACATATGAAAGTCAATCAAAATTGTTAGGTGATCGTGTGATAGGGGGTACCCTAGACACCTCATAAGAAATGCCCATGAGAAAGCATGTAGATCTTGAAAAGGGAAACAAAAATTAATACGAAGGAGTTAAACAATATTGAGACAGGAAAACAAAATATGTATTTTGTCACAGCATTTAGTGAGGAATATAGGCAATATTATTAGGAAATACCTACCGATTTTGAATGGTGATAAAAAAAAATGGCTGAAGTTCTATCCCGATTGGAGATAAAATATGTCCCAAAAAAAGCACCCACTTTAGGTAAGATGCTGGCCCCCAGCCAAGTTACATCTGTTTCTTCAAAATCGCAGGGAAACTGGCTGTTGACCAAAGGGAAATACAAATGTGGGGCCAAAATATGTAAAACCTGTCAAGTTATTGCTGTGGGCCCAGATTTTAAATCAAATGTATCGGGACAGCAGTTCAACAACAGAAGGTTTTATAATTGCAATACAAGAATACCACATGTATACCTCCTTGAATGTGGACATTGCAACAAACAATATGTTGGCCGCACAACTCGTAGGCTGAAAGATAGAATTAGGGAACATCTTAGAATTATAATAAATAAGGAAGAAACTACCCCAATTAGTAAAGACTTTAAGTCCTGTTCGTCCAGTGGAGCTAAGGATTTATATGTTAAAGTTATTGAGCAAGTTAGCACCCCAAACAGAGGTGGTGATATGGTCCATAGATTGAATCTTAGAGAAGCGTTTTGGATCTTTAAATTAGAAACATGAATTCCTAATGGTCTCAATTATAGACATGATATTAGCTGTCTATATTAAAGTTCCCCCTTTTTTTCCCCCCTTATAAGAGAATTTCGGGGCAGGATCGAGAAAATAGTGAGAATAGAAAAGATCCCCTCTAAACGTTTAAATAATATTCTGGACAGATGTCCTTGCCCCGACCCCCACAACGCTAAGTTCTTTGAGTTTCTGGATTGCCCAGACAAGTTCATATGCATACAGTGCTGGGGTTTTAACTTTTTAACAGCTTCAGTTTAGCAATGGTTTTAAATAACTTAAATAAAATGTATTTTTAAATAACCCACTAGGGGTCACTAGTATTTTATGTATATAATCACAGCTGTTGGAAGGTACTGTGAAGCCTATGATTAAGGGATACACTCCCGAAACGCGTTAAGCGATTTTGCAGCGGTCTTTCCAAATAAACTGTATCCAGATGTGCCGTCATTTTTGTGGAGTTTCTTATATGTTGCAGTGGGGACACTGATGGACTGAGCACCTGAACCAGGAAGAAGGGAAGCAGGGTGAGCTAGAGCGGTTTCTTTCTTGTTTTTTGGCCAAATTGGGGATGTTCACGCTGGAGAAGAGGTTCTTAAGGGGTGATATGATAACTATGTATAAATATATAAGGGGATCATATAATCATCTCTCTAATGCTTTATTTACCACTAGGTCTTTCCAGCTAACACAAGGTCACCCATTCCAATTAAAAGAATGGAGGTTCCACCTAAATATTTGGAAGGGGATTTTTATAAAGTGAGAGCTGTGATGATGTGGAATTCTCTCCCTGAATCAGTGGTACAGGCTGATACATTAGATAGCTTTAAGAAGGGGTTGTATATGTATCTCTTAGGGTTATACTACATCAGATTTTATGGGTCAGATTTTATCTGGCATGCAACACCAAGCAACAGCACAAACTTTGCTAGAGTGTAAAGTCTGATCATCTGGTGTAGTTCATTCAGGCATCTACATCTGACAGTCAACGTATTTCCATGTAGTTTATACACCAGATTTTTGTATCAGTACCATTATATTTTGACTATTAAAATTGTGGCTGTAACTAGGTGCTCCCATCCCACTGCTTCTGTCCCGTGAGAAGGCATGTATTGTATAAAAATTGGGTAATATGTATAAAACACAGACTTTAGCTGCAAAATCAACGTTTCTAGCGGTACGTTCTTTTTTCCAAGTGATATTCACTAGCCAAAACCAATTTAAAAATTAGCACTTTTTTTTATTAAAAAAAAAATATATGTGAAATTATGCCTTCTTTTAGCCCACTAAGAGAAGCCTAGAATCACTACTCATGCTCACTCTACATTCATACTAGAAAGAGTGATATTGCTCTGCCCACTGTGCCCAGTGCATGCAAGGTATTATAATTTAACTTCAACATACTCTACTGCCTACAATTTACAGTAAAATCAACATTTAAAAAAGGTTGCTTTACTAAGTGCTGTGTATAGCACGGTTAGGAGAAAAATTGCAGCCACATCCCCAAAGTGCCACATTATCTACTTAATGACACACTGTGGCCCCCAAGCATTTCATGGCAGACAAAGCTGCTGGTAGGCTTGCCACGTGGCCGGTAAAAATGATGGTTGATGCCAATGTTATTAATAGGGGGGAAAAAAGAAAAAAATATTGTCAGGTCAGTTTTTTTTTCTAGAAAGGTGGCAACTGTAGCTGCAGATCCAGCCAGCTCCAAACCCACTGTCCTCCTTGTTCTCTCAGTATACAGACAGCAGGGCTTTATAGAATGTGGGGGAAAACCATTATCTTAGCAGCAGCAGGGATTACCCTTATGTCCCCTAAATGCCCTGGACTAGGGTTGCCACCTTTTCTTGAAAGAATACTGGTCTTCCTATATATTTATCTTTTTTTTCCTATTAATAACAATGGTACCAACCATCAAAAATACTGGCCAGGCCGCTAATATACCGGCCAGGTGGCAACCCTAGCCTGGACAGTGCTTGAATTAGGATTAAAAAATTGGAGGGATGGTAAGTGCAGAGATTTCTAAACTCTACAGAGGGGAATACTGGAATATTCAGGAGAAACTTTCTGCAGATTTTAGAAATCTTGGGCTGTGTATATATTATATGTGTATATTTTTTTCATAAGTAAAATAATTACCCCCCACCCCATGGAATGCCTCTAAAGTAAAACTGCAAGCATTGTTAAAATAATGCTGCCATTTAATACAAAGGAAGTGTGAATATCATCTGTGGCTGGAAGGGTTAAACCATGAAACATGCAGCTAACTGTTACACCAAGGAGCAAGTTAGGGCTTCCCCTGTCCCAGTTAGGGTTGCCACCTTTTCCTAAATGTTTTACCGGCCAGTGGGGGCGGGACCAAAAAGGGTCAGGATGTGATGTCAAAAGGGGTGTTGAACCATGACGTGTTAGGGGCGTGGCCACAGCGCCAAGCTTTCAAGACGGGACAAAAGCTAAGCTTACAGGGGATTGGGGACTGGCCAATGGGTCTTTTTAAGGGTATTACAAATTTACCGGCAGCTACATTGCTGGTAAATTTGACATAATGGCACTGGCCTTGGCAGGTGTTTTACCACTGACGTCACGGGCCCGCCCCCCTATCCGGCTTCAGCCACAGGGAAAGGTGGCAACCCTACGTACACCCCTCCTTTTACTAAAAGAGTTGGACTTGTAGTGTGGATACTCACTTGGGAGATAGATATATGTACATATAGCACCACAGATGTGTACAGTGCTTTATAAAGCTCAGGAGAACAAAGGAGAACACTATAAACTAAAATCAGTATTCAGTCAAAGGATCGCTAAGGCTGCATTGTGTCAGATATGAAAGCCTTATAATATAATGCCCCATTACTAGTGATGGGCAAATCTTACCCATTTCAACTTCACAGATAATTCACGAAACTATTTTATCACCCATTGGGGTTTATGGGCATCATTTTCATGCCGAAACTTGGCGAAACATTTCTCTTAATACTGATCAACTAGGAGTAGGCAGAAGAGGTACCTGTATAGGGGGCAACAACAGATGGTCGCCAGGCACGTACATCTGTGCACACTCTACCACTGTCACGCACATGCAAGCTACCACCAACACACGCATGTGCCCCATAACCCCAACTCACATTTAACGTCACCGCGCTGCTCCCACTATACAGGAAACTCCGCTCTGGGTTTCCTATAGGAACCCGAAAATATGTATGCAGCTGGGTGACATGCCTCCCCTACAAATGTGCTGCCCTAGACCCGGGCCTTGCTACAAATCTGGGCCTGCTTCTGCTTACCCCCAGTCCATTTTCACTACCCTGTGTTGCACTCTCCTCCCATCTGTGGCTCTCCCATCAGACGCTCTCCACACCTCACAAAACACTCTCTCTACATTCCCCTCAGGTGTATTCAAGTTCCGTCAAGCTCACCTTCAGACGTGTGCAGGGGGTATGGGCCAGCTGGGTTTTCTAGGGCACCTGGTTGGCTTGACCTGGGCACTGCCCATCACTACCCATTGCTAACTTTTCCCTCACATGCAATATCTCATTGAAGAACAGCTCACAATGAAAGCTGTTTTGAAGGACAATTTCCTTACAAACTGGCCTGTAAACCAGGGGTGCCCAAAAGGAAGATCAGGATCTGCCAGTAGACCTTTAGCTGGTGATCGGTAGATCACTGTCAATAGTCAGCTTGCCTAAATCACCCTCCTGTTTCATGCTTTTCATTCGGATATTTATTACATTATGGTTACATAAGAAATAGTTGTTTGTTGAATATAGCAATATAAGTTTTCTCATAAATCAATATTTTAGTAATGTTTTCCATGGAACAGAATGCTTATAATGTTACATTATGTAGATCCTAATGGGACAACATCACTGAAATTAGACCTCTCATTAGTAAAATATGGGCACTCCTCCTCATATTCTTTACTTCCCTAATTGCTCAAAATGGCTCCAACCAAAAACCACTGCAGGTCCATGTGTAACTGTGTCTGCAATGTAGTAACTCTTGAGCCATGCCTCCTGCGCTGCAGCAATGGTATCTTCCAGCATGAGCCCAAGGTGATGATGTCACACAAGTGGCCAACTGTCTTTTGATGGGACTGTTGGTGAGAGAGGAGTGCTGGTGAGAGACCTGTGAGTTTTTGTTTTCAAAGCGGATACTGAGCGAGGAGATATTTCGGAGATATTCATACCTGAGCCCTCTAGGAGTGGGAGAGAAGGAGACAGAGGAGAATTTAGAAGACAGGATCATCGTCAAGAGAAGATGGAGAAGAGACAACGAGGTAAAGGGACATCCCTATTGGGAAATGCTGTGTTGCCACTACTTGCTTTTTGGGTATTTATATATTTAATGTTTGCTGTCTTGCTCAGATGTGGATTAGTTTGGCTGTTATTTTGTATGTGAAACCAAATGTTATTATCTAGCAGGCATCTCCCTCATCTTTTAGGCAGAAAGATATCCATGTTGCCTGCACATGTTACAATATGTAGGAAATAATGATTTCTTATTGAATTCTCTATGCATGTCAGTTTGCATGATATCTTTAGAGAATGGGGATCTTTAGTGAGAAATCACATTTTAATTAGGACAAAAAAAGATTGTGTTTACCATTGTCTTGTCTATATAATAGTGACATATTTTGTTAAAGACAGAGATAGAGGGATTCGTGTATCCATGTATTTTAATATATTTTTTATATTTATATGTGGTGCGGTTGCTAAAATAACAGCCTATCTGCAATTCATTTTGATCGCTCTGCTATAAGTTTAAAG
>CM044441.1:113680284-113723194 GCA_024363595.1 Xenopus borealis
ACGTCACGGGACCACCCCCTGCCCGGCTTCAGCAGCAGGGAAAGGTGGCAACCCTACCCAAACCTGACCTGAACCAGCAGCCCACAACCCAAACCACAACCTGCATATTTACCCGCTTTGATCCGCTACCCGACCCAGACACGCAACTGCATTATCCACAACCTGATTGCAACCTGCCAACAGGGTCAGACTGGGGGGCCCAGGGCCCACTGTTACAGCTGTCCAGGGCCCCCCTACTGCGACGCACCGCTCCATGCATGAAGGCGCCACTTGGCGCGCATGCGTGAATGGTGCCATGTGAACAGCACCACTCGGTGCCAAAAAACTTGGGGGGTCTGGCCCGGCAGGGGCCCATGAGGGTTGGGGCCCACCGGATTTTTTCCTGGTGTCCGGCCGGGCCAGTCCGACCCTGCCAGCCAAACACCATTAAACAGTAAGTCATGTTGCTATAAAACGGTGGGAGGGGACAGAAACACTTTTTGTAAAATTTAAAAAGGAGTAAAATATAGACAATATAAAATAAGTAGGGATGCACCGAATCCACTATTTTGGATTCGGCTGAACCCACTATTTTGGATTTGGTCGAACCCCCGAATCCTTCTCGAAAGAATCGTCCGAATACCGAACCGAATCCGAAAGGGGAAAACATTTTTTACTTCCTTGTTTTGTGCCAAAAAGTCACGTGATTTCCCTCCCTGGCCCTAATTTGCATATGCAAATTAGGATTCAGTTCGGCCAGGCAGAAGGTATCAGCGGAATCCGAATCCTGCTGAAAAAGGCAGAATCCCAAATCGAATCCTGGATTTGGTGCATCCCTAAAAATAAAATAAGAAATGTAGATTAAACCCACAACCTGACCTGCAGACTGCAGACCCGCATCTCTATCCCCACCTGAAAATCCTACCCTCATTCTGCATGGTACCTGCTGTTTTTACAGGTACCTGAGCCGCTGCAGGACTCTATATTGATGTATGTACTCCCAATATAGAGACTAAGGAGCTCAAGTTGCGTTGGAGGGATCCTCTTTAAAAATATATTCAATATTACAGGACTGCTGCATCTCTGTGCTGGTACAAGCAATGATATCTTTAATGTACAGCATATTCCTCTGGCGTGTATCCCCTGATAAAAAAAAAAAAGCAATTGAATGCAAAGCAAAATGCTTTTTGTTGCTGAAATAGACATTATTATTATTATTATTATTAATAACATGTATTTCTATAGCGCCAACTTGGACTAAGGGACTAAAACGTCTGATAAGGAATACATCCAACAGACTGCAAGCTCTTCAAGTCAGAAACTCCATCCAGTAGTGCCATGAATTCTCAACACTTTTCTCATGACTCATAAAACATGTGGCAGACACAGCCACGTGACAGCTCAGTGGCAATAACTTTAACATACCTCCCAACATTTTGGAAATAAAAAGAGAGAAAAAAAGAGTTGCCACACATAGTGTGTCAATTTTTGTGGCCACACCCCCTAATTGACATTTTACAAAATTTTGCAGGTTGTGAAAGTTTTAACACATTTCTGTGGTTTTTTTATTTTTTGTTATTACAGTTTTGCTAATGAAGGTGAATTGCCCTTTAAGCTGTGAGTTTAAGTTCTCCCAAGAGACCTGTTTATCTTAATTGTTACAATAACGTATTTGCTTATCTTAACATTGTTACAAAAGTATCTTAATGCACCTGGTGGCTGGCTTGGGCTCTCTGCCAAAAGCCAGTTAAGTTAGAAACTGTGGATCTTTTCTGGCACATGACATGTTATGTCCCAACCTGCGATCGGTGCTTACATGCGTTGGTGTGAGTACAGCCCCCTTCAAAATAATTCAGTCTACTCCTACGCTCCCCTGCGGCTGAACAGAATAAAGTGCAACACAGGGGAGCGCAGGTATAGCATGTCACATTCCACCTGCATTCGGCACCAGGCCAGATTTCCCTGCTCAGCGCCACAGGCCTCAGGGTCCTAGTGCCCACCATCTGCGTGCACCCCTCTCTGCTGCAAGTGTGTGCATGCCCCATAGTGCAGGGGAACTCTGAGTTCCCAATGTAGTTTAGGATGTGGTGGGGCTGCATGTCGCCCTGGTCTTCGCTGCCTTGCCACAAATCCGGGCCTGTTTGGCACTTACATGCTTCATCATGAGGACAGGACTATACAGAAGAATTGAGTGTGTCTGGGCCTGCGCTCCCCTGAAGTTGAACAGACTGAAACGGAATACAGGGAGGGTAGTGCAGCCCAAAACGCTTGAGTGTAAAAGCATTTGAAATATAATTTTAAAGCTGCACCTGTTTGGCACATCTGGCATAAGTTTTGCATTTTTTCAGGTCAAAACCTCAGAATAATCCCTTTAAACATGTGTACTTAACACATGGTTCTGGGCCATAACAGAATGCCTGTAGATGGGCATTATTAGGCACATTTCCTGAATTTCCAGTGATTCAGGATGTGCTGTTATCTCTACAGTCATACGCTAGCTGTATTCCATCTAACGTTCCCTTTTAGAAGGATATCATATTTAAAATACAGTGTGCATGGCTATGCTGAAACCTCTGCAGCCATATATAATTTGTATCTCTTCTAACTATCGATTTGGAACACCACCTAGGGCAATGCTAAAATCCCTTCAGTAATACATTAGCTGTATCCCTTGTAACATTCTATTTTATATAAGTATTTCTATTGAAAATACACTGTGCATGGCTGGACTTAAGTCTCTGCAGCCCCTTGTTAGACCTTCCCCTGTGCAGCTACACTGAGATTAATTTCCACTGATCAGAATGCAAGTGATTTCACATGGTATAAATTCAAGCAGATGCCTCTCCTCCTGTTAATGGGTCAACCACAGTTTTTCAGTGTGTTCAGAGATTTTCTACTTACCTATTCCATTAAAATCTCTTCCTTGGTGAAAGGGTCAGATACTAAACTCTAGCAATTTTGCTTATGGCTGGAGCTATGTCTTCTTCTTCTGAAATAACCGAAGAGTTTTTGTGTCCAGTTTGTCAAGAAATATTTCAAACTCCAGTGAGAACGCAGACCTGTCGGCATGTGTGAGTACTTTATGTGCTGCACCAACAAAGTCCTAGTAGAGAATATAGTAGAGAGCAGCAGTCCGATGCAAATGTGTTTAAAGGGATGGTCCACCTTTAAATTCATTTTAATGTGTTCTAGAATTACCCATTCTAGGCAACTTTTCAATTCGTCTTCATTTTTTTTTTCAATGATTTGCCTTCAATTAATAAAAAAGGGGGTTTACTGACTGTGAGGCTACAATTTTATAATTTTTTTACTTTTTATTACTTATTCTTGGATTCCCATTTAAATACAAGTCTCTCATTCAAACCACTCCCTAGTTGCTAAGGTATTTGGAACCACAAGATAACTGCTGAAATAACACACAGAAAAAATAAAACCTGAAGGTCAATTGGAGATTTGTCTTTGCATGTCTGATGATGATGATGATGATGATGATGATGATGATGATGATGATAATTAATAATAATAATAATCTTGCATGATGAACTGCAGGTTTGTTAGTTCTCAATTAACCAATTCAGCTAATTTTGACCGGAAGTGCGTCTTCCCAGGTTTATTTGATCTCCTTTTCTATTCCTTTATTAAATGTAGATAACTGTTCAGTTTTTGCAGGAAATGTTTCATGTTGGCAATGAAGTCAGGGGGTGCATACTGTCCCCTTTGCCGTGGACCGGTGAGCAAAAGTGAGAGATCTACCCCTGTACGAGCATCTGATATTGAGCTAGAGATGAGAATGCTTACAGGAGGATGTATGTATTGCGGGAAGATGGTAAATATTTTATGAAGCTATTTTTATCTTTATAAACCTATAAAATTGGATTGGCCTTCTATTCATGGTACCCCATTACCATAGGAAACATACCCACTCTGCACTCCTGGTGAACGTTTTCACCATCTTCAGAAAATGTCATACTAGGGTTGCCACCTCAAACCTTTAAAACAGAACAAGGAATTGCTAATACGCATGGCTTATTAACAATTAATCTAGCTGCAGATTTAACTGATTTATTTGCAGCCATTCATCATGCATCTAAGTGAATTGATAATTAGCCATGCAGGCTGTGTATTCCATGTGCGTTCGGTTTTAAGGGGGTGAGGTGGCAAACCTATGACATACTATAAACAGGAGGTGGTGTCACTGTGCCAAGAGAGAGGGGAATCCTTTAGATTGTAAGCTCTAAGGAACAGGGACCTCCATTCTCTTGTCTCCTTGACACTATTGACTCTTTATTGTAACTACATATTTGTATTGTATTTTATTGTAACTGTACATATTTGTATTGTTGTAATGAAACCCTGTTTTTTCGTCTAATTTATTGTTCTGCTGTAGAGTTTTTCACCCAAGTAGTGCTGAATAAATAGAATATACATGCATACATTCATTATCTGTTATGGATACAAAAACAAGGCTTTTTTGCCATCAGCCCATATTGATATGTACACATAATGGTTGCATAAGTCTTTTATCCGTGAAGTTGAATATTTCCCATCAAATAAGCCATTTGACTCATGGTGAATTTGCTTGCATCATTAAAATAGAAGTGTATGGCCAGCAGTGTACAGACACTGAATCATTGCCAAGTTGCTTGCGATCTGGAAGAAACATCAACACAAGAACTGTGAGTTCTTCATGGGCAATCTGTCACACACAAATCTGACCACTCATGGTGGCAAGTGGTGGTAGTTGAATAGGTATCTACTGCCATATTACTTTGAAGCAGTGAAATGTGTGGAAATTGCACTTCATCTGATCAGTCTGGGTTTAGTAGATGGAGAATGCTACCTTCCTGAATGCTTAATGCTGGCTGGATTCTGGAGAATATCGCTGGTAATTTTCTTCCCAGGACTTCCCAGGTCGATCCTCTTTCATCAAAATCTTGCAAATTCCACTGAAATGGGACCTTCTTTTGTTGTCCTGTAGTGTGAATCCAGACTTTGGGTGTACACTTTCAACAACCTGCAACTAGGGGTACTTATGTGAGTACTGGAATTTCTTGTGGCTGTTGAGCATGGAGTGTAAGTAGGGTTGCCACCTGGCCGGTATTTTACCGGCCTAGCCATTATTTTTGATGGCTGATCCCAATGTTGTTAATAGGACAAAAAGATAAACATATAGGAAGACTGGTATTTTTGTCAAGAAAAGGTGGCAACCCTAGGGGCACATAACTCCTGATAAAGTATGTTGACTATTGTGGTGCTTGAGCTAATGCATGGCTGCTTGTTTACATCATGAGAAAATGGCACTTGCACAGCTCTATGCTTGCATGTGTTACAAAAATACTGAAAGGAATTTGTATTTAGCTTATCACTGAGAGCTAATTTGTGAAAGGAAAAAAAAAGTACAATTACTGAGTGTGGAAAAGCAGGTAGAATGCACTTTGGACATTTGACGTCATTTCTGGTTAATATTTCCACATTCAGGCAAGAAATTGTATCCCAAATAGCGTTGAATTGAAAAAAAATAGCTCACAGAGACGCATTATTGTAAGAAATTTGTCTCTTTGGGGATCAAAGCCTGACCCGGACCCTGATTTGGGGTTATTTGAGTGGGTTAGGCTGCATATCCTTGACAGAAACACTAAGAAGTATTGTTACTGCTGTGTGATCCACTACTATAAATTATTGGGTGTATACTGTATATGAGAAGTTTTATCTTATATTGGCAGTAATTGGACTGACTCCATTCATTGATTAGGCAATGAACTGTAGTTTTATGGACTAGTTCATTGTGAAACTAAGTGCTACTGCTTATATCATTTTTTATATATTTGTTTTACACTGGCTGCTTTTATTAACAGTGTAATAAATAGTCATTTCATATTAATATGTATTGGTCTCACTTAGCTTAGGAATGGTGGGATATAAATAACCCTGAATAATACAGTGTACACCCAACTTTGTGAATGCTTTATCAATAGACCTACACTTTCTTAAAAGCTGCAGTATACACTGTGTTTAGCATAAGTGCAACAAATAGAGCTTGTGCTGAAAGTAACTTGCCTTTTATTTTAATTGTAAAAAACACGTTGGATTGTAAGTATTTCATTATTGAGCTTGGAAAAGAGATTCCCAGTGCAATAGAAAAAGATAAGGTGTATTCAACCCTCTCTCTTCCCCTTTGTTGTGACTGATTTGTTGGGAGTGTGTCATGCAGGGGAATTGTGTGTATGCTGGAAATCTTATGGTCTACATCACAAGGTCCATTCATGAAGTAGCTTCAGTTTCCCTGTTTAGCTAAAGAAACTCATTTCATCTTGCATTAAATAAGGTGGTATATTGCCCTTTTAAAGTCTTGATATATCTTCTATTTTTGTTTTGGATGTTTAGAAGTTGACCTTTGAATGTTTATTTTCAGGTGAAACTGCATTACATGAAGCTCCATTACAAATCCTGTAGAAAGTACCAGGAGGAATATGGGCTATCTCCAAAACAACCCACTATACAGATGGACCAAAATTCCTCCAAATGGTGAAATACATATTTTCAGTATGCTTTTTAAAATTCTTATTTATGGCCTCAGGTGGCACCAGTATTTTTCTTTACCATTTTCATATTATGTATTATTTTTAATTGTCCAGGGCTGTGAAACAATCAGCCAGTTTATGACTCTGTTAGCATGAATAATTAAAAGACATGCAGACTTTGTTGGAACAGTGTTTCATGAATATTCCCCATAAAATAAATAAATTGCATGCATATGCACTTTCAGGCTTCTCACATTTATATCTACAAGAGCCAAAAGTTCTTTTGGGCACTTGAAAAGTAAAAATGTTTATGTAAATTAAGATGAAGTTCTTTCTCTAGTAATAGAAAACTAATAGTGGGCTTTGTCTTATTACCTGAGGAGAATTTGGTGCTGATTTCCAACTTTGTTATATAAAAATGCGTTTTCTGTTGCAGTGAGGAGTCAAAATACAAGTGCCCTCTGTGCTCTGAACAGAATTTAAATCAAAGGAGCCTGCTGGAGCACTGTAACAATGTGCATTACTATGAAGAAGTGGAAATGGTAACCTACTGTTTTTCTCGCTTTCCTTTGCACAGGTTCAAAGTTTTAATTGTTCACTTTACTGGGTTGCAAAGATTAAAAATACATAAATTTAAAAAAAAAAAAAAAAAAAAAGGGTAGTCTCGCCACTCAATCATCTTAAAGTGATAACAATAGGGAAAATGTCCCATCATACTATTCTATCCAAGGTTGATGTAATTTTATTTCAATTTTTTTTCTTTTAAGTGATACTGTTTCATTTTCCACTAGCGAATAGCCAGTCTATTCTTAATTTTAAATTTTAAAGCTAATGGATAGTTTTCAGGACCTCGCTACTGTCTGACTTTGGATTAGGATGTAAACCCTGGAACACAGTTTGTGAGAATGTCTAACAAATATGTCTTATCATCCCCAAATGGGAACACCCTCTGAAACCATTACCATTATCTATAGGGACATATCTCGTATTTCTGCCTAGTGTCAAATACCATCAAAAAAAGCACCTTATGACCAGATTACAACAATATACTTCTATAAAATACCTGTAAGGATTATCTTTTTCAATCCTAAACTGTTTGTGTGTTTCTTCATGTTGCATGAATGAGCTGTTTTACACAAAGCTAGCTGTGTGCATAAACTGTTTGCTTTATTCACAAACCAGTTAAGTGAACTGTGAAAGAACCCCTCGAATTGCTTGGCTGTATTCTTTGCATACCTCTTGAATACTTCTTTTAAGGGCTAGACCACACGGGAAGATTTCAGAGAGATTAGTCGTCTGGCGGCATAATCAACACTTCTAATCTCCCTGAATTGCTTGCCCATGTCTCATGCCCGCTAACTGTAATCACCTGTGCCTATTCACATGCGGCAATGTGTTTTTCTAAGTCGCGTATGAATAGGCGCAGGCGACTTAGTTTAGTAGGCGCGAGACATGGGCAAGCAATTCAGAGAGATTAGTCGAAGCGGCAATTAGTCGGCAGGCGACTAATCTCCCTTAAATCTTCCCGTGAGGTCTAGCCTGAAGAAGAATAGACCTAAATTGCCCTGCTTAATTTGCAAACATAATGTTTAAATAGATTTCATGTAATCCATTAGATACATTTGTTCTCTGTACCTTCACTGAATTGTCCCTATCTTTCAAAGAACATAAAATGATAAAGGAGAATAGCTTTGACCTAAGCCGAGTGATCACAAGTGTACAACCTCCGCTTTATATTGCGCTCTTCTGGTGAAGCGTTCTACTAATGTTGAAGTAAAACTTTTTCTTGCAGCACACCACAACTTTTTCTGAAGGGTGCTTTCACTTCCCAAAAACCAGTCTATACAAAGTATCCAACGATAAATACAAAGTGCATGTTTTTTAAAGAAAAAAAAACTCTTAAACTTTAATTTTTATCCTTGGGAGAGAGTCTAATTTGTTAACTTCGTACTGCCTCTCTTCTTAATAACTGGTGACCAAGATTACCGCCCTAGGGTAAATTGACCTTTTGTAAAACTGCCCGTCTCTTATGTTTAGCATAATAAAAATGTTTAGCAACAGATACTTCAGATGAATATTTTTCTCACCCCCTGTTTACGGAGTCCTGCAGCGGGTCGGGTAACCGCAGGTTACCCACAAAATACTGCGATACCGGGTGCGGGTATAGAAGCAGGTCGGTGGTTCTGCGGGTTGAGGGTCGGGTCGTGGATCTTCGCCATAGAGATTTTTACTCCATTTTTTCTGAGCATGGCTACTTCCGATGATGTCACTTACGGTTTAGCCTGATTCTTGACGGTCAGTGGGTCGCGGGTTGCGGATCGCAGGTATGGGTCGCGGGTCCAAGCAGGCAAGAATGCGGGTACGGGTCCCAAAAAATGGACCCATGCAGGACTCTAGTTTTTTTTTTTTTACTCTGGTGTATAGTTCCGTACATTAGTCTAACTTTATGTTGATATAATTGGGGCCTATGTAAGACGATCAACAGGGCCATTTTGAGTAAATTGACCCAGAACTATTGCATGTAAAGTGTCCTTTGATCACAATTGGTATGCCCCTGGTCTAGGGTTGCCACCTGGCTGGTATTTTACCGGCCTGGCCGGTATTTTTGATGGTTGAGCCCAATGTTAATAGGAAAAAAGCTAAATATATAGGAAGGCCAATATTTTTTTCAAGAAAAGGTGGCAACCCTACCCTGGACGGAAGTGCTATGGTTTCACTTTGCATAATGTCTGTGCAATGTGCACAAGGGTAATGGCCAGTGTCCAACTGAGAGGTCTTGGCCTAATGGGGCTGCCACTTAAGGGGCCCACATGCACCCACTCTGGAACCCCTGTATCTCTCTCCACTTGATTAGTAAAATGTTCAATAGTTTGTTATAGGAAACAGACAAAAGCTAAATATGACAGGACATGTATTTTCT
The DNA here is from genome assembly GCA_024363595.1 of Xenopus borealis. NCBI lineage: Eukaryota > Metazoa > Chordata > Amphibia > Anura > Pipidae > Xenopus > Xenopus borealis. The sequence goes on from CM044441.1 coordinate 113,689,705, forward strand.
CTATTTATGCATTCTGCCTGCCAGGTTTGCCCTATCTGTGCCACTTTACCCTGGGGGGATCCTGTTCAAACTACTGGGAATGTAATTGCCCATTTAAATGCAAGACATCAGTTCAACTATAAAGAGTTTATGGTAAGTGCGAGTTAGTATTTGTGTGTATTTATGTATGTATATGTCTGGGTGTAAAAAGTCATATAGAGAAATGTTTTGGCACAACAAAGAACTTGGGCAAAAACACTCTTTACAGGTACCCTTAAAGGTGGCCATAGACTCAGATATTTTATGAAATTAATTTTCATACAATTTTTCTGTGCTTGAATGGTGGGGAAATGAGCCGACTGATATCTGCAGAAGACTTGGATATCAGTAAATCGGGTAGGCATTGTTAGTGCTGAATAATCGGCTACAGATAGAATTCTATTGTTTCTAGCTGCAAATCTGATGATTCAGTTCTACATGTGTCCATATTGAAACAAACTTTTTTGGAAAAATCTTTTCCAAGAAAGATTGTAATTGTTACTACCAGATTGTAAAATTATTCATTATTAAAAGGAAACACCTGGAAGTCTTTTTGAGAATGAGGAGTGCCAGTTCTGGAGGCTATCAGAAATATCTAAATATAGTATTCAGAAATTGTTTTCTTTTTCAAGTCCTGTGTTGTGTCAAACTATTATTCTGCTGGCCAGAGCAAGACTGTACACCAGACCTTTATGCTTTCAGTTAAAAAGAAATGAGTGCTGCCTCAATGGTTATGGTCAGTGATGGACAAATCTGGGATGCTTCGCTGAAAAATGTGCAAATTTTACTGTAAAACCGAGAAATTTGTGAGAACGCATTGAAGTCAATGGGCATTGAAATATTTTTGACGCAAGTGACTATTCTGTTCATATGCATTAGTTAATAGATGTCTGATTTTATAGGCAAGACCATTCTGCCAAATATGAACATTTTGTCAAAAGCCTTAGAAAACAAAGCCCAAACCATCATGCTACTACATGTTCCCTCAATGTCTCATTCAATATTTTATAAAATGAATTTAGGTTAATTACGGACAAAGTTGCCACATGTTTCACAGCTCTCTCTTCACCTGTATATGTTTTAAAGGGACAATCTATTTTTTTTCCTACACTATTACTGAAATATGCTGTATATAAAAAATAGATGGTTTTGAAGTATCATTTGCTTCATTTTGGAGGTTGTGATCAATTTATTAATATCCACATATACAAAGAATCACTCAACATTGGTCTGTTTTTCAACTTGTATTTTCTGCCTTAAGGTGGCCATGCACATAGAGATCGCCAAACGACCGGATCTCTCCCCAATATGCCCACCTTGAGGTGGGCGATATCGGGCTGATCCGATCGTGGGCCCTAGGGCCCAATGTTCGGATCAGTACGGGTGGTCGGATCGCGGGACTGCATCAACGAACAGATGCGGCCGCGATCCGACGGGATTTTTAATCTTGCCCGATCGACATCTGCCCGTCTTTCGGCCAGACATCGATCGGGAAAGCCCGTCGGAGGGCCCCCCACACGGGCCGATAAGCTGCCAACACAGTCTGTCGGCAGCTTTTATCTGCCAGTGTATGGCCACCTTTAGGGCAAGACCAGACGTGGCATTTTTGCTGCATTGTTGCGTTTTTTAAAAAGCTCCATCCGGAATAAATACGCATAATTTGCACTGAAACTAATTGAAAACGCACTATGGCAATTCACACAGGGCGACTGCAAGCCGAAATCTGCCACAGGACACCAGTATTGGCATTTTTTAGCAGAAACACCAATACATCAAGAAACTACCAAATCAATAGACTCTATGGGATCTGCACGTTTGAAACCACACTTTGTGTAAATATGCAGTGTATTTTAAATATGGCGTCCATATTCTCAATGAGAATTGCATGCTGGGGAAAAGAAACCTATGTGCCGAAAAATGCATGTTGACAGTCGCGTGTGGTTTCAGTGGTGTATTTACGCTTTTTAAAAACGCCCAAAATGCCACATCTGGCCTTGCCCTTAAAGATGACTGGTTTCCTTCTCAATAAGTCACCTGCACATTTTAGCTTGTATAAAGTCCCTTTTCCTTATCTTCTCTCTATAGCGGTTACCAAATTACCTTTGATTCTACATCAGTAACCTATTGTCCTCTTACCACCTCTTCTCAATTTTATCCATAAGGTTCTCCCTTGAAGCCTTTTTATTTATGGAACTTTGCTTCTCTGATTAGTTGGATTCCAGGCATTTATAATCTGGAATCTGATGGTGTGTTTTCCCACATGTTGTGTTACTACAATGTTGTGTTTTTTTTTTCTTTTTTATGTAAATAAATGTCGTTTTCCCATCTTATTGTTTCTTTAGAATATCCACCTAGATGAAGAGGCACAGTTTCAAATAGCCGTTGACAATTCTTACAAAATGTTAAGGTGATTCGGGGCAGAAAGAATGCATCTCGTAACTGTGATTCCAGACTGAATTTCCATTTTTTTTCGTTTTTATCAAAATTTATAATGTATTTAAAATAAAAAGTTATCAAAGTATCCTCATGTAATTTTATTCATTTCTGAGGGAGAATGTGTTTAATTAATCTGACCTATGTGCCTCTTAAATGCAAGTCTTGCATTTGTGCCAACTACTGGCAAAAATATACTACTGAAACAGCAGCACGATCTGGGTATTTAAGCTTTTAATGATGGAACTATTCCATGTCTACAGATATATAAAAGCATGTAGTCTACTAAGCACAGATTTGAGTATTCTATGACTATTTTTATTAATTTGATCATTTTTGTACTATTACACTGAATATGTGCTATTGTTTTAACCCTTTGCACCATACAGAAAGATGATTTTTTTTTTTTTAATCAGTAGCCACTGAGCAGATCTGTGTTTCATGCTAGGCAAATTTAAAACAACAAAAGTGTCTTTATATAATACACAATCTTTGTACCCTTAGAAATGTCCTTTGGTCTCATGTTTTTATATGGTAATGGAACTCATTGGTGACATATAAAATCATTCTAGGAATACATTATTCACTGTGTTATACACTTTCTCCTTTGTTTTTATAGGGTTCAAGTAGGAACTTGGGAATCCTAAAACCCTAGTGTATTTATTCAGTGTATTATTTTTCATGTATGAAAAATGTTATATAAGGCTAATGTCTCTCACTAGGCTGCATCAGTCAATGGGACCAACCCAAACCCACCTGCTTCATGTGTTAAGCGCACTGTCATAAACTGCATTCACATACAGGGCTGCCATGGGGCCCCGTACAACAAAATTTCTGGGACCCACCCACCTCGGTTCCCAAGCCTCATCCCAGATCCCACCCACTCAACACCACAAAATATTTTTAAAAAACATTGGTGGCAGGGGACCACAGAGCATTAAAATACATTTGTGGCGACATTTGGTCTTTTCACCGCCTCGAGACCTCAATTTCAGCTCCTTTCGTGACATTGGGTCTTTTTGCTGCTTCAGGACGGACTGTCTGGCTTTTCCGGCACTTCCACATTCTGATGTTTGGGAATTCGGAATGGTGCCATGGCTTCAGCATTCTCAAGGGGGACCTGGCTCTTTTGAAAAGCACAGCACTGCCGGGCCCAACTTGGTTCTGTTACACTTGTACCCCTTGTGCCCCCTGATGTCGGCCCTGTTAGCGCACACAGAAAAGTAATTGCATAAAATTATTTTCTTTGGTAGTTCTGTAAAGGGCAGGGCACACATTTGCACCAACTGTTTGCACTTTGCAGCCTGTACTGTAAATGTGGGTTCAGGTATATAGCATCATTCTCACTCTTAATCGGCTGTCTACAATAGAACATAGAAGCTCCACTGTGGGCTTAATTTCCATGTTCCAGTTCTGGCTTTGAGAAATATTGATTGCCTAGAAAAGTAAGGGGCTATTTTTAGTGACAAACACTAAAAAGATTAGTGGGAATGTTGCTATGAATGCACTTGATTTGGGGTTGCAAAGGATTCAGTACACCATGCACAGATCCTTTGAGGTTAATGTTGGAAAATGTGGTAATATATACTACTAGACATTAAGCCCGTTAAATTAACGGGCGCTAGAACATATGTAGTCAAACATTTATAAAAAACAGAATTGTTCTAGGCGAATTTTCGCCTGCGCTACGCAAATTCAGTAACGTCCGAATTTACGCTCTGGTCGGCAAACAGTAACGTATTTATGTTTTTCAGACTATCACCCACAATGCTAAAACACACCACAGCGTAAGGGTGCGAAGTTACGCATCTATCTGCTTCCCTAGCGTAAATTTGCCAGAGGCGGTCCGTGTGGCACATGCGCAGTAGCGCAATTCCATGCACACAGGGACTGGACGCAGAGACACTTGAACTTTACATTAAGCCCGTTAAATTAACGGGCGCTAGAACATATGTAGTCAAACATTTATAAAAACAGAATTGTTGTCGGCGAATTTTCGCCTGCGCTACGCAAATTCACTAAGGTGCGCATTTACACTCTGGTCGGCGAACAGTAACGTATTTACGTTTTTCAGACTATCACCCACAATGCTAAAACACACCACAGCGTAAGGGTGCGAAGTTGCGTGTCTATCTACTTTGCTAGCATAAATGATCACTCAATGGGAATTGAACAATAAAAGCACTGGTCAGAGGCATTTATCTTATATACTTCACCATAGGCTTCCATTGCCTGTATTCTAAGTACTGGTACTGATGGCATTAGCTAGTGATTGGCGACCTCTAGTGGCCAAAACTGGTAAATTCGGTCTGTCGGCACATGCGCAGTAGCGAATTCCACCGACATAGGGACTGGACGCAGAGACACTTCAACTTTATTATATAGGATAGGGCCACCATTCGAAATGATGAGGCCCCATGCAACAACCACCCATCCTGACACACAAGCCCCACCCCTGATCCTGCCCACTCTACATCAAAGTTAAAGACCACAGACATCAGCACTAAAAAGTAACCAGTATAAGATAAAAAAACTGGTGCCAAGTCCCCCCATAAAAGTTTTTTTTCTAAAAAGCATTGGTGCCAGGGCTTCGGGACTTCGGGTCTTTCCGCTGCTTCAGGACTTTGACTGTTTTCCGCATCGGTATAGGAAGGACCAGCATGTCTTCGGTGGCGCTCGTAAGGGAGGCCCGGCTCTTGGAGAAGTGCAGGCCCGAGGCACTTGTCCCCCCTGATGGCAGACCTGATATACTATAACAGAAATAAAGTAAAAATTATGAAAGTGATAATATCCAAATAGTGAACACTAATATCAACAGAAAATCAGAAACCATTGAAGAAAATCATCCCCACCGGTCCTCAGTCCTGTTGTGCTGGACTATATTCTTTAGGGCATTACACTAATAAAGACAGTAGAAGCACATATAGAATGCTCTCGCTTTCTTACTGGCCAGAAGAGACAGACAATGTATATATATCTCCAAAACATCAAGCAGATGCAGCTATAAAACAAAAGTACATAGGCAGTAAGTGCACATTTCCCATTAGTTGGGATTTTGTGCAGTGTACAGTAATGCCAGGACCGGGACTAAGGGGGCAGAAGAGGCACATACAAAGGTGGGGGAGTTAGTGCCAATCAGAAACATTTTTGTGCCTGGTTGTCCCCAGGTCGCAACTCATTTCCCCTGAGTGAGAGTTGCCTTGTTTGTGTGTGTGTGACTTGGTCCAGCCCTACAGGTATATTATTACTTTTCAGTGTATAATACATGGTTTATTAAATGACAAATGTAGAATCACTGTAACTCTAGTTGCTTACTTAAGACTCAGCAGGTGGCAAGGCTCTGAGCAGAAAAGTACCCAGGGCCAGTACATCTGTGGAAGAAGAGGAGATCCAGCCCACGGTCTAAAACATGGTCTCCAACCTTTTTTACCCGTGAGCCACATTCAGATGTAAAAAAAAAGTTTGGGAGCACTGCAAGCACAAAAATGTTATAATAAGGAAGCCCCTTAGTGGACTGGCTCTATTTGGTTTTTACTCAACCAAAATGCATCTCCAGGCCCAGAATTCAAAAATAAGCACCTGCTTTGAAGCCACTGGGAATGGCATCCAAGTGTTTGATGAGCAACATGTTTCTCATGAGCCACTGGTCTAAAGTAAACTTTAGAATAACTAGAGAGTGCCGAACAACCTAGTGCCCCCTACTGATTCTGCCTATATTTACCTTTTAACTTCACTATGTAAATTTGTAGTGGTTTCATTTTGCCCATTTGTTGTATCTTCTCATTTATAAAGCAAACCTCTTTACAATCTTGAAAGGTGTTTAAACCAATTGGATGGCTCTTTTATCACCTTTACTATAAAGGGGATGCTTTAAACAGTGGGGATTTCTTTGGGGACACCTGTTCCATGAACACAGGGACCAGCTTTTGAGTGACTAAAAGTTAGGGTGTTTTTAGATGCAGCACTTCTGAAAAACAAGTGACTAAAACTTAAAGAATATACTGGTGCCCTATAGCAGACTTATCCAATAGCTAGCTGGCAGCTCTTCATTTAAATGGTGCTTCAGTAATCGTCAGAGATACTAATGAGCTGTGAAAATGTAACAAGTAAGCTGTTAACTAACAGGTAGGACTAGATTCCCAGTAACCTTTACCTCATGATAAATACCTGCCCAATAAATACTTTGAAGAAGTTAAGCGTATATCACTACTCAAATGCCCTCCTCATACATGATTATAAGATATATTTAGAAACAAACGTTAGGGTTTAGTACAGCAAGAGGTTTAATAATTCATGGTGAAATACAGGAATTGCCTATGAGTGTCTGGTTGAGTCATCCTATTTAATACAGGGACAGTCTACCTCTCATTTACTAGAGTGGGGGCAGTATCAAGATCATTCCTAGTTATATCTAAATAAGGTATCTGTGGGAAGTATAGAATATGGATGAGGAGTTGGCTACCATCTCTAGTGAAACTCTGTCCCACTTTTTATGTGTCATTTTCTATTAATGTATGAGTGCTAGAAACACATTCTTGGATACCATTTTTCAGAGAATATGAATAACACAAAATTTTTTCTTTCGCACATGGTTAGCAGTTGGCTGAAGCCATTTATTGTCAAACAACTGTGTTTACTCTTTTTAAATCATAATCACTACACAAACTACCCTGATCAATAGTTTACATACCCCCCTTTAACATTAATGACAACTTGAAGTCTTTTGTGGTAGTTGTGGATGAGGCTCTTTATCTTCTCAGACGATAAAGCTGCCCATTCTGCCTGGCAAAAAGCCTCCAGTTCGCTTAAATTCTTGGGCTGTCTTGCATGAACTGCACGTTTGAGGTCTCACCAGAGTGGCTCAATGAGACTGAGATGGCCACTCCAGAACCTTCACTTTATTTTGCTGTAGCCAATGACCGGTTGACTTGTCTTTTGGACCATTGTCATGTTGGAATGTCCAAGTACATACCATGTGCAGCTTCCGAGCTGATGAGTGCAAATTTTCCTCCAGTATTTTTTGTATTTCACCTGAAATTATTTGTGGGGTTTTCCTAGCATCCCAAACAATTTTGCTGGTGGTTGTGGCTGAAATGTTAGCTGGTCTACCTGACAGTGACAGGCCAAACCCCCAGGCGGTACAGCACTCTACCCTCCCCCACCCCCCCACCTCCGTGCGCGATGTATGTGCGCTCTGCGTGTACGTCCCCGGAGCTCCCCCCGGAGAGATTGCGGGTAATCGAGTGACAGAGGGGAGTGGAGAGAGTGCCAGCGAGGGGATAGAGCGCTGGGAGGGGGGGGAAACGGCGAACATGGGTTAGGCAGAAGATAGGTACCTGCCCAGCGCCCCCCTTTGGTTGCACCCTAGGCAGTTACCTCTTCTCTCTACCCCTAGTTCTGGCCCTGCAACCTGACTGTTGTTGTGTTTGGTAGCCGACACTTACTGTGGTTTTGTTTCAATAGAAGCCCTAATTTTCCACTTCTTAATTAGAGTTTGAACACTGATTGGTATTCTCAATTCCTTTGATATTTTCTTATATCCCTTTCCTGTTTTATAGAGTTCATCCTTTGACAATTCTTTTGCTTTCCCCATGACTTAGAATCCAAAAAACATCAGTGTAGCACTGGATGAAAGATGCAAGGGTCTGTCAGGAGCCCAGAAAGTCATTGACCTTTTATACACACCCACTAATTACAAGCAAACAGATCACAGGTGAAGATGGTTACCTTTAATAGCCATTCTAAGCCTTTTGTGTCAAGTTGTGTGCATGTTATCAGGCCAAATCACCAGGGTATGTAAACTTTTGATCAGGGTCATTTGGGTAGTTTGTGTAGTGATTATGATTTAAAAAGAGTAAACACAGTTGTTTGACAATAAATGGCTTCAGCCAACCACTAACCATGAGTGAAAGAAAAGTTTTTGTGTTATCATTCATATTCTCTGAAAAATGGTTAAGAAATCATAAATTCGGCCAACTTATGAGCACAACTGTATATAAACTGCTCCCTCGCTTTTTGTCTATAGAACAGAGTGAACCACTAGAGTTCCATGCATGAACATCATAAAACTTCCAGCTATGCTGTCACTGGGAAATCATTAACAGTCACAATACATTCCTGCAACTTTAATCCTGGTAACTACACAGTGGTCAGCTATAGAGTGACAAACCCTTAGTAAAACAACCCTCCTCCGCATCTATAGTAAATGAACATGAACAAACAAGTTGCTGCTAAATATTTTATAGAGTGACATCTCCAACATTGGATTTGCAATAGTCTCCTAGCTTGGGAGTCCTGCTGAGGGCTACACTGACTACTTTAGATGTATCGTCCATTTTTGGACCCTTGGAGCAATCTGGTACAGCTTTTTCAACCATAGATGGAATTATCTTTATACTTTATATCTTTATACTCTGGTATTCGAGGGGGGGGGTTGTTCTTGGGCTGTAAACATCAAAAAGATAGATTTTAGTTGCTCTAAATCACTCCGACAAATTGATAAACTTTAAAGCAATTTAGGAATTTCTTTTGCCAGCTTACCTGTTCTGCACATGTGTTAGGGGCAGTTTTACTATTATTCCCCTAAAAACCCTCGAATTCCTTTCGAAATTCGATTGTACAAATGGTATTCGAGCAGGAGTTTGAAAAAAAAGCCTATGGGGGGCTTCCCATAGGCTTCTATTGCAATTCGGTAGGTTCAATCTGGCGAAGTAGGCAGTGGAATAAAATTTTAAAGTCAAAGTCCTTCAATCATCGAATAGTCAAATGATAAAATATCCGATCATTCGATCTATTTGATCATTCGAATTTTCGGTATTCGATGATCGAAGTGGGCAAATTTGCATATTCGATCATCCGATTAAATCGTATTATCAGAATTCGATCGAACTTCAATCTATTCACGTGAATTTAGTAAATCTGCCCCTTAATGTCTCTGACTGCATATTATGCATACCTCACGCATTAAAAGCACCTATAAACTCTAATAAGCAGGGATATCTGCTTTAACTTTGCAAAAGCCTTTGTATTCTGCTCACTGAGACGATAATCTTTTTGTGATTCACTTAAGGTATGGAGTAATCGTTTCTGCCCACTTTTCTCTTGACTAACTTACTCTCGCAACAATTTTTTTATTTGCTACACAATCAGTTTCACACCCAACAAAAAAACACATGGTAGACAAAAAGGTTGCGTTGTAGACAAGAAATTTGCTTGCATCCTATTATCCTCCCCTCTCCTTCCACATTATCCAATGGGATTTGAGCTCCCAGTTATTATCTGTTGGTGGTCAGATTTATTAGTTGTGCCTGTGTTTGTAAGCTAGTAATAAATAAACTATAGATAGTACTTATTGGTTGAACAGAACATAGTAAGTGTGGACATGTATTTTAAGAATTTGGCAACATGGGAGCTTTTTTGAAATAGCTGCTGTAGCTTTTATTATTATTATTATTATTATTATTATTATTATGTATATCTATAGCTCCAACTTATTTCGTAGCTCTGGCATAGAGCTGAATTGTCAGATAAATAGGTAGGAACAATAGAATTCTACCTGTATCTGACAATTCGGCACTAAACAGTGGCTGATGTTCGGGTCCCTTCAAAGGCATCTGTCACAAAAACACTTGGCTCCACCACACTTTACTCTTCGGTTTGGCTACAAGGGGTTACAATCAGTCTCTCAATCACCTTACACACAGGTTAGACTAACATCAGACACCCCAAAAACACACCAACACCCACAAAGTTCATTCGCTGCCACCATCTATCATTAACAGACGATAGAAACCTAATGTGACTATTCCCCTGCCCTCTACAACAGGTAATAACTCACACTACACGATACATCAAACACTCTCTCCTATGGTAGTTAGTCAGGGTAAGATCCTACTAGTCTAACAAGCACTCCAGCAGCCAAAGGGTTAATTCACACTCAAACACACTTTCCTGCTAGCCGTACTAGTTATCAAACATACAAATAGGCAACTTTCCCTTTTCACACATACAAAGAGTTTAGGCACAAGCATTCATATGGGCTATGAGTTCATTTAGAGCACAAGGACTAACGTATTAAATGATATTTAATAATTACAAGAAACAGTGCATATGTATATAGAAATGGTATTACAAAAATGACATATTATTTTATTTACAGTAAATAAAATAAAAAGGAGTAAAAATACAAAGAAAACCCTTACTTTACCAAGTTTGGAAGTTATCAATGTATCCTCTGAGGCAGGAGTAGAAAACTGGAAATACAATTCACTTGGAAAATGAAGCCTCCTTGTATGACCATTAGATATTAGGAGTGTCACCTTTTTATTCCCTGCTGGGACACTCCCCTCATTACCTTATGCAGGAGGTAGGAGTGCCAAGGACATGTCATTTACGACCCCCTGCAGGGGGTCTGCTACTCTCAGGCAATATTCCCAAATATCCTTTAATATAATATGGGTACTTGCCAGTACCCAATACTATAATAAAAACATGGGCAGGCTGTGATCCATATGTGGGCAAACAGAACAATACCAAACACTAATAGGTTCCCATTTTCCAGTCCCCCAGAAACCAGCCCTCCAAACCGGTGGGTATAGGCTGGCACTGTTTGGTATTGTTAGGAAGCTTGTGACCTCCTCATAACCGATATGTAAGTTATGAAGTTGTGAATCCTATGACACAGGAGGTATGGATATTTTCCTATAAACCATAATTTTCTACTAGCTATCCACCCCCCTGCTGCTCCAGGTCCACAGCTCTGTTCTTTGATCAGCTGATCAAAGAACAGATTGCCTAGCTTCCAGGTCCAACTGATTTGGCTCCAGATCGTCTGTGCAGAGAGATATCGTTCTCACCTTTCTACAGCCCCACTGGTGACATATACAATCAAGGGTCTCTGTGTGAGACTTTGACTGAGTAATTACAGTTAACTTTTAAAATGCCAGTGCCAGGTGGCCCTGGCATGACAGCATCCAATCAAAATTTTCCATCCATCCCGATGGACCCGCTCACCGATATCAAGTCTTCTTCTTTCTCACCATACACGAATTAAATGTTTTACAAAAAATTGTGTTGTATGATATTATCTGTGCGTCTATGGTCACCTTTGTCTTCTCTAAATGTATAGATCAGGTGCCATCACTCCTGTGCTCCAACTTGCACATGTTCATATTAACCAAAATAAAGGAGGTGGTTGGAAAAGGGAAGCAAACACAAGGCACTTGGTCACAAATGGAAGCAAGAACATAGACAACCTATGCAGAGGCAAACTCCTTTATTTAAAAACATCTGCTTGTAAAAGCAAACCTACAGTCAGCCTTATCTCACCAATCAAAGCTGACTGGGTTACCAGAAACCGCCCTTTGTGAATAAATGTCACTTTCAGTCCCCACTTATATTGTCTGCCGTGCACAATTCTGCACTACTGAGTTCACTTGGCTCAGTCACAAGGAAGCAATTCTATATAGGCTCAGTGATACAGGCACTTTCTGAGCCTCATTCAGCTGCCTGGTGAGCTCCCGGAGGCTGCCTAAGACAAATGTAATTTTGTTTTGCATGGTAAAAAAATCCTATAAGGCCCAAGAATAAAGGAAAACCGATGTCATGTGCCTGCTTTTGCATGCTACAGTAAGTGCAGTACTTAAGCTGGTATGTCAGTAAGCCTGCACAAAAGCAATGTAAACAACTTGCACTCAATTCTTGTTACCTAATGCCGATGGCCCACTCAGGCTAGCCAATTTCCAGCACTGGCCAGCCACATGCTATGGACACAGTTAGCTATCCCTCAGAGGCAAAGGAAGGGTAACTAGGGGGAAACCAGCCTGCAAATTCCCCTCAAGTGACATTCAGACATTCAGCGTCAGTCATTAAAGGACCCTGCAGAAGGTTTTTTCGAAGACTTCCATGTGGAAGAAAGTCTCCACTCGGCTTCAGCCATTAGAAATCAAAAGACCAGTTCTCACTTAACGGAAAAAAAAAATTAAGTGGGGATTCAGCACCTTATCTTATTCTCTATAAAAAAAACCTGATCAGTAATTAAAGCAACTGCAACATCATGGAATAAAGTCTTAATAAAATACGACTGCAGAATTCTTCAGTGCGATGGCACAATGAAGAAAATGAGATGACATAAGTGGTGACTGTTTTAGCTTTGCCCCATGCCCAATGAAGAGACAGGTGAGCCCAAAGGAATGGTGTGTAACCAAAGCTCAGAATGTTTATAGGAGTACAAATGGGAATTCATCCAAACAAAAGTTTAATGAAATTCGACAAACTCTTCAAGGCTCCTCGGGATTTGATTTTGATATTTAATGTTGTGAAGTCGCACAGCCCGGGCTGCTAGGCACTTCAGTCTAAGCTTCATTTGAGTTTTAAAGTGGACCCGTCACCCCAAAAAAATATTCAAAATCATATTTTATAACATTAGTCGAGCAAAATGAACATTAATTACACTATATAAATTATTTTAATCGTGTTTTCTTCAGTCTGGGAATTCATAATTATAGCAAGCAGCCAGGAGCCATTTTGTGGACACTGTTATTAAGACAAGCCTTGCATCATCTCAGAATCTTGTTTGTGCACCAGAATGGGGGACCTGATGTCTATTCCCATGTCCTGGCTACACAATTAAATGGTTAAGAGAACTGGAGGAATGTGTGGGGAGCAGTGGTATCTAGGAAGTGCTGAATGGAAAGTGAAAGTAATTATCTGCCCCATCTCTATGCCTAAGGCATAGAGGAGTGGCAGACAATATTTGATTGACAGCTGCGATTTTTAAATGAGCTTAAAACAGCTATGAATGGTTTAATAAAAATTTTAAATTGGATTTCATGTTTAATTTGAAAAGGACTTTTATTATACAGATTTTTGTGTCTGGGTGACAAGTCCACTTTAAGTAGAATTTCTGACACCCCTGTGGTGCTTCTCTCCAAAGGAGTCTTTTTCTCCTTGTTGGTCATATTGTTGTTGTGGATATGAGGTCCTCTAACAATGTAGGGCAGTTGTGTAGTAGAATACTGAGCGAAATATTTATGTAATTTTTACCTTCTCATTGACGTGTCAGACAAGGCAGATTCAAAGTAAGAAAAAAATGTCCCGCAACAAACAAGTCTGTACTTTCTTCTACATCTGATTATTAAAGAACAAAGAAAGTCTTATTCAAAGGGGGTGACAATTTGGATGAAATTACTTACTTACTCCATGGCGGACATTTATTTTCTCAAATTAGACCCAATATCTGAATACCTACTGAATGATGCTAGTACAAAGTTGCTCTGCTGCAGCATATTTCCAATCATTGTCCAATTCCAGTTCTAGCTGTAATGTACATAACAACATGTTGAGCGGCTTCGGTAAGCAACTGTACGAAAGGACCTGAGGATCATAAAGTGCACACTGCAATTGAGGTGTTGTTCGCAGGAGTTATTTTTTAAACCTACTTGATTTTCTTGGACTCCTAATCAATACTTCTGAGCTATATGAATCTAAAGTATTTATTAACACAGATAAAATAATCTAGCAGTAGTCATATATGGGAACAAAGTACACATAGTATAAGGCTGTTAAAATTTCATAGTTCACAACACAATCAGTAGCAGCAGCCGACCCAGCATGAAGCCAATGGTTTTACCTGTGATTCTTCTTTGCCTGCACATTGTCATAGGAGTTGTAAGTATATTTTTAAATATTTTGTTAGCAATAGGTTAACTAAGAGTAAACTAGGGATTCCAGGGAATATTTATTCAAAAATATTCTGTGACCAGTAGGTCAGAGTTTTTATTTTTGTGCTGATAAATTCAGATATTCCTGTTTGCCTTAGTTTAACTTGATTAGTTAGCAATATCTAAAGGAATGTAAAGTGGATAACTAGATGTTATATTCAGTTTAAATGATATAAATTATATTTACTTATCAAAACGGGCAGCTTATTACAGTGAATTGTTTCATAAAATCTATGATGGATCCTCCAGCATTATCACACTTCTTACAATGATTCCAAATAATCCACTTTTTTTAAACTATTTCCTTTTTCCCTGTAATTATAAAATTGACCCAAACTAAGATACAATTGGTCCTTATTGGAAGCAAAACCAGCCTATTGGGTTTATTTAATGTTTAAGGTGGCCATAGATAAAACAATTACAATATTTCCTACAACCATTGGTTTATTTGTTTTCAGTACAGACATGTAGAGTTGAATCCTAAGACATAGAGGAAGAAACAATAGAATTCTACCTGTATCTAATGATTCAGCACTAACAATGGCCGATGTTTGGGTGCCTTCAAAGGACACCTTTACATGATTTTCTAGTATATTTAAGGTATGGTGATTCAGATTACAGAAAGATCCATTATCTGGAAAACTCCAGGCCTTGAGCATTCTTTATAACAGGTCCGATTCTTGTATTGGGCAAACTTAGGGGCAAATTTATCATTATTCCCTAATTCAAAGGCTTTTAGCCCTCAAATTTGGTCGAAATTCGATAAGCATTCGACTATCTAATGCTTATCAAATAGTTTTAGGCTATTTTTACTTCGATATTCGACTCCTCGATGAAATCGTACGATCGAATACCAATCGTTTGATTTCATGGAAAAATCGTGAAATTTTCCCAGATCGCTCAAAAAATTCGAACGATCAAGGCGTTCGATCATACGAATGGTATTCCAGCAGGTGATAGAATCTGGCGAAGTAGGCAGTCGAATAAAATTTTAAAAGTACTCCGATCATTCGATCTATTCGATATGTTCGAATTTTACGAATTCGATGATCGAAAGTGGCCAAATTTGCATATTCGAATATCTGAAAAAATCATACGATCGGAATTCGATCAAACTTCGAACTATTCACGTGAATTTTGTAAATTTGTCCCCAAGTGTCTATGTGATTATCATGACAATATTCCCCTTCAGCACAATAATGAAAAAGAGTAATGAGGATAAGGGAAAGACAAATACAGAATAATAGAATAAGGATAATTAAGGAAATTAGGGGGTTGGATAGAATTTCTAGGGTATGAGAAAGAAATTAATAGAACTGAATTATACATCATCCATATGAGTTAATTTTAGATTAAATGGAACAGAAAAATGGTATGAGATTAGTCTGATACGTGTACAGAAGATCACAGAAAAAAAGAGAAGATTCTCTTGGAAACCTAGGACTATGATACACACATTGTTGTAGCAGCTAATTTTAAATACTGTGTCATAGTAGTATCAGGAAACATTAGCATGGCAAATATTTGCTAATAATTCTAATTTATACTGGAAAGAAATTATAAATAATCATTAGAACATTGATTGTCTGAGTCTGAGTCTATGGAGAAACCCCGTACATTAAGTAATTACTAACTCTTAAAGGGGTTGTTCACCTTTGAGTTAACTTTTAGTATAATGTAGAGAGTGATATTCTGAGACAATTTGCAATTGGTTTTCATTTTTTATTGTTTGTGGTTTTATAGTTATTTAACTTTTTATTCAGCAGCTCTCTAGTTTGCCGTGTCAGCAATTTGGTTTCTAGGGTACGAATTACCCTAGCAACCCTGCATTGATTTGAATAAGAGACTGGAATATGAATAGGAGAGGGACTGAATAGAATAAGTAATAAAAAGTGGCAATAACAATACATTTGTAGCCTTACAGAGCATTTAATTTTATATGGTGTCAGTGACCCCCATTTGAAAGCTGCAAAGAAACAGAAGAAAATTGCAAATCATTAAAAAACTATGAAAAATAAATAATAAAGACCAATTGAAAAGTTTCTTAGAATTGGCCCTTCTACAGTATACTAAAAGTTAACTTGAAGGTGAACCACCCCTTTAACTTGCTACAAAATGTTGCAGAAATGAACCGGACAGAAGTGCTTGGTGAATAAGCACTAAGGTTTACAATTTTGTGCCCTGTAGTATTCTAGCACATGCACCCTGGACATTGGTAAACGATCCTTAAAGTGTAGCATTTCTTGTCTAATTTTTATTGAGATTTGGGGGCATATTTACTAACATTGGAGATAAATTTTTCTGTTTCCCCTAGCAACCAATCAGATCTTTACTTTTGTTTTCTGACTTGTAGGTGGCCATACCTCCCAACTGTCCCGTTTTTCACAGGACAGTCCCAATTTTGACAACTCATCTAGCAGTCCTGGGATTGTTATTGAAATAACCAGACTTTTTCTTTGATCTCCTGCACTGAACTACCAGAAAAAGATACAAAGTTTCTAACTTAATTGTTTTTTTTAAGCCCAAAATAGATACTTAGAACAATCTAAGATAAGCAGGCCACAATTTAAAGGGAAATTCACCTTCATTAGCAAAACTGTAATAACACATAAAAACCAAATTATGTAAAATGTATATGGTAATTATGGGGTGTGGCCACAAAATGGGCATGGGCAAAGTTCTTTGTGTCCCTCTTTCTATTTCCAAATTGTTTGGAGGTCACTGTTTATATCTAATTGCAAAACCAACGGTTCTAATATGAAGCTAGTCCTTACTTTGCTGCTATAACTGCCTCTTCACTTCTGGCAAGGCTTCCCATTAATTTAGAACTTTGTTGGTGGGGTTAGCTTTCATTCACCCAGACTTTTATACACTGACAGAAATACTATTTGTCATGTCAGAGGATGCATTTCTGCTCTAGGGACAATTGGTGGCAATCGTCCATCCAGATAACCTTGGCATTGCACATGGAAATGTTAAATTTGTTGTCCTAATGCATCATGCATTAAACCCCATACTGCCAACAAATAGTTCTTTTGCTGACGTTGGTTCAGAAGGCCTTCTAGAGCTCAGCTGCAAGAGTTTCAATTCACAAGTATCACTGTAGACAGATTGTCCTTCCATATTTATAACATATGCTACATGAACACAACATGTAGATCACTACTCATAACCTTGTAACTCAAAATAAAATAAAACATGTGACATCAAACTCATAATTAATGCCAAACTTGTTTGCCACTTGGTCTTAATTATGAGTTTGTCACGTTTCATTTAAAGGAGAAGGAAAGATTAAAACTAAGGAAGCCTTATCAGAAAGGTCCACCTAAATATACCAGTAAACCCTCAAAGTAATGCTGCTCTGAGTCCTCAGTCAAAAGAAACACTGCAGTGTTCCCTTCTATTTTGTACACATGGGTTTCTGTATCAGACTTCCTGCCTTCAGCTTAAACCTTCTTGCCCCGGGCGTGAGCATGCTCAGTTTGCTCCTCCCCCCTTCTCTGCTGCAATCTGAGCCCAGAGCTATAAGTGAGCAGGGAGAGACTGAGGCAGGAAGTGATGTCACACCAAACTAATAATGCAGCTGCTTTCCTAAACAAATAGAGAGCTTCGAGAGCTTTTTACTCACGTATGGTAAAATATTCTTAAGAACAAATATACCATTCTAGCTTCCACTATTGCAGCTAATCTATTGGCAATAAAATGCCTCCATAGCTTTCCTTGTTCAGGTCTCAGTTCATATTTATTATAGTTCTTTGGAGAGATAAAAGAGTAAGAGCCAGATTTCTATTAGAGATAGGTTTGTGAACAATGTCTTTGTAGGGTTTTAATGTGTATTTTATACTATGAATTATACTGTATAAATTATACCAGCAACTTATTTTATGATACTTTGGATGTACTAAACAAATACGCTGACGTTTTATGGGCTTTTATTATTTGTATGTATTATTTATACAGGTTACATGTAATTGTAAATGGATAATTAATTAAGAGATGGAAGGGGTTATGTTGGTTTTGCTTTGATGTTGGCATAATCACCTTTGATGATGTCCCAGAGGGTACAAAACACGTAAGGTGGACATTCATAGGTTCAGTATGAAAAAGCTTTTTTTTAATATGTAATTTTGAATAAATAATGGAGTTTGATGACATTTGAGAGACAGGATACTTTTGTTATGAGTGGTGACTTATGCCCCAGTTCCTGCTAACTCTGGACCATTTTGACCGGCAGCTATATTCCCTAAGAGGCAATATTTTGTCACAACATGTAGATGAAGTCAAAGAAGCAGCAGCAGCTCCTCCTTTCTTCTACTCAAATCTACTTCTCTGGTCTACTTCAGCCAGCATAGGCAGAACAATGTAATTGGTAGATATATTATATATATATATATATATATATATATATATATTTAATAATAACAGCTGGATGGTATATCTTGCACATCCAGTTTCAATGACAGAATTACAAGACAAGTTGCAACAAAATAATTGAAGAAATTTAATTGTACTATTTAAATATAATATGTTGTCATATCAATAGCACATTGGGCTATTTATAGTGATTTCTTGCCTGAATGAATCCCAGCTCAGTGGTTTACACATATTCCGCAAATACACCCACTGCAATTGTTACTGAAATAATAGGGAATGATTGGAACAGTTTTTTTACCCTCATACTGAGCTGACAAACACCTCCTTAACACAGGTAGAAATGGCGTAAAAACAAATAATTGTGAGTTCCTCCAAAAAATCCTTGAGAAGTTTATAAAAATACAAAAAATGTTTATTGGGACATATAGAATGGAGGCCTAACGCGTTTCATGCCTATTGGGGCACTTACTCATAGGAAGCACTAATACAATGTATATAAATAAACTGATGTGTGTTTCCTGTAACTATTTGAGTTGAAATAGGGCACTGAAACCATTTGTAACATAAATGAGACTAAGTTAGGAAAATCCTTAAAAAGAGGTGGTATTTCTAGTGGTATTTGTGTATAATAAAATTAACAGTAGCAAGCAAGGCCAGTCAGCAGCATAAGAGTCAGCAAGGTTTTGCAAAGAAATGTAAAGACCTCCTCATGAATACCCAGTGCATTTTTTCATCTCTTATTGAAATATTTTGAAGACTGACTAAGCTGATTAAAGATATGGAAAGTTTTATTTCATAAGAAAAATAGACCAAGTCTGCAGAATAGGTGCATAAATATACAAAGGCACCAGACATAAACTTTTAGAAGAAATATTGACCAGAAGGTCCATCCAGTAAACACAAGGCATCCACTGAGATGAGAAGAAACAGGGGAAACAGCTTTTTATAGTTTTACAATTTTGAAGTTGAGGAATTCTTTCCCTGAAATAGTTGTACAGGTATGGGACCTATTAACCAGAATGCTCGGGGCCAATAGGCTTTTCTTCCAATAAGGATTAATTATATTTTAGTCTGGATCAAATACAAGCTACTGTTTTATTATTATAGAGAAAAAGGAAATAATTATTAAAAATTTGGATTATTTCATTATAATGGAGTCTATGGGAGACGGCAATTCCGTAATTCGGAGCTTTCTGTATAACGGGTTTTTGGATAAGGGATACAATACCTGTACTGACAAATACATTACATAGCTTTAAGACACAAATTACACAGGCTTCAGATGGTTTTTGCTGCCTTCGCCTGGATCGACTTGCAGTTATGTAAGTTTTCCTCTAAGCAAATCGGTTGAACTGGATGGACGTCAGGATGCGCCTGTCTTTTTTTCAACCTAATTTAATGTTATTTTGTTTACATTGTAGATAAGCTCTGCGGATACAGTGGTTTTAGGCAGATAAAACTGATTCATTTGTTTTGAAGAAATAGTATATAATATTATTAATATTAATATTAATTAAATATTTTTCATTCTTTTCAGCCTCTTCAAGATAATGCAGGTATGTAGATGTATTTTTTTTATGCTTATTCGACTCATGAACTCTTTTTCTGTTATAGGCCCAGATTTAAAGGGCAACTATTGTGAAAATGATAAATAACTGTTAATAATTAGTGATGGGCGAATCTATCCCGTTTTGCTTCGCTGAAAATTCGCGAGATTCACGAACTGGCGAAAAATTAGTGAAATGAGTCACGGCACGTTTTTTGATGCGCGTCGCATCGTTTACGTGTCGTTTTTTGACGCACGTCGCGTCATTTTCAGCACGTGACTCTTTTTTTTTTTTTTACGCCAGCGAATTTTTGGCAGGCGCATTTTCGCTGGCGTTTTGCGAATTTATTTGCCGGCGGCATCGAATCGCGGGAATTCGTCTCGAATTCACGCCTGGTGAATAAATTAGCCCATCACTATTAATAATGCTAAAAATACACCATCACAAACCTGTCAAGGTCATGTAGAAGTCAATGACAGATGTCTCTGAAGTTGTTTCTGAAGTTGTCTCTGAAGTTATTAATCTGGGATTTTCTCTGATAAAAAAAAAAAGTTTTCTCTAACTGACATTCTTTCTGGGCTTTCTGGTGTTTCTAATACAGCAAGTAGCCATTCTCCCCAAATCGCACCCTTTTAGCCTTCAGACTAAGATTAGGGCCCGATTTGTGATGATGCCCAAGATTGTAGGGGAGGCATGCCACCCAGCCGCATTCTAAGGAGCACTAATCTGCAGTTCTCCAGCGCATGCACTCGCATGGGGGGGATGCAAGGGGGTTGCCTGCAAAGGAGGTGGATGCTAGGCCTAGGGGCGCCAACAACAGAAATCTGGGCCCGAATAAGCCCCTCTATCGCTGCTCCATGTCCCAACCCCTTGGGACCACTGCAACATAGTATGATCAGATAAAATGTTAACATTCTCTACTGTTTTTTTTTTTTTACAGATATTGATGTAGATGGAGGAAAAAACTTGGACATTTTTGACATCAATATAGGTATGTTGGCTGTTATCATATAATTATTACTTCCTTTATTTTTTAACATACCATTGTATTCTAACAAACACTTTTGTATTCATTATAGGTGCAGGACTGGATCTGTTTGAGGGAGACATCATATTGGCTGATGTAAGTTCAAATAGCCCAAATATTCTTGCCAAGCAGTAGGCCATAAAAGGAGCAGTAGCAAAATGTAACAGTACCAACTATATTATAGAAACAAATGTAATACTTCTACTTTCAATAACTTTTAATACTGAAATGTTTTTATAAAACAGGGTATACTACACTTCCATGCTCAGCAAAAAGTTGGCAAGTACGCATTGCTATACCAATACGGGTTATTTATGCACAATAACTAGTCTTTTAGAACACACAAGTTGGAGTATAAATATAAACAGTACTTCAGCCTACAGAAGGACAGGTCCAAGTTGACAGTAGTTCCAGGGGTTCCTAGCATCAATCCCACTTGCACAGAACTCATCAGAGCATCTGCACATTGGTGCTATGAGCATGTTTGGACACAAGCAGGATTGCTAATAGCAGCAAATCACCGTCAATTTTTAATCTATTTTAGGGCTTTACAATTGCACTCTTAAAGGGGACCTTTACATTTTTTTATTAGAATTATTTAGAAATCTCATCTGTCAATCAGGCCTATGGCATAGAAGTGGAGCAGCCAATTACTTTAACTATCTATTCTGCAATTTCTAGATGTTGCTGCACCTCTCACATCCCCCCTTCATCCTCACCCTCTAATTGTACATGAGCATCAGGTTCCCCATTCTGGCACATAAATAAGATTTGGGGATGATGCAAAGCTTGCCTTAATAATAGTGTTCACAAAATGGCTCCTGTCCACTTGCTGTTGATTGTGAACGCCAAGACAAAATGAAAAAAGCTTAAAATAACTTAAATATTGCAAGTATGGATTAGTTTGCTTGTTTAACATGATAGAAAGGAATTTGGAATGATTACTTAGAGTTACAGGTCCCCTTTAAATGCATAAAGCAGAAAAATACTCTGAGAAAGAGAGAGAATAGCGTCTCTGTGTATCCAGATTTAACCAACATCCAGACACCAGAATTAATTGTGCATTGCAACTGACTGAGAAATAAAGTCACTGAACCTTTATTAGAAATGTTCACAATGTTTCTTATCATACTATACACGAGGCTCACTGGAAATGTTACTTTGATTGCATCATTCCATTAAGTAAAAGATAAAATAAAGATAAGATGAGCAGCCTATATTGTAATATGTTTTAAAGATGGAAACTCAAAGCAGAACAGAATGAGAACACAAAACATCACTATATACAGTACATTTCATATTAAACTGGTGTGTCTCTTCACACAGGCACACCAAAGGAACTCAATCATTGGAGATAGATATAGGTGGCCAATACCTGTTCCATATTTTTTAGAGGACAGCTTAGGTAAGTATTTAATATGTAACATTCCTCTGATTGGGTCATGGCTGGTATAATGTTAAAGAATAATATATTAAACCTCTGGTTAATACCAGTCACTCACTGCCTGCAGGTCGACAATGTCGGTTGAAATTAATCTTCAAAAATTTACCATATAGGCACTCAAGGGCCCCTGCCTAGGGTGGCAGCTTTAAGGGTGTCTATATGGTTAAAAAAAAACAAAATAAACTTTTCACCCCCCATACAAGGTACTTGTCTACTAAATATGGCTGTGTTGGAAGGGAGGGTTAGAGAGGCACCTGGAGGGCTGCCCTATGTCACCGCCTGCACATGTGCATTGGGGTTTGGGGATGGGGGTGCTGGGGTGTGGTGCTGAGGGTGGCACCAAACTAAAATATAGCCCTGAATATTCAGTATATGTTATAGGATTTTCATTACACAGAGATATGGAGAGAGTAGAGTAGTCTGAGATATGGGGTTAAGATATCTGAAGTCGTCAGTAAATAGAGCACTAAGATTATGGGGGCCATTTATGTTTCCCCTGGATGCAAAAGTAGAGGTGCAATCTTCAGTGTCAAGCAGGGACAATCCTGACCCCTCTGCCACCCTGAAGTGGCTTTCCTGCTGCCCCCCCCTCTCTCTTTCAGCACTGGTGGGGGTCTGGGGGAGGCCACAACATTAGTGCAGTTTCTCAACTGATCTCATTGGAGCAACACCCCTGGCCAGAAGGGACAGACCAGCCCTTTCCTGTGGTTTTTGTAGTGGGTTGCATCTCCTATCACTCCCTAACTTTCACATCTGAATGGAGGAGTATGCCTACATGCCTCTCCCCTTCTACACCTACCTATATTACAGCCACTGGTTTCTGTGCTCCAAAATGGAGTGCAGTGACCTGTGGCAACTCTAATAGGCAAGAGTGGCAACTTGCAAAGTGCATAGAATTGGCACCATATGCCTGTGTTTTTCATACTGTCTATGGAGACCCCTTATGATTTTTCTTTTGCAATATATCTGAAGCCACAAAGTTTATTAGGTTATGCCTTCAATAAGCCCTGTTCTGACATTAATATTGTACACTAGCAACTATTAGTTTGACTATCCTGCTTATTATTCAAGCTGTCATTTGTATGCTTTTTATTTGCATTCATATTTCTTTTGTTTTAGAAATCAATGCAAAAGCGCTAGTTCTAGAAGCTTTTGAACGTTATCGACTGAAAACCTGTATTGATTTTAAACTGTGGGAAGGTGAACCTAATTATATCTCTGTCTTTAAAGACAGCGGGTAGGTAACTTTTCTTCATTATTCATATCTGATGTCATTGCTAAGATCCATTTAGTTTCCATCTATTAACATTTCTTTTTTGTTAAAACAACATTCATATTCTAGATATTCTATTCTACAAAGGTAGCTTAATAAGGCCTTTGCCTGTGATGCAGTGATAATGGCATTCTGCCTTGCCTAGGCATTGAGTGGCCTAAACTGTGCAAAGGTTTGCACCATTTTTGCACAGTTTTTCATTTTGTTAACATGAAAGTTGATTTGGTAGGTACAGCTGGATAATGTTTTACATGATACCATCACGTACACTAAAAATATTGGACTATTTTCAGCTGCTATTCCTATGTTGGGAATTTACGGCGAGGAAAGCAACAACTCTCATTGGGAAACAACTGTGATCGCATAGCCACAATTCAACATGAGTTTCTTCATGCTCTGGGATTCTGGCATGAACAGTCCCGTGCTGACAGGGATGACTATGTCACTATTGTGTGGGACAGGATTCAGCCAGGTAAGTTCTGCATAATTTAATCATGTGAGATCTCTACGGGGCAGATGTACAAAATTCACATGAATGGATCGAAGTTCGATTGAATATGATCGAATTCCAATCGTACGATTTTTTCGGATATTTGAATATGCAAAATTTGGCCTCTTCGATCATCGAATACCTAATTATCGAATAGATGGAATCAGATCAATCAAAATTTTTAAATTCCTTCGAATGCCTACTTCGCCAGATTGAACCTACCGAATACCAATAGAAGCCTATGGGAACCCCCCCCCCCCCATAGGCTTGTTTTGCTAAGTCCTGCTCGAATAACATTCATACGATCGAAAGCCTTGATCGTTCGAATCGTACAAATTTTTTGGAGGCTCGAAGGAAAAAGTAAGATTTCATCGAGAAATCGAATATCGAGCAAAATGATAGCCTAAAACTATTCGATAAGCATTCGATAGTCAAATGCTCATCGAATTTCAAATAGATTCGTAGGATTTTTTGGGGAATTTTAGTAAATTTGCCCCTATATGTACAAATACAAAATTGAAAGGTTATTTCTAATAATATTTGCAATAGCAGTAAACTGTGAATGATAGGTAGTAACTGGCGGTAAATGTTTGCCTGGGAAAATATGTTCAACTCCATGACTCGAGTCAGCCCATGTGGCGGATGTTGGTGCAGATGAAGACTCATACGTTTCAGCATCAAAATCACTTGTGTGTGCTCTGCTGCTTAAAACATTGAAAAAGAGATCTGGTAAAGGACTCTGCCACTGTCTCATAAACTATGGGTCATCTAATCATCCATTGGAATTATGAATACTTCTCTATCAACTTATTTATGAATAGTTTTGTTGAAAGAATGTAACCCCAACGAACTTAAAACAAAGTATAATAAAGCACACTATAAAATTGGGTATTTAAAATTAGTAAATTATAGATAAACTGAAATGTATAATATTTTCCTATGCATACAGAATAAAAATTGACATATATATACGTATGTATATGTTTTTACAGGAAGGGAGCACAACTTCAATGCGTATGACGATACACAATCAGACTCCTTAAACGTTCCATATGATTACACGTCTGTCATGCACTATGGCAAAACAGCCTTCCAGAGTGGGACGGAACCAACCATTGTAACCAAGATTGCTGCTTTCAGTGATGTGATTGGACAGAGGATGGATTTTAGTGACTATGATCTCGAGAAACTGAATCAATTGTACAACTGCTGTGAGTTTTAAGATTATTAATCCTGCTGCCTCTGCTTGTTGCCAAAGCTGTTCAAGACTCCTTTAAATTAGGAACTGCTCTCACTCACTTGGGACAGGGAAGGAAATACATTAAGACCCAAAATATTTTCCAAAAATTGTTTTGCGTTTTATGCAATTCCTCTAACGAACATGGTATTTTCTAGCTGTAAGGTGATAAGTTCCAACCAATAGGCCGATGTCTCCCTGTAAAGGTGAATGCGCTATGAACTTTTCTCTAGCAAAATCTGGGTTTACATTTAAAATATATATGTACCCTCAATGGGCAGAAAAATATGCAAAATATAGCTCTTCACTGCTTCATTAAATGGCAAACTGATGAAGTGTATCTGTCAAGCCATTTTTGCCCAGAATATTTTCATAGAACTGGATTTTCATAGAACCGATTGTATTGTCAATTTGGGGCTAGCCAATCGTTTTTCACCCTTTTTAAAAATAAAATAGCTTACATGACCCATATGCCAAGTAAAAATCATAACCAAAAGACAGACAGATCTTGAAACAAAGGTGTTTGTAATTGCCTTCCCAATAAACATGTAGTAGGGCCATACACTGATGTTTGTCCTTTCAACCTAGCCTCCAGCATTACCTTTATGGACACATGTACCTTTGAGTACAATAATATCTGTGGCATGATACAAGGTACAGGAGATAATGGTGACTGGAATCATGTTCTTCACAGCGCCGCTGGGCCCAGTAATGATCATACTCACCTAGGGAACTGCAAAGGTAGGAGAATATTTATCTTTTAGTGTGATTTATTGC
This sequence comes from Xenopus borealis, assembly GCA_024363595.1. NCBI lineage: Eukaryota > Metazoa > Chordata > Amphibia > Anura > Pipidae > Xenopus > Xenopus borealis. The sequence goes on from CM044441.1 coordinate 113,716,045, forward strand.
CTCTGAGGTATGAAATGTATGTTCATCTTCTGAAACTCCTTACACAAGGAGCATAACTTTAGGTTACAACACACAAGACAGCAGGAAAATAATTGTGTAAAGAAAGCACTTTGATCCCAATAAAGCAAATCAGACGAAAACAACTGAATACTTTTTTTTTTGTTTAGTTTTTTTTTGCAAATATGCTTTTTATTTTATTGGACATTAGCAGCATGCATATCTGTAAACACTATTCAAGCATGTTGCAGTGTTTATTTTGGTCTAAAGGAGAACAAAAACCTAAATATGAATATGGTTAAAAATGCCATATTTTACTGAACTTATTGCACCAGCCTAAAGTTTCTTTACTTGTCACAGGGGGTTGCCATCTTGGAAAGTGTCTGTGATACTCACATGCTCAGTGGGCTCTGAGAAGCTGTTGAGAAGCTAAACTTAGGGGCCGTTACAAATTATAAAGCAGAAAATTAGCTTTTTCTGTAATAAAAGCTGATGCTACAGGGCTGATTATTAAATTATGATGCTAGTTGCACTGGTTTCTGTGCTGCCATGTAGTATTATCCATATTAATTACTAATCAGCCTTATATTGTAACATTTCTATTCTATGTGTACTGTATATTGTGAGTGGGTCCCTAAGCTCAGTACGTGACAGCAGCACAGAGCATGTGAATCAGTGAATCAGCAAAAAAGAAGATGGGGAGCTACTGGGGCATCTTTGGAGACACAGATCTTTACTGATAAAGGGCTGTGGTTGCCTTGGGCTGGTACAGAAGCACAAAACATCATGTACAACTACTTCTTTAATTAAGCTTTAGTTCTCCTTTAAAGCAATGTCATTTGTATTGCTCTGAACTATGTAACAGCTCCCAGTAAGCTTTTTTCCCTTCAGATGGTGACCCTAGCACCTACTACTGGCTCTGCTCAGCCAAGGCCGGTCCTCAAAAAACATTGCAATTAATTTCAAGCAATATAGCCTGGCTGAGAGTCAGAGAGGCAGGGGGCAGCATCCTAAGTTGCATTGTTATGCGCCATAGATCAGAAATGTTGTTACTGACATCCTGCTAACTGACTGGGGTTCTCTGTCATTCTGTGGCCAGTTTGCCTTTGTTATCTCAGCAGATCTTCTTTCTGTTACATCTGTAAGGTTCTCATCATATTCCTTTTGGTTTTCCAAACAGACAGCGGTTATTACATGCACTTCAGCACCAGTACAGGTAATGCTGGGGAAAAGGCTCTGCTGGAAAGCAGACTATTCTATCCAAATAGGGGATTTCAATGTCTGGAGTTCTTCTATTACTACAATGGTAATGAGAATGATGCACTGAATATCTGGATCAGAGAATACACAGAAGCTTCTCCCAACGGCACTCTGACATTCATCAGCAGCATTAAGGGTAAGCAGTTTAAATGCATTTATTTGTATGTACATATAGGGGCATATTTACTGGAGACAAACATCACCAGCGACGTTGCCCATATCAACCAATCAGATCTTTACTTGTAGGCGATATCTAAATGCTGATTGGTTGCTATGTGCAACAAAACTGTTGATGTTTTTCTCCAGTGTTAATAAATACACTGCAATAGGCAATAAGCAACAGATGACGTATGTGAGTGTCACTTGTAGAATAACTTCTAAGGGTCTGCGGGCCTGACTGTGGTGTTTTCCATAACAGCAAAGCTGACCGACTGGCCAAGTTCTTTTTCTTGTGGCCAAACATTTGTCAAGTCCACCAGTGAAGTTGACAAAGTGATAGCTAAACTTCATATTTTTTCTAGGAAATCCGGCAGAATATTGGCAGCTCCATCATGTTTCTTTAAATGTAAAGAACAAATTTCGTGTTGTGTTTGAGGGGGTTAAAGGCAATGGACCAAGCAATGGAGGTTTTGCCATAGATGACATTAACTTGTCCGAAGCTCTTTGCCCTCACTATATTTGGCACATCAGGAATTTTACACAGTCCATACAAGCGAATCGAATTTTCAGTCCCCCATTGTATTCCAAGGATGGTTATGCATATCAAGTACAAGTCCTACACAATGGTCCAGCTGAAAAGCCACATGATCTTGGAATATATTTCCACCTAATATCAGGAGCTAATGATGATACACTGCAATGGCCATGTTCTTTAAGACAGGCAAAAATGGAGCTTATGGATCAGAATCCGGACATTCGAAAGCGCATGTCAAATCTGAGAAGCATCACAACAGATCCTACGCAGGTGTCAAGTAAGATCTACCTTAATATCTATCACAAAATACCTTCTAAAAGTGCCATAAAATATCATTGACCGTGGCCCTCATTTTAGCTTTAGTATTTGGTATGTGTTTGATTTTACAATGTTATGAAGACAGAAATGTAGAGCTGCACATAAAGACACAAAAAGGGAAATGTAATTAAAAGTCGTCTCCATTTAAAGTGGCGTCTTTGTGAATGTTTAGCTCTGCTCCCATTGGCTGGTGAATATTACATTGTGCATTATCGTTTAGCAAAGGTTTAGTGTTAACACCTGCTCTAAAGTTTTGTTAAAGATTTTGTCACAAAAAAAACCCCTTTGCAATTGCAAAACTGTATTCCATACAAATGTTCACAAAATCCATTTGGTCACAAACGTTGCGATTAAGTTGTTGAGGTCAGTAATCAATCAAAAAGGACCCTAACTTTTGCAAGCATCATTTGCATAGTTTTTGTGTGCTAGAGAAACATATTACATTCCCCCAATAAAGTCACTATTAGTAGATATATGGATAATACAACAGCAGTTGCTATAGTAAGGTAACTCGTATCACTTGTATGTATGTAGACATTCTGATTCACTGACAATTGTTTATTTTAGACAATGGTGGCTTATTCTGGGACAGACCAGAAATAGTTGGAACTAATACCACATTCCCTAATGGAACCCAATACTTCCGTGGACCTGGATATGGAACCTCCGCATTCATTAGCCATGACAGACTTCACAGCAGAGACTTTTTAAAGGGAGGCGATGCTTATTTTCTGCTCTCTGTAGAGGGTAAGTTCAACTTTAATCATTTATTGCCTTGTAGGCTTGTATTCCATGAATTAATGAAGTAAATACAAAATAGACATTTGCTTGGAAGAACATAAATGACAGCTGTAGATGACTAAGCCATTCTGCTTTCCTTCCCCAATATAGGATATATTTAAGCTACATACAGAAGAGAAGCTTTTTGATGCTTGTCCATTAGCCTTCTATTGTGTTCAATTGCAATACCCATATCAAATTATTATTATTGCAAATTATTGTTAAAAATGCAATAAATTATTATTACAAAGTATTCATGAAGCGCAAACATATTCTGCAGCACGGCACAGTAAATATGCACATCTACCCACATTACATACAAAAAAAGCAGAGGTAAAGAGAGGCCTACCTAAAAAATCTTACAAACGAAAAATGTCTTAATGTTTTAAAAGGCACCTATACTCTCCTATGTAAATTAAAAGGAATGTCAACCCAAAAAAATATTTGTTGCCTAATAAATAATAAAACAACTTTGCAATATGCATTCATTATAGATTTTCTATGGTGTTTAAATTATTTCTTTACATGTTGCAATTGAAAGCAGTGTTTGTCTGTCCCTGTCTATTCTATTTCTGATAGTAAGAAAAGTATATGTTCCAGCCACTACATTCCACTACACAAGCCCAGGAAACCTTTAATAAATAAAATAAAGTTGTTCAATTGCCCTACATGTGCCCACTGTATAGTTGAGTTGCCATATGTTAGGAATTGTAGGGGGAAAGGAGGGTAACCCCCCCCAAAAAATTAAGCTATTTTTCAGACTATCACCCTAAAATAAGTAAAAGACACCAGCGTATTTTTGGGACTATGGGGTCCATTTACTAAAGTGCGGTAAATTTGACCATAAGTTTCCGCATGTAATCGCTGAGAATATTTTTCCGCCATAATATTCGCAGCGACTAAGTTTACTAAACAGCGATGTGCTCAGAAATCATTGCGATCACCTGTGGTAACTACGTTAGTGAACCGGCTTACGTTAGCGGTAATTTTAGCGAGTTGTGAATTTTCTGGCGACAAATTATGGTTGCAAATATTTATTCTAGAAAATAGTCTTGTTTTATGCGTTAATAATGGGGTTAATTGTGGCAATTTTTACTGTGACATTTATGGCCAGAAATGCATCTTCAAAAGTCCTAAACTTTACTTTACTTTTAACTGCGTTAAATTTGTCTATATTTTGTGCGTAAATTTTTACCGCACTTTAGTAAACGGACCCCATTGAAAACATTTCAAGTTTTTTTTTTTAACTTCTATCTATTATATTGAACTTTGCCAGGTTTGACCTGGAGAAGTAAAGTCTAGCGCAAGAGGTAACGTTCAGTAAAATGGGCATCTAAGTGAATTAGCGTAGTTACGTCCCTTCGTCAGTGCGCAATTTCGCCTGGCATAAGGGTGTGAAGTTGCATTAGTCTATCTACTTCACTGACGAAAATTCGCCAGAGTCAGTGTTGGTAAATTAGCGAAGTTGCCAAATGTCACAGCGGTGAATTAGCGCTAGCATTAGCCACTTCACTTGGCGAAGTAAAGTCTAGCGCAAGAGCGAACGTAAAGTAAAGCTTAGTGAATTAGCGTAGCTACATCCCTTCGTCATTGCGCAACTTCGCCTGGTGTAAGAGTGGAAAGTTGCGCTAGTCTATCTACTTCGCTAGCGAATTTTCACCAGGGACACTGTTAGCAAATCAGCGAAGTTGCAAAATGACGGCACACTGGTGAATTATTGCTAGTGAATTTGCCCCTAAGACTTTACAACATTGTTTTAAAAGTAAAAACCAGGAGTTAAGCAAATGCGGTTTTCCATAGCAATTGTTTTTATAAATATATTTAAAAACACTGAACATGTTTAATAAATGTCTATTGGAAAGTTGCTTAGAATTAGGTTTTCTTTTATTAGGCACATTTTTATTTTGGGGTTGATGTCCTTTAATGTTAATTTCTAAACGTAAATTCAAAGCATTTTTGCACCTTTTTTTTTTTTAGATTTTATTATAAACATTTTCTACAGTACTAATATCATGCATGTGTAAAGCACACACCTTTATTTGTGTTTTGAGTTATTTAGCTTTTTATTCAGCAGTGGTTCAGCATCTGGTTGCGATGGTCAACATTACCATAGCAACCATGCATTGATTTGAATAAGAGGAATAGGAGAAGGCCAGAATAGAAAGTAAATAAATGAGTAAATAAAACGGTAGCAATAACAATACATGTGTAGCCTTACAGAGCATTTGTTTTTATAGATGGGGTCAGAGCAGGCCCGGACTGGCAATCTGTGGGTTAGGGCAAATGCCAGATGGGCTGCTATAAGGTCGAATAGAAAGTCAGTATTTAGTGGGCTGGTGGGGACTGTTTGGGCCTCTATGTGAGCTGATTGGGCCTCTGTGTACCTGAAATGCCAGGGCCTATTTTGATTCTCAGTCCAGTCCTGGGTCAGAGAACCTCCATTTGAAAGCTGGAAAGTGTCAGAAGAAGGCGGCGGCAAATATTTCAAAAGTTATAAAAGATGTAACAATGTGTGATGTAACAATGAAGACCAATTAAAAAGTTGCTTAGAATTAGCAACTCCATAAAAAACAAAAGTTAATGTGAAGGTGAACCACCTAGTAAATACCACAAAATTTTTCTTAAAAATACAATTTATTTTATTACATAATTATTAAGCATCCACTTTAGTGTGAGTGTCTATTTATCAATGACAAAACCAGCAGTTTAAAAGATTTAAAAAAAATGAAGCCATATTCTTTAAACATTATTCTTAAAGGGGTGGTTCACCTTCAAGTGAACTTTTAAGTATATTGTAGAAGGGCCAATTCTAAGAAACTTTTCAATTGGTCTTCATTATTTATTTTTCATAGTTTTTTAATGATTTGCAATTTTCTTCTGTTTCTTTGCAGCTTTCAAATGGGGGTCACTGACACCATCTAAAAACAAATGCTCTGTAAGGCTACAAATGTATTGTTATTGCCACTTTTTATTACTTATCATTCTATTTAGTCCATCTCCTATTCATATTCCAGTCTCTTATTCAAATCAATGCAGGGTTGCTAGGGTAATTTGTACCATAGAAACCAAATTGCTGACACTGCAAACTAGAGAGCTGCTGAATAAAAAGCTAAATAACTCAAAAACCACAAACAATAAAAAATGAAAACCAATTGCAAATTGTCTCAGAATATCACTCTCTACATCATACTAAAAGTTAACTCTAAGGTGAACAACCCCTTTAATACTGAATGAATGGAATCTTTTTACCAAAATAGCAGTCATGGGAGCAACCTAAAGGGCCACTATTACTGTGAGTCTGACACTCAAAGTGCAATAACTAGCGATGGTCGAATTTGCAGCGAATTTCTGCATTTTGCCGACAGCAAATAAATTTGTGAAACTGCCGCAAAAACTTTCTTACACCAGCGTCAATAGTTTGTCGATGCCGGCAACAAGTTGGACGCTGCCGTCAAATTGGACAAAATAGGTGCGCAGTAAATTGATCTTCATATATATTCCGGGTTTTTTTCCCTACATGAGTTTACTTACATTTAGAAGTTGAAATAAAGTTATCAGTGGTCCAATATGCAGTAGCAGCAGTACCAGAATACTGATGAGAATATAACAAGCCTCTGGCTTGAATGCCAGACTAATTGGTGATTAGCTCTTTAGAGTATTCATGCAAAATGTTAAAGAAAATGTGTGATGTAACAAGTTATTATAACCTTTATATGCCATTGTTTATTTAGTGTTGCTTCGTGTGAAATTATATTAAAGCAGGTGGTATTGTATTTTTAAACTAGATGTTTCCCATCTAAATGCAACTCAGCCAACTCCTGCTCCCACCACCACTACAAAGCCCCCAATAACAAATACTCCTAACCCAACGAAACCTGGTCCAGATGTTCCCAAGGAGTGTGAAGGTTTTGTGTGCGAAAATGATGGGATCTGCATCCTTGAGAATGCAAAGGCAGTATGCAGGTAATGTATTCTTGTTCATTTATTACAATTAGAAAATTGTGTGTATATACACACACACATATACACACACATATATACATACACATATACAGTGGTGTGAAAAACTATTTGCCCCCTTCCTGATTTCTTATTCTTTTG
>CM044441.1:113728035-113742673 GCA_024363595.1 Xenopus borealis
GAACGAGATTGAATGAGAGAGCACGAGAACGAGATTGAATGAGAGAGCACGAGAACGAGAGAGAGCACGAGAACGAGATTGAATGAGAGAGAACGAGATTGAATGAGAGAGAACGAGAACGAGCACGAGAACGAGATTGAATGAGAGAGAGCGAGAGAGAGCACGAGAACGAGGACCATTACATTACAGGAGTTATACAAAGTTTTCTTCCTATATGAAGTTATTTTTTAAGTGAACACCAACAGCCACCAAATTGGGAAAATACAACAGGCAGCAGCAATAAACTATTTCTTTTTTTCAGCCCTATGCATTCTAAGCATGAAGTTTTTGTACAACCATCAAGAAAGATACTACGTAATGTACTGGCATTAGCACAGCAACACCAGCAACTTTATTACTGCCTGTGGAAAAGGATCATTTGAAAATCATAACTGCTTTGTGCATAGAAGTGGTATAGGAACACTCAACATGGGCTGTAATGGGCACGGCTAACCTCAGTTTAACAACTGTGTGTGGACTCCAGATTTACCAATGTTTATCCCCAGGCCATTTAACCCATGAAAAGTATAATAAACAAATACAGTCATTGAAAATGTGTTTCCTGCAGTTATTATAAACCCATATAGGAGTTATTAGCTACTGAACACGAGGTATGGCATGGTGCAGTGCAACGCAGCGTCGTAAATAAACAGATTATAACCAATGAGACCACCTTTGTTTTTAAATAACACTTGCACATATAGCTGGGTAAACTTATCAGGACAGGATTAGTTGGGCCTGACAACCACAGATTGAAGATGGGGAGATTGGTCCTACATCTGTTGGGAGGTGGTTATGGGTAGAAGAGATTTAGGCAGTAGAGAAGCTGTGGGAATAGGCAATGCTACCTCTTTACTGCAAAGAGAAACCATGCAGGAGATAAATATTTGCTAGATTTAGCACATAATTTATAAAGCCCCAATCAGCATTACTTGACTTCTCAAGCACTCCCCTTAGTAGAAGGCTGCATGCAACTGTGGGGATACTGCCAATTCTGGCTCCAGGCTGAATACTGCGAATGTGACACTAATGCCCATTGCAGACCCCTGGCCTTTACCTATTGGTGAGTTGTAAAACGTCAAGTCCTAGCCTGTCTAATAAATGGCATGTTCAAACACAAGGTTACTTCTAAGTGTAATAGGAACCAAAATCCTATGGGCCAAAAGTCAGCTAATCTGTTTTGTGGATATTTGTTCTGAATGCTCAAGTAAAGATCTGTAATGTTTCTGAAATAATCATAAAATGCAACAGAAATTCAACTGCTGGTTAGTTTATTTAGCACAAGTATACAAAATCATACATTAGGAATTTAAAATAGATTAACTATTTTTAGTAATCCATTTTTTAAATATAATTAAGAAGATAAGTTAGATTAGGAAAATCACGTCATCGGACACCATAACTTGATTGTCATTCTGCATATTGTCCAAGGCCTCCTTTACTTCACTCCGTTCAAAAGGCTCTGGATTCCCCTTGTTGATGAGCTCCAGTAGCTGACTGACTGCAACAGACTGTGACCGACTGCTCTTAAAGGCTTTCAGGAGGGCAGATTTAAACTCTTTGGTCCTTAAAGTAAACAATTAAATACTGTAAAATACAGACATTATAGCCTCTTCCAGCTGCCCCTCTAACACAGATCTGTAGAAGATTCAGCCAAACCGGTGGCATTCAAATTCGACAACCGAGTGCTCCACCCTCACCCTGGTGACCGCATCAATTATTAAATGATCAAATTATTAAAGGATGATGTTTAATGATTAACATAAGAGTTAATTTTGGCAGTAGATAGAAATTAACTTTTTTAGTGTCAGTGTCATTTAAGTGGTTTTTAAGAGTCAGTTAGCCAATAAAAGTTATACCAAACCTTACATTTTCTCCACTTAAGTGAACAGTGACATCTTGTGCAGTACTGTGCCATGGTGCAGACTTTTTAAATTTGCTCAGTCTTTATCTGCTCCAGTATAAACTGCAGGAAAAACTGCCAACACAAAAACAAAGTTTGTACCTGTTTTGACTCAAGGAGCGCTTGCCATCTTGACTTTCTGCTTTTTTCCGTTGAGGTCTCAAACTCTGAGAAAGGGCTTCAAAAAGCACACATTTCATTTAATACACTCATAGTACTGATTATTTCTTCCCACACGCTGCAGTTTCCTAGTCACAATATTACAGGGCCCCCGTCAAAGCAGAAAACCAGGGTCACGTGTGCCATTACGCTGGGTCATCAACAAAAACAGTTACTGCAACAGACTCCTAATGATAGGTTTGCAGGTGCCTCTGAACCCAACAATTTAAATTTCTTATTAACAGTGGTCAAAAACAGAATGTCCTCGGAAAAAGCTTCACTTAAAGGAAAACTGTACCTCCAAACAATGTAGGTCTCTAAAAAAATATATATACTGCATACAACAGCTCTTATGTAAAACCCTGCTTCATGTAAATAAACTTTCATAACAATATACTTTTTTGTATTATGGGACCATTTTAAAAAAAGGACTGTCCCCTGGGTACCTAGGATTCACGGTGCACACAAAAACCATACATGTTAGTCACATGAGCCTATTAAAGTTCTGTGTTTTACCTCCTCACTTCTTCCTGTTAATAGCTAGAGCTGCATTACTTCTGGTCAGGTGATCTCTGAGGCAGCACAGAGAATGTTAAAATGGTGGCTCAAGGGAAAAGACTTAAAAGGGCCATATTTACTTAACATATATTCCAGTTTGGCAAAATTATTTAATATGCCACTTAATTTGATATAAACTGTAGCTTAAGTATTCAATTTGGGGGTAAAGTTTTCCTTTAAGTACTATTTTCAATTTTTAAGAAACATTTGGTTTTAAGCAACGGATATTCATTAAAATTTACTATATTCTTATAGTACAGTATCTGTCTGGCTATTAATATTCTCTGCACGCCTGGCTCTGAATCCTGCAACAAAGTTGCCGAAGTCCACTAATGAGCAGATCTGAAGTACGGATCTGATCCTGAGAAAAGAAAGGCATGGACAAATGCTGTTTAATTTAATTACATTTACAGATGCCTTTAAAACTACTGAATATTTATTTTGTGGTAAGTGATTAGAAAGGGCAGAAAAAAAACAGGCACAAAGGCAGGGCTGGCATTTGTTAATGTGCAAGTTGTTTTGTTGGTCTTGTAGTGAATTCTTAATGCAGCAACACATCTCCCCATGTATCATTGCGCTTAGGCTCCCAGATATCAACTGTGCACAGTACAAACACAAGGTTATGCACGGTGCATGCATTTCATTTGAACTTGCCCAGAGACTCTCTGCTCGGACAAGATGACAGGGACCGACTGTGCATGAAAATACCCTGGGCTGAGATATTTAAAGAGGAGTGTTTGGTGGTGAGTGATGCCACATTGATCCCAGTAACCGTTTCCTTTTTTAAATCTTGACAAACTGCTAAAAATACATTTGTGCAGCAATAAAATGAATGTGGAATATGTAAATAGTTATAAATTAAAAACAGAATTTGCTCTGGAATGACACCGACTAAATACTTACTTTCATTTAGACTGCGGTCTTGCTCACTAAAAGAGTATGGGTCCATTGAATCATCTTGAGAGTCAGCAATTTTTCCTGCATGTCTAGAACTTTTCCTATGAAAAAAATGTTGGAAGGATCAGGACAGCCAATCTTAATCCTAGCAGTTCCTGTAGACACAAGCCCCTTGCTAGTTCAGGTCCATACACCAATAAACAGTTCCTTAGTGGCATATTGCCTGCTATAATAATTGAGCATCACATACACAAGCAGTATTAAGTTCAAATAACCTACATTTCCATTAGCATCATGTACCCATTGTTGGTAAATCCATTGGTCCAAAAGTCATAGTTTTATATATATTCAGTAGTCCAACACCCCCCTTTTCAATACTGATGCAATGAATAGGGCTTGTGCCAAACATACATTTCAATGAGGAAATATATGTATTTGTTGCTCTAAACAAGGCAACATTTTAAAATGAAATTAAAACCCCATTCTATGTCCTGATCCCAAAGAGCCAAGTCAAGCAAACCAGTGAAAGCCACTGTGAAACCTCTGGGTAAAGAAAGCCCTCCCGGCCCCTAGTTACTGCCGTCATCTCTAGATCAGGGGTGTCCAAACTTTTTGCAAGGAGGTCTGGATTTGGCGAGGTGAAAAATGTGAGGGGGCCAACCATTCAGAGATGAACTCCAGACGATTTGCACACAATCCGACGTGCCGACATTCGTTGAACCATTATTATTTAATTGGCATGCTGCTGTTCATCAGGTGTGTGGGGCTATGGAGGGTACAATATATGTGCCCTTATGAACTCGTGTGTTGCCCTCATTGGTAATTAATGGGTAAAAAAAAAAAATACTGAAGTCAAATTAATATATCTGAAGCCCTGGAATCTACGTTAAGGCAAATACAGTTTTAATCTGACATTTATCTAAAACTAAAGAAAAAAATCAGTCAAAATGTTATGCAAAATGTCCCTTTTAAATAGACATTATTACTATATCCTTTGCGACTTGACATTTCCTCGGTAACAGAACATTTCAAGCTGGGCCACAGTCAAATCCGTCCTGGACCGCATGTGGCCCTCGGGCTGCAGTTTGGAGACCCCTGCTTTAGATAAAGAGCAGCTCATGCTACAAAGGATTCTCAGACAACTATTTTTTTGTTTGACTTGACTCTTAAAAAGAATCATTTTCTGTGGGTGGAAAGAAAACCAACATTATTTCCCACACTGTACACAGACAAAAGTGAAAAAAAAAGAAAAGAAAGATGGACTTGGAATTAATGTTTACAAACCAGTCACAAATCCATACAAGCACAGCAACAGTATTGATAGGATGAGTAGGTTTAATGCACACTGCTCCATATTACAGAAGAGCCCCATAAATCAAGTAATACTGGTTAAAAAAACAACAGTACTTGTATTTGCACATGGAAAGGCAGCCAATGTTCTATAGGAATTAAATGGGTACTTATCTATGGAACAGTTCTGCCCCATTGGGTGCGACTGTTGCAAGAGACTGAAAGCTCAAAATATTTAGAACAGGGATGGGTTTTACCATAAGCAGCATTAATATAACACTTTTTGGTGTATTGGAATGAATACTGTATTTTATGTATTGCCTGTAACTTACCGAACACTCTCTTGGCTAAGCGTGTCTTGACTTAAGGTTTCATCATGCAGATCCTTGTCAGTTTTTCTCTTTTCTTTTGCCAAGACCTAAACATACCATACATACACCTTTAGATCATGATACATGTCCCATGACATTTAACCGAAAGTGTGCAATACATTTAGTCAATGCTGCATTCAATATGGAGATTTTACCCTCAGATATAAAGAGCACAACTTCATACAGTATCTGAATTCATATCACAATGCAGGAAAAACCTAGTTATTCCTGTGGCCAGGCCCCATAATCTAATATACCTATTTTATATATGATGATTCAACCTATGCAAAGATCCCACATGCAGCAACATTGGGACACAGCCAAACACTATCACACAACTATGGTTTGTATAAGAAAATAAATTAAGCACATTTTTTGGATGTTATTACAAACAGATCTAATTAATCCTTAAAGGGCAAGGAAAGGCAAAGAAATAAAATCCCATTTTTACTTTCTTTAATGAAAAAATGTGTACCGTTTTTATAAGAAACCTGACTGTATGCAGTGAAATTCTCCCTTCATTTAGTGCTGTGGATAGGAATTGTCAGACGGTCCCCAACTTCTGGCAGGGAACAATCATACTTATGAACAGCAGGGGGAGCCCCTGCCTTACTTACCAGCCATACAGAACTGAAGCAGCGTTTTTTTGATCATTTATGACTATCCCTAAGAAGCCCAGATCACACTGAGCATGTGTATGTAGTCTAGTCTTGCAAAGATGTTTAACAAAGTTACAAGATGACAGCCCCCTGTGGCCAACTTTGAAAGCATAAATCATCAGTTATCTGGAAACCCCCAGGTCCCAAGCATTCTGGATAACATGTCCAATACCTCTACCTTCCCTAACATAATTCCACTGCTGGCAAAGAAGGATGGTATTTGTATGCACTGTTAGTTCACTGGAATGAGGTGCATGATTTTATTTGTTATAAATTTTGGTGTGTTTAAACTTATTCCATAAATTCACAATAAGCATATCTGTATAATAGACTTGAAATAAGATGCATGCAAGATATTTCAGACAATGGAAAGGACACTTTACAGGTATGGGACTGGTTATCCAGAATGCTCAGGACCTGGGGGGTTCCAGATAACTGATCTTTCCATTATTGGGAAATGGATATCTTAAGTCTACTAGAAAATCATGTAAACATTAAATAAACCCAATAGGCTGGTTTTGCTTCCAATAAGAATTATTTATATTTTACTTTGGATCAATTACAAGGTTCTGTTTCATTATTACAGAGAAAAAGTTTTGTTTTTAAAGGTCTGGATTATTTGTTTAGAATGGAGTCTAAGGGAGATGGCCTTTCTGTAATTTAGAACTTTTTGGATAACTGGTTTTCGGATAACTGATCCCATACCTGTACTTGTTAACTCCAGACACTAAGGAGCCAATACATAGAACAGTTGGTCATAATTAAGTGTAAAAACCATAAAATCAATGAATACAAAATTACAGCAAGCGGTTGAGGTCACGTGTAATGAAGTTCCCTTTTTCTTGCAAATATTTCATTCATGGTTTGAGGTTTTTTAGGACATCTAAACTTTCATTGTCTTACATATTTTTCTTCTGTTAATGAAAGATTCGGGTTTTTTTGAAATTCAGATCTTTTAAAAACTTTTACAGCACTATTTTAGAGAAATAGAGTTTAATCATGGTTTCAAAAAGCTCCAATACCACTAAAATTCAACCTTTTCTAAGATAATAAACGTGCTTGCATATTCCTATAAACAGATTTATCGTACAGCTGCAATACTAGAAAGAGCATTTTGGTAGTACTTCACCTTACAGGAGCACATTTACCTTCTTGAAATAGGCAAACTGGACCAGTTCAAGTGCAGTTTCAGCATCCTGGCGCTCAATGGTTTTGCTCATTCTGACCTTCGCATGAGCAGTAGCCAATCGGATCATTGTTTCCAGTGCTCTTGCAGTAACTGGCATTGTCTAAACACAAATCACATTACCAACTTCTTCCAAAAAAAAATACAATATTAAGTAATCTAGTGATCAAGCCTCAGACCAGTAAAATATATTTTCCCTTTTTCCATAGGGTTTTCAACAGGTTAAGGATACATTATAAAGCCACAATCTTGGGAAAAAACCAAGAGTACATAGATAATTATATTTCTAATTCAAACAACAAAAGTAGTTACTGTACCATACATACCCTGGCACTATCATTATTTATCTGATCGTGGTTCCGGATCTTTGCATATTCCTGAGATATGTAGTCAGCCGCTTCAGCAGTCAGGACGGGCTTTATTAGTTTAGCAACATGGATATACTTCCGAATAAACTGCATGCTCACAATCTTTGACTTGCTAAGGAAAGGGAAAAGCAAATCAGGGCATTAGTCCGACCTTAAATATTTTATACAATATAGTTGAATAATATTCTCTTCAATTTTGTGGTGTCCATACAATACACATTGTTAGGGGAGCAAGTTGACTGCTCGTGATGCCCAATGAGCTGTGTGAAAAGTTACCACTGCCCCAGCCAAGGATGCTAAATCAAACTTTTACAATATCCACAAACTAAACTGCTATGCAGGATGAGGACTCGACGCGTGTCTGGTTTTCTGGGTTGTTTGTAAGGTGGAAACTATCAGCAGACTTACAAACTGGCATCTAACACTGAAAATCCATGGTAGAATAGCTTCTCACTTTTTACGTGGCCCATGGAGTAAATTATCATGTTTCTCATAAATTTGCAGCTCTTGATCTGTAACATCTGAGGCATTTGGATCATCTGTGGCAAAGATCTCAACACTGCATCCAAGAGGCAATGCTGGAATAAAAACACACCATATAGTTATTTATTCTTGGAGGTGAAAACAAAATGTTGTGGATTATGCTTTTCATTATACTGTAAATTCATAGATAGACTCTAGGTTTGAGGGGTATACAGGTATAAGACCAGTTATCCAGAATGCTCAGGAGAAAGAGGTTTCAGGATAAGGGGTCTTTCTGTAATTTGGATCTCCATGCTTTCAGCCTACAAAAAAAAATTAGAAAGCACTGTTTTATTACTACAGAGAAAAAGGAAGTGAGATTTTTTAAATTTTAATAATTGATTAAAATAGAAGCTATTAAAGATGGCCTTTCCTGGAATTCGGATCTGTCTGGATTTCCAGATAACCAACATGTGCTGGTAAAAGTAAAAAACATTCACTATATCTTTATACAAGCTGCATTTTTGTGTTTTTTGTTTTGCTTGGAGACGATATAAAACTGAGGCAGACAGAGGAGCTACTTTATTATCTGCTCTTCTAAAGAACCCTGTTCATTGTAAACTGAATCCACTCACATAATGGAAAGTTAGCCTCTGTGACAAGGCATTTTATAAGTAAACATTTAAAGCACCTTTAAAAGTTACTTTTGCACTATTTGAATTAATATGTTTCTTACTGGCAGCAATATGGCAGGTTTACCAGAATTAGAGTAGAGTGAACCTCAATCAACAATTTTTGGACACCAGCCAATCTTGTGGACAAGCAGCCCCAAATATTGTTCCATATTCCTACAGTTATTGACATAATTATCTTTTATCTTTATCCATATTCTGTGTTTAATTAGGTCCAGCCACACTCCCGTGACCCAAAAAAAAAACTTGTCCTTAATCCACTCCACCAGCAGCCTGTGTCCCACCCAAGGGTTACATAGTATCAGGCCCTGACTGGCAATCTGTGGGTTCTGGCAAATGCCAGAGGGGCTGCTATAAGGTGCCATAAAAGTCATCATCTCAGATAAACCTCTGGCAATTACAATTCAAAAGAATGGTAATTTTAGTAACACGATAGATTTGTTCTTCGGACTGTGAACTAAATCTCTTCGTACCATAACCATCTTGTTCCCCCGGAGTCCTATATCTGTGCATCCTCAGAACATGGTCAGCAATTTCTCGATCATTGTCTGCATCCATTTTGTCCAGGACAATAAAAAGCAAGTCAAATCTTGAAAGCAGAGAATCCTGTAACCCAATGTTCTCCATTGGAGTTCTATATTGGTCATACTGTTGCGACAGAAACATCACCCATCAGCTCCCACATAGAATTTGGTTTGCAATACCAACATTAAAGAACAAGAACAGGAACACCAAAGAATGAAAGCTTTTTAAAGTAAAGCAAACACCCCAGTTTTACCAGTGCAGAGCAACAGTACCTTATTTTTAAATTACTTTGATTCACTGTTTTTAAAGTGGACCCGTCACCCAGACACAAAAATCTGTATAATAAAATTCCTTTTAAAATTAAACATGAAATCAAATTTAAAATTTGTATTAAAGCATTCATAGCTGTTTTAAGCTCGTTTAAAAATCTCAGCTGTCAATCAAATATTGTTTGACACTCCTCTATGCCTTAGGCATAGAGGCGGGGCAGATGATTACTTTCACTTTCCATTCAGCACTTCCTAGATGCCACTGCTCCCCACACATTCCCCCAGTTCTCTTAACCATTTAATTGTGTAGCCAGGGCATGGGAATGGACATTGGGTCCCCCATTCTGGTGCACAAACAAGATTCTGAGATGATGCAAGGCTTAATAACAGTGTCCACAACATGGCTCCTGCCTGCTTGTTATAATTATGGATTCCCAGACTGAAGAAAACAAGATTAAAATAATTTATTTAGTGTAATTAATGTCCATTTTGCTTGACCAGTGTGATAAAATATGATTTTGAATTTTTTTTGGGGTGACGGGTCCACTTTAATGTTAATGTTCCTGTAAAGTGTCACCTGCTGGTGTAAGTTGGTTTGGGCTATTAAGGCTCTGTGCTAAAAAGTCATCATTGTCAAAATGAATTTGTCTATTTTTCTCCTCTCAAGTACATCAAAAGAATGTGCAAGGTTTGGTAAAGCAGAGAAGTTTAAATAATTTAATTACTTCAGTTCTGAAATATTTAGCCAGCTTTATGTTTGCATAGGGGAATAATTTGCTGTTTTAAGATAGATTGTTAAATAAAAGTTAAACAGAAACCTGCCTTGTGCTAGTTTTACATATAAAAAGATGCATGTATATGGGTCCAATGACCAGTCAAGAAATCATGCATATTATCTCAATATCCCACCGAACCCCCACTAAACATTGTCTACCGACATACCCTTCCATAAACAGGATTTGCTGCTGCCAGCACACTACATCGGGCATTTAATCGTGCTTGGATCCCTGCTTTTGCAATTGTTACGCGGCCCTGCTCCATCACTTCATGGATCGCAGTCCTGTCCATATCAGACATTTTGTCAAATTCATCAATGCACACCACTCCTCTGTCTGCAAGAACCATAGCCCCAGCTTCCAAGCGCCTCTCCCCTGCAAAAAGAGAAAATTTTAAGTCATATTCACATCAAAAGTTAATATATTTCCTCTGCACCAGCCCAGGGAACTTTCCATCTCAAAGCCACATTTTCCCAGGGATCCATTGCACCAGGCATGTGCAGTATAGTAAAATTTCAGACTACTATAATGCAGGGGTGTCCAACCTTTTGGCTTCCCTGGGCCACATTGGAAAAAGAAAAAAATTGTCTGGGGCCACACATGAGACACACAAACACTCTTGATCTGTAAAAGTAAAGAAAATGCACAGATAAGAATTACAATATCAGTTGGATAACCAGACAGAGCTATACATATATACTATATAGATGTATTATATTATTATTATTTACTACTAACTGGGCAATGAGCAGAGTCCCCCTCTTGCCGACTCTTATATCCTTTGCAACATGAAGTTTCCTCGGGAACCAAAGGTTTCAAGCTGGGCCGCATTCATATCCAATTCTGGGCCGCATGTGGCCCTCGGGCAGCAGGTTGGACACCCCTGCTATAATGCTTAATGTTAAGGGAATTAATGAAGACCGCAGCCAAAGATATCTATGGTCAATACATTGGAACCAGAGGTTTGTTGAACGAAATGTCGTTAACATCTTCATGAATGAGAATACTTAACACGGCCATAGATCGACAACTTTGATCTTTATGTAGAATATAACTGCCTTTCCATTAAGAAGAGTTGTAATAGGCGCAGAAGCAAGGAGATGGTAGTGATTTTTTTTAACAAAAATAAATTGACATTAGCATATTCAATTGAGCACAAGTAAAGAAAAAGGTGTATAAACACTCTAGAAAGCTACAATCGCATTTTGACTTGCAGGGACCATTTGCCCACCTCACCCTTGAGACATGTTGAAATAATGGAACTACCATAGAATATATAATTAGCCTTAAAGCTGCGAGTGTGACCGTGTGCAAGCTCATGAGTGCACGTGTTTGTCTGTGTGTGTAAAAAACACAATATACAGAGACATACACTAGCTAAATTATGTAACTAGTTTATAATGTACATTATGTCAGCACACCCACATCTGTACTGCATTCAAGTAGCACTAAATTCATATTGGCTGTACAAGACCATGTATTTGCAAATAAAAGAATCAATTAATAGAATACATGACTCACCAGTTTCCTGGTCAGTTGTGACAGCTGCTGTTAACCCTACTCCAGAGGACCCTCTACCAGTGGTAGGGATGGCTCGTGGAGCTGTGTGTAGTACATAGCGCAATAGCTGAGACTTAGCAACTGATGGATCTCCTAGTTGAGAGAAATAACCATAAGTATTTTAAAGTTGCCTGAAACATACTATAAAAACAAATGTCTTTATGCAATGCTAAATTCAACTCTCAATCTTCATGAATAAAACTTCAGAAATCTAAACAGCCTGTCTTGGGGGGGGGGGGCAGTCTAGGTGTTTATAAAAAGAAGGAACCTTTTATAAACATCTAGCCTGGCCCCCCATTTTTGCCCCCCCAACAAATTGAAAATGTTCACTTGAAAAGCATCAAATTCACTAAACATTCATTCTCTTTCAGAAAACACAAATGTAGATTTCTGAAAGAAGATTGAACATGGCTATAAAGTAGTGCTTTAGGTGGTACTCAAACTTACCAACATTCTGACTATGGAAGTAAAGTGTTGCCAATCTTGTACAATGCAGTTTGCAGTATCCACCAATATCTGACCCATACAGGTTGGAGTAAGATGAATGGATGGATCCAAAAACCCATTATTCAGAAAGCTCCAAATTCTGAGAAGCATTTTAAGCAAATTTACATTTTAAAAACGATTTTGCTTTTTCTCTGTAATAAAACTGTACCTTGTACATGATCCCAACTAAGCTGCCTGAATCCTTATTGGTGGCAAAACAATCCTATTGAGCTGATGTCATGTTTAAATTATTAGCAGATTTAAGTTATGGAGATCCAAATGACCGATCCCTTGTCTTGAAAATACCAGGTCCCAAGCATTCCAGATAACAGACATATACATACCAAAATACAAATGTAAAATGTTTACCTATTAAGAGAAGATTGATATCTCCTCTTATACGTGTGCCATTGTCAAGAACCTTCTCATTGCCCCCAAGAAGCATACACAAAATTGCCTTCTTAATATATTCATGGCCATGAATACTGGGTGCCAGTGATTTGCTTAAATGTTCAAATATGTCCTGGGGGGAAAAAAAAGTTTAAGAAAGGAGAAATTCATTTAAAAAAAAAAAAAAAAAAATCATGAATTAAGTAACAAGCTGTCCTTACTTTGGAATGAGCTTTGCAGAATTTCTTGATCTTGGCTACATCATCAGCTGAAAATGTTGGAGCAATCTCCTTACTCATCAGCTTAATGTTATTAGCCAATAATATGGTCCTAAATGAATTTTAAAATGAGAAAAAAATGCATGTATCATCCAAAGCTAAAATAACCATGTTCTCCTATAAGTTTTCACATCCTGCTGTGCGTCTAGTGTATTAAAAAGATATCACAATACTAATATATAGTACAGATATATCTGCAGAAAACAAGAGTTCAAGCCAAATTTGTTATACATTTTAAATATTACTCAATCCAACATAAAGGGTAGTAAACTTTGTTGTAAATATTTGCATAACACAAGCAATTGCATTAGATGGCCAGTTAGTGGCATCAATAAATGGAAGACTCATTCCATGCCAGACTGGACTGGGAGATGGAAAAAGGAATCATTCATGATGCAGAAACATTTTTATATTTCTTTGCCAGCAATTTAGGGATACCTGAAAGTTCCAGATGTGAAGCCCCCTTGCTTGGAAGGAAGGCAACGGTATATGCCTACTATCTGTACTCTGTCACCTGGTTTACATTTATCTACTAGATCATCATCAGCAATAATGTCAACGGAACGAGGAAGCTGCCCAGCTGGTGCCTTTTCTGGCATTTCTTGAATACTCAATGTTTGGTGGTCCTTGTAAGAGCTTAGTCCATATTCTGTTTCCAGTGGGTTGTTTTCCTCATCCTACAAAACACAAGGGTCATAATACTGGGTAATTATGGATTTAGAAAACCATACAAAGGTTATTGGGCTTACCTTGCTAGCACATATTGCAGCAATGTCTCTCAAGCAAGCATTCCAGCTCAACCTAAGTGCAATGATGGTTGCCCCTACTTGTTTTAAACTAAATATATTTCTGAAAATTTACTGAATGACATTTAGTATAAAAAAGTCATTTTGTCAATGCTGCACCTTCCCTTGTTATTTTACCTTTGTGGGGTAAATGGAGCTGGAAGGAAATGCATCCAGGGATGTAAGGTCAGAGTATTTCCTTTCAAGGGTTTTTTTGGTTGCTGGACAATAATGGACACTGCGCATCACTTTGGGTCTAACCAAGGAACCTGTGAATGGAGAACAGAAATATTTATCAATTAATCATGCACTATATAAAGGGGACCCATCACCCAGACAAAAGCTGTATAATAAGTCATTTTCTAACTAATCATGAAGTCCAAAACCCACCCTTGATATAAATTAATTTAAGTCACCATCTAAATGTTTAGCCAGTGCATGGTCCCCCATTCTAGCATATAAACAAGATATTGGCATAATGCAAAGCTTACATTAATAGACACCAAAATTGCCACCTGCCTACTTGTAATTGTGAATTCCCAGGAAAAAAAGTGTAAATTGAGTTTTTTTTGCTTGACCAGCATCATAAAATAGAATCTGGAATTATTTCTTAAGGTGACAGGTCCCCTTTAAAACTGAGTTCATACTCGCATCCACAATAAAGCAAGGTGTTTCCCAATATATAAGCACACTACATCCATCAGCTTCATCTTTTATTCATAAAATAGGATGCTTTTATATAGTGAATAAAGTACCCCCTGTTGTAAATTAGAAGGATATAATAAGTTACCAAGAAGTTTCATGACCATATATGTTTTTATACAGGTCATGGAACTCCGATGTGACTTCTAATATCCTCATATTTTGCAACTGAGGGAACTTTATTCATTATAATACACAAGTTTCAGTGAGTCACATGACAGTAATAACATCAGAACTCACTGTTTATAAGGATATAATTTACAAGATATTCACAGCTTTTGTG
>CM044441.1:113764982-113787903 GCA_024363595.1 Xenopus borealis
CAAAACTCTTTGTTTATGGTGAACAATCTGAAAACAACTGAACTAAAAAATTTGTATAGAAGGTGAATACCCCTCTAATGAATGACTTGGAAGAGTACAATTAAGCAATGTGTTATTTCTCGAGCTAAACAGGGTAACTCAAGCTTCTAGATATTTGGTCTCTGTAAGGTCAGATATGGCGAGCTTGAGTTTCCCTGTTTAGCTCAAGAAATTGAAAATTACAAATTACAGACTTTACATATTTTATAAAAATTAGGGTTGCCACCTTTAAAAAAAAAAAAAAAAATTAGTGGCCAGTGGTGGTGGTGGGAACAAAGGGGGCGGGTAGTGACACAAAGCCATGGAGGGGTGCTGCTAAAGGGGGCAGAGTTGTGATGCAAAAAACTGCCAAAACTCAAGAAAGTTGCCGAAGCACCAGTCTCATTCTGAAGATTAGTGAAGTGGCTGAAGATGGCGTCCATGAATTCTGAATCTGCATGAAGGGATAAGTAAAAAGTTAGTGGCATTTGCCCGAGATAACACTTAGGCTGGGGGGTATGAGGAAGGGTGGGTGGTCTATGTAGGGTAGGGGGTAGTGTTTTTTTAACTTTTGGGTTTGCTTCACCTTAAAGCTTTGTTGGGAGTACTACCAGACTTTCCAAACTCAAAATGTAGAGGCATGTCCATTCACATATTTGCACAGCAACGCTAGCCCACATCTGGTCTACATTGAAAACAATATGTAATTTAGAAAATAGAAATCCAAAGCTTGCTAGGAAACAATAGGATCAAAAATTAGTACTAGTTTTATGCCACTTGGTTCTAGCACTAAAGTCTGGGGCAAAAACAAAACCATGAGACACCTGTCCATACTTAATACATTTCAGACCCGTCAAGATCCTGTATAAGTCAAGGGGAGAGGCACCTATCCCAATTCGAAATTATCATGGTTTAGCCCGAAAATCAAACCTTTTGGGGGTTTTCAGGCAAAAAGTAAAAAAAAAAAAATCAATTTTTTGGGAGAAAAGCCCCACAAATTGTACAGTTCAGGGTTTATTTTTTCCGACCCTGTTAAACCGAGATAATGTATTGATTTATTGGGCATGGGCATTTGGTTGAGCTTTTTTTGTTGGGACAATGAGATAAATTCAGATTTCAGTAAATAACCCCTTTATTGATCACTTTAGTCTGGGAATGATTTGGGCTCTCTGCCTTCTTGCAGTGCCAAAGGCAAACTGATTTCAAATTTTAGCACTGGAAATAGTGAAATGTCTATAAGGATGATCTCCTGTATCAATAAAAAGTCACAGTACTCTCTGTGGCTTTAAAACAGTGGTTGTTTGAATGAATAGAAAAATATTAGGATACATTCATATTGATATTTCATTCATACAAAGTAAATTTTGAGCAATTAAATGATTTGAGTTTTAGCAGAGAACATCTTCAGTATTGTCTAGGGTATTTTTTGGCGTTCTGTAGCCAAAACAAAATGCTGGTGACAAATAGCACCTGAGAGCATCTGATATTGACCTACAGATGAGAAGGCACTCTGGAAGGTTTATGTACTGTGCGTAGTAAATATGTACAAATGCATTTTTACATTTGACCTGCTGTAACAGGGCTTAAACGTTTAGGTTTATAGGGAGGGGAGGTGACATTTAGTTATTTAATCACTCTGTTCCTAATAGACTTTAAGCTCTTTGGGGCAGGGACCTCATCCCAACTGTGCATTGAAGCACTTCAGCAAAGATGCATCTATTTTTACTATACATTATAACTATACATCCGTTTGAGTTTATGCCGTGTAAAGCAATGCATACATATGTTTTCTATATAAATAAATGAATGCATAAATTCAGTGAACCCTCTCAGGCCCGGACTGGCAATCTTTGTGTTCTGGCAAATGCTACAGGAGCTGCTTTAAGTTGCCATAGATAATCACTATTTATTGGGCTGGTGGGGGGCTGCTTGGGCCTCTGTGTACGTGGAATGCCAGGGCCTATTGTGAATTCCAGTCCGGACCTGAACCCTCTGGTAGGTGATCCCTTCCTTTGTCCAGCAATCTTGTTGGCTATTGTTAGGTCTCCAGAATATGTAGTCCAGTAGGGTATAATGAAAAACTCTAGCACACGGGTAGAATATTTAACAGGGATTTGCCTTTTTTTTTAATTGTGCCAAGCCAAACAACAACGTTTCAGGGGCAGGTCCCTTTGTCAGGTGATCAGTACCAAAGGAACAGCAACCCAAAAAAATAAAACATTTTAAAGTAATTATTATATAATGTACTACAGAGTGCATTTGGCATGTGCTACATGAGCTGTGCTGGCTGCCCCCTTGACTACACAGCAGCTTGTTTTAATAAACTATAGTAGTGTTTCTGAAGGAAACACACCAATAGTACCAGTGCTAGGAAACAGTAAATTCAATTTGAATTACTTTAAAACACTTTAATTTTGGTGTTAGTGTTCCTTTAAATGTGTTACAAGGCTCCTCCCCCACAATCAATAAACCTACATCATAGGACAACAGTAATCGGGGTTATTTACTAATAGGGGATATTAATTTTTTATCATATTTTACCAGAAACAAACTCAACCTAATTGAATAGGCTTACATTTTTTGAGTTTATATGCATAAAAACTGGAATATTTTTTTACTTTTCAAGCAAAAACCAGCATCAAATACCCCAAAATCATGAAGGTAACATATCTTCAAATTTAAGGAACTCTGCCACTGAATTTGCATAAATATGACCTGTTTTAGCAGGAGCATTTTCAGATTCTGATTTTTTTACTGCTTTGGAGCATTATAAAAATTTTTGTGAAAATTTGAATAATGAAAAACAAAATGCAACCTTTAATAAACAGACCCCAAAAAATCCAATAGTCTCTCCAAAGAAGGTTTGTAGTTGAACAAGATCATTGTTACTGAATCCAAATTTTAAATTTCCTAAAGAAAGGGTTTGTAGACAAGCAGCGTAAAAAATTCCCATAAAAGTCTTCTAGAAGTGCTTGAAGGTGTCGTTATCTTTTGGAGCAAACATAACGACTAGTGATGGGCGAATCTCACCCGTTTCGTTTCGCCGAAAAATTCGTGAAACGAGTCGCTGATCGTTTTTGACGAGCGTCGCGTCAATCATGGTGCGTCGTTTCCGACGCGTCGCGTCGTTTTCGGCGCGTCGCGTCAAAAACGACGCGCAACTCGTTTTTTGGGCGAATTTTCACTGGCAAATTTTTTCTGGCGTTTCGTGAATTTATTCGCCAGCGCCGAATCGCAGGAATTCGCCGCGAATTCGCCCCTGGCGAATAAATTCGCCCATCACTAATAACGACTTTTGTCAGCATTGGCACGATATTGGCACAGTGTAACACATGCTACACATGTGTTACATTGTGCCAATATCGTGCCAATGCTGACAACCTGTATGTATACGACTAAATAAAGGATGTGAAGATTTTTACAGATTAGGAGTAAGAGGTGTCATTGAATAGAGTCTGTGGAGTGAAATAACCTATAAAATTCACAAACTTTCTTCCGCTGTCGGAAGTGGTCGCTAAACAGTTTCCGGGATCGGAAAAGCTATATTAAATTCACACAAAGCAAAATGTGTTTGCGCAGAGGCATAACTTTTTGTATTGTGAATAGTTTTTCCGTTACTGACTTTAATTACATTACCACATTAGAAGATTAACTTTCCCTTGTTTACTACATTTTTACCTTTCCCTGGAGAAGTCAGCAATTGGTTGAATCTGTAAAAAGAACATTAAGTGAGAATTATTGATATTGAAATAAATGAATTACATAACACAAGCAAGGCTAAACTCAATCTAATCCTGTGGCATTTGGGTCTACAACAACCAAGAACTCTCACACTGTACCAAATTATTCCAGTGGGTGGCAGATGGCAAAGCTTCAGGAAATCCTACAGTGAAAAATGGTTTGGTGCAGTCTTTCATTGTTTGGCATATTAGACACCCTAGTTCTGCTAAAAGCAATCCTTAGCACCATAGTACAGTATACACTAGTATTCTGATTTGCAAAGAGTGTAATTTTTCAAAAAATAACAAGTTGATCGTAATGGCACTATAAGGCTGCCGACAACTGTCAAGAGTTTCAGGTGGTAAAAACCTTCACATGAAAATATGTGATACCCTACTTTATTTATGGGTCGGTGGAATTCACTTTGGAATGGTGATATGTACAAAGTCTGTACATCCTGATTAGGAACTTTACAAAATTATCTCACAAGGAAGAAATTTATTGTAAGGGATCTGTCCCAGACCAGACATTGAGCTCTGAGTGGGTTATGCCGCATGTCTTGTATCTTGTGTGATGCACTAATGTAAATTGCTGGGTGTATATATAAGCAAATATCAGATAGAAAGATATCTGGCAGTACGTGGAAACTGATTTTTACTTAATAAATTCTAGGCTAAGGGCTAATAAACTTTTATAGACTGCTTTACTCAGGCATAAATTAAGTGTTGTTGCTCATTGTTAATAATTTATTTAGCAATTTATATATTGATAGATATGTGACATTGGCAGGGGGCAGGTTTCTCTATGGAGGGCCTGGAGCCAGAACAACATTGTCATTCAATGTGCCTGTGCACAAGCTGCTCTTAACTGTTCCAGTGTGACACATTGCAACAAACCCTCCTGCTATAGCTACAGATCTTACTGGACAGTTGCTCAACACTTCTGTGTCCATTTAAAACTAACTTTGTGATTTATGGGGGTGGCTTTATGGCAGTGAAGAAATATCTAGGTAGGGGTCATAATTAAACATTAAGCTCCCCATAGACGCAACGATCTTTCCCTGCCGAACGACCGATCTAAGGGAAGTCCGACCAATCTGTCATATTATCGTGCGGTTAGTGGGATACAAACGATCGTTCGTCCGACATCGGTCTGTTGATTGATCGGCCAGGTTAGAAAATCTTTATCGCTCCCCATGCAATCTACCTGTGTTTGCAGCGCAAGCAGGCTGCGATCCTTCAGTTTTTGCTGGCAATATCGCCTGAAATGGTCTTTTTAGTTGATGGACACATCAGATCGTTTTGAGACAATCGTGGTCTCACGATAATCATTGGATCTTTCAAATATCTTTACGTCTATGGCCAGCTTTAGTCTAGCTAAACATCATTATGTGCTACTGAATAAAGCAGATAATTGTTTGACAATAGCGTTTCAAATCTTTTTTTTTTTTTTTCATATAGAAACAGTAAAAAGTACAGAAAAACATTAAATAGATAAGAATACACACAAAGGTAGACTCTATTTTATCAAACATACATAAATTCTTGTCTTGGGACAAAGATTACATTAAACTGTAGCTTAATGCTATTACTTGGCACAAACCTTCCATCTCTAAAAGGGAAACAAACCCAGTCCACCACTAATTGGAGAACTAAATCTCTCCTTAACTCTAATTCTACTCCCCTCGCCTTTTCCATACCTATCTGTTTAAATACCGAAGCCATGCCTCCCATGTTTTCCAATATTTCTTACTTTTATTTTGAATTATATGTGTTATTTCTTCCAGCTTTCTGGAATCTTCCACCAAATGCTGCCACTCTGTAAAACTTGGAGAGTCCGTTTTTTTTCCAGTGGCTAGGGATTGCCGTCCTAGCGGCGTTTAATAAATGTAAGGTCAGACAAAATACAATTCTTATCTTTTATCCAATTTAACAAGATTAATGACAAATCATCTTCATCAATATTCATAAAGGTTAAATCTTTTATCACATTCAGAATCTTACCCCAGTATTCTTTCAATACCTCACAATAAAACCATATATGGCTTTGTGTCCCCTTTTCTTTGCCACATCTCCAACAGATATCTGAGCTCTCTGGAAATATCCTTTTCATTTTAACTGGGGTAAGGTGCCATCTTGTTATTAATTTATAGTTCATTTCTCTCACTCTTACTGCTCTAGATAATTTATGAGCTGAGGCCTGGATCTTATTCCACATTACAGATGTTTAATTCCTTAATCACCGTTTTTATTACTATAAATATAATGTTGCAGTTGGCAATGATTCCAACTGTCTCTGGGATGACTTCCCCACTTTTTCCAAATTTCTTCTAACTCTATCACTTTGTTATTTAATACAAAATCTTTTCTTTTGATTCTTGTCGATCTACCCTCTACTTCTTTCCATTTTTTAAATGGATAAAAGATAAATTATTCACTAGGGGTTGTAGAATAAATGGAGTTTCAGATAAGTTCATCTTTAACCTATTTCTAAACCAAGTTTTATAAAATGGAGCCATTAAAGTGTGGTCTCTTACTATTCTAGGT
This sequence comes from Xenopus borealis, assembly GCA_024363595.1. Lineage (NCBI taxonomy): Eukaryota > Metazoa > Chordata > Amphibia > Anura > Pipidae > Xenopus > Xenopus borealis. The sequence continues at coordinate 113,771,267 of CM044441.1, forward strand.
AAGCATTTTAGGTCCGCCCAAAGATAATTTAACAATGGATACTCTGCACAACACTGTTCCAATTCTACCCACTCTTTCTTTTTGTCACCTAGAGACCACAATTTTATTTGTGTTAAATGAATTGATACATAATGTAGTTGTGCATCCGGTAGAGCTAACCCTCCTCTTTCCTTTGGTAGTATTATTTGTCTATATTGAGTCCTAGATGGTTTCCCTTTCCAGACAAATTTCATAATCAAAGTTTTAATTTTCCTAAAGAAAACATCTGGTATCATAATTGGCGTTGCTTGTAAGTAATAGATCAATTTCGGCATTAACACCATTTTCACTGCTTGTATTCTCCCCAGCCATGATAAATTAATTTTGTTCCATGCGTTTACATTTCGGCATATTAATATTCAAAATCTGTGATTTACTTAAATTAAACTTAAAATTGGATAAGGTCAGCCTCTGATATGCAGAGAGACACTCTGCTTAGCAGACACACTGTTAAAGAGAACACCCTCTTTGATTTCACGTATTGGCCCCTGTACCCCAATATTTAGGAACCCAGCCTTCCCCCCCAGGCCTGTCCAAAGGGCCTTTTTTGGACAAAAAGACCAAAGAGCACTGGATGTGCTTCCAAGCTATTAAAGATAATGCAATAATCCCTCTAGCAGAGATCTGCCCTGGCAAAGAGGACGCTTTCATATATAAACTAAAACACAAGCAACTTAAAGGAAAACTATACCCCCCAAACAATGTAGGTCTCTATAGAAAGATATTGCCTAAAACAACTTATATGTAAAACCCTGCTTCATGTAAATAAACCATTTTCATAATCATATACTTTTTAGTAGCATGTGCCATTGGGTAATCATAAATAGAAAATTGCCATTTTAAAAAATAAGGACAGCCTCCTGGGATCCTAGGATCCAACGGTGCACACTAACGTACCAAACAAACTATAAAGTTAGGTCACATGAGCCAATTAACAGACAGAGTTCTGTCTTTTGCTTCAACACTTCTTCCTGTTACAGTTAGAGTTGAAATATTTCTGGTCAGGTGATCTCTGAGGCAGCACACAGACCATAACGAAATGGTGGTTCAAGGCAAGAGATGTAATAGGGCAATATTTACTTTAATACATATTCCAGTTTGGTAAGATTCTTTAATATGTCACTTAATTTGATATAAACTATCTGTTGCTCAAGAATTTATTTTGGGGGTATAGTTTTCCTTTAAGCACTGGCTTCTCTCCCCTTCACTTAAGAAAGCTCTATCTATGGCTAGATTCCCCCTTGAGAACCTTTGTGTACAAAAATCCCCAACTGCACATCTTACCTTCACTCTGTATAAGGAGAGGGAAGAAATTGATAAGACCTACTGTCATGGGTTTAAAGACAAATGGGAAAAAGAACTAAATAACTCATTCTCAGAAGAACAATGGAACACATGTTTCATGCTTACCCACAAATTTTCCCTAGCGTGCAAAACCCAAGAGACAAATTATAAAGTAATCTCCAGGTGGTATAGATGCCCAGAGGTTCTACATAAAATTTTCCCTAACACCTCTGCATTGTGCTGGCATTGCGGGGAGGAGACAGGGTCGGTGACACACATTTGGTGGCTATGCAAAAAATCTTGGGACAAGATTTTCCTGGTCATTAAAAAACTCAGGGGAACACCCCTTGAAAAGAACCCCGCAGTGGGTCTCCTTTCAATGCTGTCTGGCCCTAGTTATTTATATAAAAACTTATTAGAGGGGTTTTGTTTGGGGGCAGCGAGGGCTGTCATCCCCACGCATTGGAAATTTACTGAGCCACCATCTATTAAGTAGTGGATCACAGAGATGGAACGCATTAAGGGAATGGAACAATTGGTCTCATATTTACATGACAAGCAAACAGTATATACCACAACCTGGGCACCATGGGTAACACTTATGGGCTCTGACCTTATCAAAAACATGTAACCAGATGGGAGCACTAATCCAATGACTATTTGGTTAATGGGCAAGTCATAAGATTCAGATGCTATACTTAGGAGTAAGTAAAGCAGTTGAGCATACCCCTCCTCTTTAGTTCTACCCCCCTCTCCCTACCCCCTGTTTCCTCTTCCTTAGAGTTATAAAGTTGTGATTAATGACAATCCTTCTTAAGATAGATTGGTGACTAGGCTGAACACATATGTATATCTTAGCAGTGAACTGCATGTGTTACATTGGTGAATCCAGAATGTGAATGAGCCAAAAGCAAGAGCAAGACCACGGTTCAGCTGATAATCGATAATAAATTGCAATGATTTCTGATACTATTTAGCTCCTATGTCAGGATAATTGTTGCACCTTGTTCAATTTCAGTATCATATGCAGTTTCTTTTGACTGTTCTGCCTCAGCTTTTTGTCTGTAAAAGTACCATATTGTTCACACTTAAATGCAAAATAAAGAATATATAAAAAAATTAATTGGATAAGGTACCAGAATATTTTATGAGTTTTAGTAGAGAAGGTAAGGAGGACATTGGAAATAAAAGTATATCATCAGCAAAAGCCACTATCTTATACTCTTTACTAATTATTTTTATCCCCCTTAATTCTCTTGTCATGTCGTATGTGAGAAAGTAGTGTTTCTATTACCAACACAAACAACAGCGGAGATAAGGGATATCCCTGTCTAGTACCATTACAAATGTTCACCGAAGCCCCATTCATTTTAACTCTTGCATACAGCTCAATACAAGGCTAAAATGCGATTTATTGTTATTAATCATATCCCAAAACCTTTCACTACTTTTTCCAGAAAGGGCCACACAACCCTATCAAATGCTTTTTCGGCGTCACTTGTAACTATATTGATGGGGGCTGTTGTTGATTTTTTTTCCCATTTAACCAAATGCAATATAGATTAAATTTTATAAATAATGTCTTTTCCTTCTCTTCTAGGTATGAATCCTGCTTGATCTTCCTGAACTAAATTCAGTAAGTATTTTTTTTAATCTATTTGCTATTATTTTTGCATATATTTTTATATCAATGTTAATTAGTGATATCGGCCTAAAGCTCGCACAAAGATCTTTTCCTTCTTTCCCAACCCCCCTACTGTAGACCTTCTGCTTCCTTCCCTTCCATAATATGTCCAGTATCCCCCCTTTACATTTACTATACCATATGTGCAAACCTACCCTCTCCCTGCACTCAAGACTCAGTTACCACTGTATTGTTACATTGGCTAACCCGCAGTTTAAATCTCAAGTCTCTACAATTGTCTAGTTCTTTTCACTTCTTCAGCCGTTGCTATATTAGAAAAATAAAGTTAAATTCAAATAATTTCTCAGTATCTATCATGATAACCCATCCTGAAGGGTTGGGACCTCCTTCTATTCTCTTCTTCCATCCAACTAACTCTCTCTAAAATCTCTCTTTCTTGGAGTGCTTGTTTTCTTTTTGGATATCGCCTTCTGCCAATCACCCTGATCAACAGTGACCCATTCCATTGGTCCTAGATCTTCTGCCAACCATCCCGGTAGATCCACATACGGCAGTTGCATCTTTCTTAAAAAGTTCTCAGTATCTTTCGGGCATCTAATTTTTGCTTGTTGACCCTCCCTGTTTCCGATTAAGGAAAATGGAAATCCCCATCTCTATTGTATATCTTTTTCCCTCAGGGTTTCAGTCAGTGGTTTCTGTAGTCTAAGTTTGTACAAAGAACCCCATGCTATATCTTGGAACAGTTTCACTGATGTTTCCTCAAATATAATAGCACCTTTCTCTCTCACCTTAGCTAGAATTTCTTACTTTAGAGCAAAACTTTTTAAACAGCAAACAATGTCCCTTGTTGCATTTAATGGTGCTGTTTTCAACTTTTGGACTCTATGTGCCCTTACAATGTTTGCTTCCACCACTGGGTCTCTGTTCAAAATACTGTTTAACAGTCTGGACATGCCATCCTTAAAATTTTCGCGATTGCCTACTTCCTTCATCCCTCTAATTCTTATGTTGTTTCTTCTTACTCTATTTTCCTGGTCTTCCACTTGTCTCTGTAACTTGTCTTTTGTAACATATGTCTTATGTCTACTTTAGAGGGCAAATTAATAAGATAAGAAGCAATATCCGCCGTACCTTCACTGTCACGTTCTGCGGAATCTTGCTGTTCATCGGCTGTATCTTCCATTTGTCCTTGGGCCATCATCATCTTACTTTTAAAGCTGTCCAATTTTCCTTTTCTTTAAAAAAAAAAAAACTGTGGGAGATTAATCAGCAGCAGAGAGCAGTAAACGTCACCGCTCAGGAGGAAGCCAATAGGCGAAACGCATCAGCGTGATTACGTTCTCAACTTGCAGAAGCGCTGAGTGTGTTTACGCCCGCCATTTGGGAAAGCGTTGCTCGTGATTTTAAAAGAAGCACAAAGTTCCAAGTGACGCAGAGGAAGTGCCAGACGGACTATAGAAGGACATTTCAATGCGCTTACCAGAGTGTGTTTTTACTATTTTTTATTAAAGTGTTTTAAAAGCGCTTCTGCACAGGATATCTGTCTTTTTCTTCAGGTCCCCCGGCAGCACCACAAGAGAGATAGCCCCTCCTCCTAGGACAGGAAACAAGAACAAAAACACCCCCCCTATCAGCTTACCCCCGTGTTCTTGTTTCCTGTCCTAGAAGGAGGGGCTATCTCTCTTGTGGTGCTGCCTAAGGGGACCTGAAGAAAAGACAATTTACAGGTAAGAAATTACAACCTTATCTCCCTGCCAAGACAATCAGAAAGAAGGAACCTGGATGAGAGATCGTCCTCTTTATGTTTCACATTGATTGAAACTCACCTCTTGTGAGTATATAATACCACCGGAGAGTAGCAATCCGGAGTTGTTGCCAACCATCACTACCCCTTAGTTACGGATGCACCCGCCCATGTCTTGTTTCTTGTTTATAAATAAGGGTTAAAAAGTCGTAAATGAACACACATGGTGAATAATTGCAATTTTATTGTAATACACAATTGTATGTATTTGTGTCACAGTGAAGGTGTGCTTTAATAAGTACTGGAGGACACTGCGGGTGTGCTTTTATTATTGAATATTGCAATTACTACACTATATAAACTTTCTGTTATTTCCCCTCCCCTCTGAGGGATACAGCAACATCGTTTTCTCTGTGAAGTTTTTGTATGGGCAGAGGAGGGCCCTAAAAGAAGTTTCTGGACTTTGGGGGAACCTCAATCCCGGGACTCTGTTTTTTGCATTTGGGTTTATAGCAGCCCCCAAATTACCAGGGGTGTCAAAAAAAAGGGCTTCTGATAACTTCAAGAGCAGTAATTTAAATCTTTAAATCAGAATTTTGGCTCTTCTAGTGAAGAGATTGCATTTGCACTCTGTGCACTAGTAATGAAGTCCCCCTTGCCCAGCTCCATATTACAGAAAGGTAAAATCCCATGTTAAACAAATAATTCAAATAGCCCATATTAAGGGGCACATTTACCAAGGGTCGAATTGATTCGAAGTGATAATTCGAATCAAATTCGAATTAAAAAAATTTGAATTTATTTTGGGCTTATTCGAGTACCAAATATCGCAAAATTTGATTCGAATTGGCTAAATTCGAAAATTCAAAAGTACTGGCCCTTTAAAAATTTTTTTGACATAATTCGATTGAATGCTTAAAATCGTTTGAATCGATCAATTAGAAGGATTTTATCGATCGAATTTTTGATATTCGATCGTTCAATAATTCGATTGCGTTAAAGCCCCTCTGGGTTTTAATTCAAATTTAATTTGAGGGTCCAATTCGAGGTTTAATTAACCCTCAAAATTCAACCGTTAGTAAATGTGCCCCTAAGAAAACAATTAAACACTTTTCCTTTTATTAGTAATAATAAAGCAGTATCTTGTACTTGATACCAACTAAAATATAATTAATCATTATTGGATGTTTAAAAATGTTTAGTAGTCCTAAAGTATGGAGATTCAAATTACAGAAAGATCCTTTATCCAGAAACCCCTGTGTATGTTCTCCCTGTGTCTTCGTGGGTTTCCACCACATACTCTAGTTAACTCCTGCACTTCAAAAAATCTCTGTGCTGTGGAAATTTTTTTGTGCTTTAGAAATACCAGGAAATATATAAAATAAAATTGGTTGCTATGGATTTATGTAAATAAATAAAAGGGCTTGGGAGTCATAAAAAGTTATTTTATTAGCATGAATACATAAACCTACTGATAGAAAAGTATAATTAGTATAAAGCTGTTAGAATTTCATAGTCTATAACACAATCAGCACCAGTGGCTGACCCAGCATGAAGCCAACAGTTTTATCTGTGATTCTTCTTTGCTTCCACATTGTCATAGGAGTTGTAAGTATATTTTAAAATATTTTGTAAGCAATAGGTTAACTAAGAGTAAACCAGGACTCAAGGGTATATTTATTTGAACATATTCTGTGACCAGCACTGTCAAAAACCAATGAATGAGGGCTTTTTGTGCTTCCTGATTGTTTTAGCTTAGTTAGCAATGTCTAAAATAATGTAAAGTGGAAACCTCCAGTAATAATTAAGATTAGTCTTTTGCTGAGCATACCATTCACTTTTAGTACAACAGCAGTTCCTAGGCACTTTATTTCACCATTCTTTCACAAAATAAGCACGATTAAACTGGCCCCAAAAACATGACATATCTTAATTATTATTGTGCATAAGATTACAGTTCTGTGGTTTAGGGTTACAGTTCTGCTGTTTATAGCCAGCATCCCTGAAATTCAAATTAAAACCTGTTCCAGTGAAATGTAACCTTCACCTTGCACCTGTTTGTCTGTGATGTAGCACATCTGTGCACTTCCTTGGGGTGCAGGGAACTGGTGCACATCCATTTGCCTACATAGGGTGAGTAAAGAGCTGCAGGAACCCTTGCTAAAAGAGTAATATTTAAAAATGTGTACATATGTCCTTTAATGAAGTACATTAATTGGAGGGAAAGTTTGGCTATGAGACTAAGGGGCAGATTTACTAAGGGTCGAATTGTCGAGGGCTTTTAGCCCTCAAATTCGACTGGCAAATATTTGGCGAATCAATATTCGACAAAATCAAATAAAATATTTTGAGTGCGTTTTTTGACTATTCGCCAGAATCGTACGATCGAACGATTCTATGAAAAGTCACTGAAAAAACGTTTGAATATTCACCAAAATCGTAGAGATCGAACGTTCGAAGCGTTTGATTGTACGATTGAAATTCAGCTAAAGACTTCCCATAGGCTTCCATTGCAATTCGGTAGGTTCAATCTGGCCGAAGTAGGCAGTCGAATAAAAATTAAAGGGCAAGTTCTTTGACTGGCGAATAGTCAAACGATCGAATATATATTTATTTCAATCTATTCGATGCAACCAAATATTCTATATTTGATAGTCAAAATAGTCAAATAGTCACACAATCGAATAGAGACTATTCAATATTCAAATCCTTCACACGGATTTAGTAAAGTTTATTCTGACTACCATGATGTGTAGGAGAAGGTGCTGTTTTATGGCATGTTAAATTGTCATATATAATAATAACAACAAAAATAATAATAATGTAATATATATGAAAAATATATTAATATCCATATATTTGGGCAGAATATTCTGGTTTTATTGTTTATGAATGATTGCATTAAGTCCAGACTAGTGATGGGCGAATATATTCGCCAGGGGCGAATTCGCTGCGAATACCCGCGATTCGCCGCTGGCTAATAAATTTGGCTGGCGAAAATTCGCCAAAAAAAAGCGAGTCGTGTGTCGTTTTTGACGCGATGTGACGAAAACAACGCGAAGCGCGTCGAAAACGTGCCGTGACTCGTTTCGCACATTTTTTCGCAAATTCGCCCATCCAGACTGCTGATTTTGCAACCACCAAAGTACTATGCAAACATGTTGGGGACCTAGGCATCGGTGTAATCATTCTGTGCAAGTACCATTGCAATTCATTCTTTCAGTATGACAGAAAACAGAAAAGAAGCTGGGGGGAAGAACAGAAATGTGAAAAGAAGAAAACCCGTGTAGAAATGAAGTATTGCATTAAAATAGTGAAAAAGGTTGATTGAAAAGGTGGAAATACATTCTTTTGAAACTAATACAGTGTAACAGGGCATAACTGCTAATTTATAAGTTTGTATAATTGTACAACTTCAAAAAAGCTATTTAAGCACAGAAGCAGTTTATATTACTGACTGAATGAGAAAAACAAAGCATTTTGAGAATATTGTGTTTGTACTCCAGTTATGTCGGCACAATGTATTCTTACATTTCTTGTTTCTTTTTCTCAGCCACTTCCAGATAATGCAGGTATGTTGATATATTTTTATATACTTTTTCTGACTGCTACAGACACAGTTTTAACAAGTTTACCACTGCAGTTCTTCTTAGTTAAGTTTGGTGGAAAAAAGACCACAGTCCTTATGGTCCACATATAAATAATAAAATATTTTATAATTAATATATTAATAAATATATATTTACTAATATCTATAATAACTAACTGTAGATCTTAAAATCAAAATAGTCTTGCATATTGTGCTTGTTCAAGAACATCACCAGCAGGGAATCCCATAAGGACACCGTATCCCATGAAGAACACCTATCTTATTTTAAAGGAAAGTTCTGTGGCCTCTGGTGCTTTGATCTTTTCTATGCAAAAAATATCCCCTACTGTTAATAATGTCATTAAATGTAGTTGTAAAAAGTAATTAGTCCCCAACCAAGTTTACCCTCATCCTCCATCCCCTTTACTGGTTTAGTTGTATGTCTCTGCACTCTCTCAAGCTTACTAATATTCTGCTTAAAGGGTTATGCATTAGTTAACAGTGCTGCTCCAGCAGAGTTATGCACTGAAACACATTTTCTTTTATTTCATTTTGAAATCTGGGGTGTGCTAGGCATATTGTCTCCCAGGTGCACCCAGCCATGTGACTTGTACTCTGATAAACGTCAGTCACTCTTTACTACTGCACTGCAACATCCCCATTTCCCCCCCCCCCCCAGTAGCTTATTGACATAAAAACGGGAAGGTAACTAGCAGTGGTATAACTAGATGTTGCTAAGCCCCATAGCAAATTAAATTCAGGGACCCAAAACATTGGTAAGTTGACTGATTTTATCAAGCTATATTTAATTTGATCAGTAATTGGTATCTTGCTGGGCCCTCTACACTTCTGGTACCCCCTGCTTCCCCCTGCTTCCTATGTAGTAACACCCCTAGTAACCAGGACAACATTCCTTTATTTGACAAGTAACCTTCTGTGTGGTATTAGCAATCCTTTAGCATAGTCTAAGTAAATCACATCCACTGCCATCCTAGAATCTAGGTTCCTGCTCACCTCTTTATAGAAGGCAATTAAATTAGTTTTGTTAATCTACAGTAAGTACTGCTCAGGCAGCAAACATAATTAGATTAGCTAAAGCTAGTTCAGTCACCACATGAAAACGAAACACGTCATACTTACTGTGATTTACCTATCATAGGTGTAATCCATATATCATAATTAAATTAGTTTTTCTGTTGTTGCTACAATAAGCTACAGTAAGTTCTACTCAGGCAGCAAACACAATTAGATTAGCTAAAGCTAGCTCAGTGACACATGAAAAGGAAACATGTCATACTTACTGTGATTTACATGTCCTAGGTGTACTCCATATCATAATTATCTGGAATATCACTGCCAAAATACTCCATCAGAAGAACCCCCTTAAAAGCTTTGGAAGCCACATCGACCCATTTGTGCCATCTTTGTAACAAGCTTTAAGACAAACATTGTAGAAATTAGGGGAACGCAGAAATTTGGAGTATGCCAAAGAAAGTAATATCACCATAAATATTATATAATTTACATTTTCCCTGGACATACCTCATATCATAAAGGAATAGGCTGTAGCAATCTCAGTCCTCAATCCTATATAATAAAGTTGAAGTGTCTCTGCGTCCAGTCCCATGTGCCGACAGACCGAATTTACCAGTTTTGGCCACTAGAGGCCAAACACTAGCTAATGCTATCAGTACCAGTACTTAGACTAGAGGCAATGGAAGCCTGTGGTGAAGTCTATAAGGTAAATGCCTCTGATCAGTGCTTTTAGTGTTCAATTCCCGTTGAGTGATCATTTATGCTAGCAAAGTAGATAGACACGCAACTTCGCACCCTTACGCTGTGGCGTGTTTTACCATTGTGGGTGATAGTCTGAAAAATGTAAATACGTTACCGTTCGCCGACCAGAGTGTAAATTTGCACGTTAGTGAATTTGCACAGCGCAGGCGAAAATTCGCCTACAACAATTCTCTTTTTATAAATGTTTGACTACATATGTTTTAGCGCCCGTTAATTTAACGGGCTTAATGTAAAGTTCAAGTGTCTCTGCGTCCAGTCCCTGTGTGCGTGGAATTGCGCTACTGCAGATGTGCCCCACGGACCGCCTCTGGCGAATTTAAGCTAGCGAAGTAGATAGACGCGCAACTTCGCACCCTTACGCTGTGGCATGTTTTACCATTGTGGGTGATAGTCTGAAAAACATAAATACGTTACCGTTCGCCGACCAGAGCGTAAATTCGCACGTTAGTGAATTTGCGCAGCGCAGGCGAAAATTCGCCTAGAAAAATTCTGTTTTTTTTATAAATGACTACATATGTTCTAGCGCCCGTTAATTTAACGGGCTTAATGTCTAGTTGAGTAATAACTTTGCATTATTCTGCAGTATAACTCCACGTGCATAGCCTACTACTGTACAGGATACATTTCAAAAGGATTATCTCAATACAATAAAAAAACAGATATCAATGGACAAAGAAATATCCTACTAGTACTCAGAACCTGTGGAATTGTTTGTCTTGTTCTGGGTTCTAGCAGGATTTTTCTTTTTCCGTCTTTGCTTTAAAATCTAGTAGTATGTCTAATACTAACTTGCTTAATATGCATGTTATTGCCAGTGTCCCAAACAGAATTGAAATGAAACAGGACCTTTAGGGAGGAAACACATACCCTAAAGAGGGAAATAGATATAGAAATGCAGCTGCTTCAGGACAAGTATTTCTTTATTTAAGGGTTGGGGCAGACTGGGCGATTTCAGGGAGATTAGTCGCCTGACTAATAAACGCTGCTTCTTTGGGGTGACTAATCTCCCTGAATGGTTTGCTGTTATCTTGCATCCGCTAGCGATAAAGTCTCCTGCGCCTATTCACACGCGGCAACGCATTTTTCAAAGTCGCTCAAAATTGCCTCGGGAGGCAATTTCGAGCGACTTTGAAAAACATATTTTGACATGAAAATAAAAGTACTGTCTCTTTAAAAATTTTAATTGTGACCCTTCGCCACCTTAAACCTGCCAAATTGCAGTTTTAGCCTATGGGAGACCTCCTATAACCTTTAAGGAGTGTTTTTGAAAATTTTTGAAATTGTTTGAATCGAACGATTTTTATTAGATCAAAGATGGGCCCATTCAATCCAAAATGGTCCATTGAAAAAGCATTTTTTTTAAATTGGATGGTCGAATTTCGAAGAATTCGACCCTTGATAACTCTCCCCTAAAGGTCCATAATTAAGAAGCCTCTTCAACTTGCCTCATGTGTGGGAAATGTTCCTTCCTGACCCAAAGTTGTCAGTTGGACCTGGAGTCCCTGCATCAACTTGTACTAAGAGCTATTTTTAGTATTCATGTATTTCTTCAATTGTCTAAATGCCATCAAACCCCTATTTGAAGCATGGTATACCTTTTATCCAATGGCCTCTTCTCCATTTTTCCTCTTTGCCCGAACTTCCTCTTTTCCTCTTTACTTCTTCACTTCTTCTTTAAAGGACTACTTTTCATTTGTATGTTTTTGCCACTTTTTCTCCTAGCCACCTTTATTATTTCAACATTTTCTCTTCATATTGCTTTCTTGTTGCCATCCTTCCTCTATACATTTCCTCTTCTGTTGTCCACTACTTTTCCATTTTCTTTCTTGTGTGCCACTATTTATCTACCACATTTTATTTTCTATACTTGCTTTTTTAATATAACCTCCCTTTTTGTTTTCCAGCGGTTGCTTTAATTTTCTCTCCACTTCCTCCATTATGTTGTTCTTCCACTCCTTGTTGTCTCTCATTACATTTTCACTTTTTCCCTCATACGTGGCTCTCTGGTATAGGTGTTATGTTATTTCAGTGTTAGATGATTTGCCTTTCTTTCCCGCAAATTTAATTTCCCATTTGAAAATGCCATGTTTTGTACATTGTACATTTTTTGATTGTGTTCTCTGCAGTCACAATCTGCAATACTGCCGACAACACACAGACATGTGTGACACGTGACACAGCTGAAAGCAGAAGAGAGGCAGGTGGCAGAATGGCAAATTATTACAGAAAGTTTAATGCAGAATTCATCTCACTTGCGTCTCTATGCAGGACCCGGAATATGTTAAAAAGAAGGTCAAGCAAGATATATCAAAACAACCAGTGGCACAACACTGGATGCAGGCAAAACAAACCATCTCTGCTTTTAAATGTATGCCTATTGACTGCATCAGGATCCCACGCAGGGGAGGGGATGTTAATCGCTTACTGCTGCAGAAGGAAGCCTTTTGGACACATGAGCTGGGATGTGTGGCCCCTAGGGGATTGAATACTGCGCTTCACTTAAATTGTTTTTTAGCCACTAGATAAATCCTAGTCTCTTCCAGGTGTTATTCTGTTTTTCAATATAGATGTGTAAAAACCGTATTTTTTTAGAGGATAAACTTTTTACATAGAAAGATGTGTTGTTGACACATTGAAACATTTAGTAACCTTTTACAATTGGATATGGGTAAAATAATATAGTATGTACTTTGTATCTATCCAGATAATTGTATGGCAAAGATTGTTTTTAAGCAAGTTTTAGCACTAAATTAACACTACTTTTAGCACTTTATTTGTCTTATTACTTGATATATTTATGAAACATATGTTTGCTAAATTATTATGGATGGACATGAGTCTTTTTTCAGCCTAACTTACTATGTTACTATGTTACTATATTATCTACTGGTTTAGAGCCAGCCATACAAGAGTTAATTACACTGTGATGTCACTGGCACATGACTAACAATGTCGGTGGAGGTTATTTAAGTGGTGATTTGAAATGTGTATGTATACCTTGAAAAAGGTCCGATTGGGGACCGAAACGTCTGTTGGGCATACCATGCTATAATATAATACAACATTTTTTCAACAGAAAGACTTCCAATAATATCTACAACGTCAGATATGTTTTCACCCTAAATTTCACCCAGATTGACATTCAAGCTACCGTTTCGGGTCAACCTAGTCCAAACTAGTTCCAAGCATCCCCAGGGGCCCAGACACACATTTTGGAACCTCTGCCTTATGGTATAAGCAAGTCCAACATAACAGCAATTTTCAGATGTAAATTTTTTTTTTACAGAAAGATATTTGTATGGAATGGAAAACCTGGATATTTTGGACATCAATAAAGGTATGATAATTTATGTTACATCATTTTAATTTCCTAACAGCTTTAGCAAAATTAAAGTCTTATAAGTCCTTTTGTATTCATTATAGGGACGGGCCTGGATCTATTTGAGGGAGACATCATGTTGGCTGATGTAAGTTCAAATTAACCAAGTAAATCTTACAATGTAGTAGGACTAGAACAATACCAAATATATTATGTAAATAGATGTAATGCTTGTACTTTATAACTGTTAATACTGAAATGTTTTCATAAAACAGGGCATAATGTACTATAATAATCAGCACAAAGTTTGGCGGTGCATATTTCATTTTGTACATAATAACACTATTATTTACATATGCAAAATGACCACCCCTTCTTTAAATCAATACCTAGAAACTAATATGCTCCTTTTGTCTTGAGGCACAATTGAAGGCCTCAAATAGGCATAGGCAGAAGAGAAATCTGCTGAGGTGCAATGTTGGGGGCGCTTGGACCTTAAGGCAGGTTTCTCTTCTGCCTCTACATCTGGCCCTGATCGGGAAGTGGCGGAAATGAGGAGGCATGCCTGCATAGGTGTGAACAGGGGAGAGTTGATGAACAGTGTGGGGGAATGTGGTTGCTGAGCAGAAGGTTGTGGTGGCTGACACCAGGGGCTTTGCCTTGGGTGGCAATGTCCATTGGTCTTGCTCTGGTACAATTATTTGTGCTCCTACAAAAGAGTATAAAGCTGGGCCTCTCCCTGCATAGACAGTACAGTCTGCGTTTCATAGAGTTGCATTCAGGACAGGCAGGAGATGGCCATCTCAAGGGTATCCTCTGGTATTTCAGAACACGCAAGCTGGGAAGTACAGGAGGAAGTAAATTAAATGTGCATTACATATGTATTTGTATTTGTCAAAGATGGAATGTGTCAGTATAACTTTAAGGGGCAGATTTATTAAGTGTCAAATTGAAAACTCTACATGAATTTCTAAGTGAATTTTCTAAATGTTTTTTTATGGTCAAAACTTTGAAATTTTAATTGTGAATTATCCAAACTCATTTCAAATTTAAATTTGAAATACATTTTCGAGATTTATCAAACTCTGGCACTTTAAAAATTAAAATTCAATTATTCGCCACATAAAACCTGCTGAGTTCATGTATAAGTCAATGGTAGAGGTCCAGATGCCAATTTGGACATGTTACTAGCCTTCCTGACATTCAAGTTTGTTTCAGAGAAAAAACTCAAATTGAGTTGAGTTTGTTTCAAATTCGGTAAAATTCATGCGAGTTTTAGATATTCTATTTTTTTCTTAAATAACCTTCCCAATTGAATTTCAAGTTTATTCAAATTTATTAGAGTTTAATAAAAGAGGCTCACATGAATTCATATTTCAATCTTTGATAAATGTGTCTCTAAGTGGTTGCAACATTTTCTGATTTAAACTAACAAACTGAAAAGTAACATAAAAATTCATCTATAAAACACAATGCAATATGAGAGCAAATTAGCCCCCATTTTAGTAAATTATTATTTTAGGAATAAAAATCAGTCTATATTGTATACGTACTGGATCATATAACTAGAAAACCATTATCCAGAAAGCCCTGAATTAACAGAAGGTGATCCTCCAATTAAGAAAATAATGCAGATTTTTTAAAATAATTAATTATTTTTATTGTATTTAACACGTATTTATAAGATGCCAACATTTTCTGCAGCATTGTACAATAAATGGGTGTATATATTAAGCATACTAGAATAGCAACTCAAGAGGTAAAGCTTATGATTTCCTTTTTCTCTTTAATATCAAAACATCACTTTGTACTTGATGGTAACTAAGCTGCATGAATCCATATTGGTGGAATAATGTTTAATTGATTTCTAGGAGGCTTAAGGTATGGGGATCCAAATTCCTGAAAGGTCCCTTATCTGTAAAACACAAGGTCCAAAGCATAGATAGTAAGAACACAACACATCACAGTATACCTTACAACAGGCAATATTCAATTTGATGGAAAAACTTAAAATGTTGACTCTTTCAAGTCTTCTTGGAATGTCTCATGGAATTTAATCTGTCCCTATACATATGAATATACTTCAATTTAACGGAACATACTTATTAATCTCTTCACACAGACACACCAAAGAAACTCAGTCATTGGAGATCAATATAGGTGGCCAATACCTGTTCCGTATTTTTTAGAGGATAATTTAGGTAAGTGTGTAAATACTGTATGTAACATTCCTGTGTTGTTGTGTTATTATTGGCAAAAAAAGTGTGATTTATGCCAATCACATACAGTGGCAGTCACACTTCTGTGCTAGTGGTGTTCCAAGTACAAAATTTAAGATGATGCCTAATTTATCAGAGACTTTAAGGAGAAGGAAATGCTTGCAGCACTTGGGGGTGCCAAATGTTAGGCACCCCCAAGTGATTTTATTGACTTACCTGAAACCCCCGGGCCAGTGCTCCAATTAGCAGAAAACTGCACTGGCCCAGGATTATACCAGTGAGAACCACGGTGCGATCCACTTCCGTCTTTCTCCTTCTTCGCGCAGTTGCGCATGTGCAATAGAACGAAAACCCAAACTTTAATTAAAAAGTTGGCTATTTCGTTCTACTGCAGAAGATGGAAGTGCATCGCTCCGTGGTGCTCACTGGTATAACCCTGGATCGGTGCAGTTTTCTGCTGATTGGAGCACCAGCCCGGGGTTTCAGGTAAGACAATACAATCACTTGGGAAAGCCTAACATTTGGCACCCCAAAGTGCTGCAAGTCTTTCCTTCTCCTTTAAAAAGAGCCATAAAATAGTGCTTACAGGGCCACATGAAATATTTCGAAAATTAATGATGGCTGCTGATAAAATAGATGTGAATTTGCACATCCGCCCTTAGGGTCTGATGTAAATAAAGAACAATCAGTGTTGTATAAAAAAGATAATAATATAGTGTAATTTAAGCATTTCCTTACACAGAGATGTACAGTAGTCTGAGATATGAGGGGCAAGGTACACATTTCTGGTTAAAAACTAACTGAAGTAGTAGTAAATAAATTGCTAAACTTTCGATTTCTCTTTTACAAGACTTATAAAACAATTACTGGATGCTTACTCCTGGTTCAGGATGTCCTAGAGCTTGCGGGCAATTAAAAAAAACTACTGTTAGCTCTATTAGCTCACACCTTTGGTAGAGAAACTATTTCAGTGCAACAAGTGACTGTGGTGTTTATACAAA
>CM044441.1:113791230-113824313 GCA_024363595.1 Xenopus borealis
CCTGCTAATAAAGCACTGTTATACTCTCCTCATCCTCGGCTACCAAACACAACAGTGACCTTTAAGTTATGCCTTCTTGGAATCCATGTTCTGGCTTTTATACTGTAAAATAACTAATTAACTAGTGCAACTATCAAACCTATAGTTTTTGAACACTTATGTACACAGCAGTCATATTGTAATTTTTATGTTTTTTTGTGTATATAAACTTCTTTTGTTTTAGACATCAGTGCAAAAGCAGCAGTTGAAGAAGCTTTTGAACGTTATCGACTGAAAACCTGTATTGATTTTAAACCATGGGAAGGGGAACAGAATTATATCTCTGTCTTTAAAGATAACGGGTAGGTACCAATAAATCCTATTGTTCATAATTGATGTGTGAACTATGTTCCTTCAAAAAGCATTTACCTAATATTTTAAAAAAACATAGCTTAATCTTGGTTTGTCCTGATCAGTCCTAAGTGGTCTAAACATTACTGTTCTGTTAATATGACAGATGGCTTGGTATGTACACGTGGATACATATTTACATGATACCTTCACATGAACCAAAACATTTTATTTTCTTCAGCTGTTATTCTTATGTTGGGAATTTACGACGAGGAAAGCAAAATCTCTCATTGGGAAGCGGCTGCGATCAAGTATCCACAATTCAACATGAGTTTCTTCATGCTCTGGGATTTTGGCATGAACAGTCCCGCGCTGACAGGGATGACTATGTCACTATTGTGTGGGACAGGATTCAACCAGGTATTGTCTCATGTCTCATGTTAAATCACATGAAAACATTTTCTTTAAAAAATTAAAATATTTGTAATTTATGTAAGTATAGTTTTATTTATATGCAACTTTGTCAAACAATTTCATATAATATTATTTCTGGAGAACATGGGTTGCAGTCAGACAGTTTACAATGAAAGTTGGCCTTTCAGAAACTTTAACAGTGATCAGTAATTGTTAGTCAATTATTGAAAGGACTGGATAATATAAGTGGTTTGTTGTACTCGCGTTCCCTTTAACTTGTAGTTCTTACAGGGCTCTGCCATATCTAGACAATTGGATAACAAAGCTTGGGTCTCTAGGAAACCAAGTTATTAGACCATCTATCATTCATTGGTAGAAGTTTAGGGCAATGGCATATGCGGTACTTTGCCCACCTCTGTGGTAGTCACTTCCTATAGAATAGCACAGGAAATACTCTGCACAGACATTATCTGCTTCAGTGGTGACTGTAGACAGCTGTGTGTTTTTCAAAACACCACATACACTAGATTTTGTTATTAGCACACTACATGCCTACCATTACATTGTTGGGGTACAGTGGCGGAACTATGAACTAAACACCTGCACCCTGGCCTAGGAATAACTAGTTCTATTATTGTTGGAGTGCAAATGATTGTAAAATTTACAATATGTTACCATACCTCCCATCTGCCCCATTTTGAGCAGGACAGTTTCGCTTTTGACAGCTCAACCTGCAGTCTGGCATTTATACTGAAATGTCCCGACTTTCTATTTGATCTCCTGCACTGAACAGCCAGAAAAAGAGCCCAGAATAGATAGATACTTTTGTAACAGTTTTATATTAGAAGGTTTCTTGGGAGAACTGAGACTCACATCTTAGAATCCAATTTACCTTCATTAGCAAAATTGTATTAACACATAAAAACCACATATATGTATTCAATCTTTCATAACCTGGCAAAGTTTGTAAAATGGGCATGGTAATTAGGGAGTGTGGCCACAAAAATGGGCATGATCAACAAAATTTGCCACATCCCATGGGTCAAAACTTTTTGTCCCTCTTTCTGTTTCCAAAATGTTGGGAGGTACGTGTTACGATGTTCTGACAAAATGGTCCCAATAGTTGATAGGATAGGTCTAAAATTTTTAGTCATGAAATGATCAAATTGGACCAACACAAAAACATTCTAAATATGAATGCCAGAAGTCTACTGAACAGTTTGATGATCAATATTCATAGATTTACCAAACTATATGGTGTATGGAAATTTACATGGGCAAAAACAAGTAACAAAGAGCAATGCAGAATAAAATCACTAAAATCAATGCTTTTTTGCCTAGTGAAATCAGCAGTCAACAGTTTGAATATTTTAGCCTGGCCAAATAAGTTTTTTTTATGCAGATCTGCAAATGAAATAAAATGCCCAAAAATGCATCACAATTCAATATAAAAAAATCACTGAAATAACCTAATAAAACTAAAGCTATTCAAAAAAATCATGATCCAATAAAACAAGCTACAAAAGTGAGCAAGAGCGAGTGTATTCTTGGCAAAATGTGTTTTGTATGTGTGTGTGGTCTGATGTGTGAACCTCCCCCCATCCCCTAAAAATGTATTTGTCTGTATTTGTAAATGTGTGTATTTGTGTAAAAAGTTTGTCTGTGTATGTTACACTAACTTGGGGTATGCAAGCTACAGATCCATCTTCAGACACACTGGAGGACTGGAGGCACGGAAGGAAACAGTCATCAGGGTGATCCAGATTGCTTGAGGGAGGAGGAAGTGAAGGCAACAGCAGGACACATAGTTTCCACATGTCTGCTGTGCCTATGGGGCCCCTGTGCAATTGCGCCCCAGGGGCCACTTGTCTCCCCACTCTCCTCGTTGTCTACGGCTAGCGAAAGAGCAAAGAAGGAGTAAGTGACTTTAAAAGCTGCTCCTCCACCCCAATTGTAGTATCTACAATCTGCATTTCCACAGATGATAGATTAATAGCTTGTTTAAAGAATCGGTTAGCCGATAGAATCATTCGCAGGGTGGCAAAATCTGCCCTTGTATTTCCAGCTAAAGGCTGCATAAGTACACAAATCTAACTGTCTTTTCCTACAGCTGCACTAGCACTAGCCTTGATATTGTTCCTTTTTTATTATCCATTCCTCTGAGGCAGGGAGGCAGATTCATGAAAGTTAGAACTTAAGAAAATCTGAAAACACAGGTAGGTCTCAAATTCCTTCTTCTGTGATTCCCAGCCTTGTTGCTGTGCTCCTGACCCCTTTTTGTCTGTCCTATTGGATTTTCTGGTTGCAACCTTTTCTTGGACTCTACTTTCCTGCTGCCTGACTCGACCTTTAGCCTGATCACTGGACACAGTTTATGGCTGCCGAATCCTGCTGTGTCTGGCTAGTATGTTTCTTTATATTTTCAATGTGCACCTGTTTAGTTACTTTGTCTCATTGAGGGGTAAGTAGCAACTTAGGGGTGTTTGCCTGGGGGGGGAAGTAGGCTGGGGTGAGGGGGGCTTATGGGGGAGGGTGACATGGGGTTTACATGACTCTAAGGGGCTGATTTACTAAAGGTCAAAGTGAATATTAAAATTCAAAAAATTAGATTTTCGAAGTAATTTTCTTGATAATTCGACCATCGAATAGGCTACTTCTAGCATTCCATTTCGAATGGTCGAATAGTAAAATCCTTCGACTTAATCGAAATACTTACCCAAATTAAACCTGCCAAAGTGCTATGTTAGCCTAGGGGGACCTTTGAGAGCATTTTTCTACGTTTGATTGTATGCAAAAATCGTTCGAATTGATCGATTCGAATGATTAAATTGTTCAATTGAATGATTTTACTTTGACCGCAGAATAGCCAATTTTTTTTAAAAAAATACTTTGACTTCAATAATCAAAGTTGAAGTATTTCACTTCGATGGTTGACTTTAGAATAATTTTCCAATTCGAAATTCGAGGCTTGGTAAATCAGCCCCTAAGACTCAGTTCTGCTATTTATGAGTATACCCCGGTTCCCCAACATACAGGCTCCCATCTGATTGTTTCACTTCAGTGTCTGATCATTACACCAAGCTTTCCTTAGTCAATGAGTGACCACTGATTGCAAAGTTTTATTTCACACTTGCTGTGTCAAATCCATCTCAGTATCATCAAACAGCAATATCAACATTGTATAATCCACTCCAACTGTGGCTCAAGGTAATAAAGGAATATTATTGTTTCTAAATAAAAAAAAATTAAAACTATTAATTTTGGGGTAAACAGAAAAGTCTGAGTATTGCAAAGCACAATCACTTTACAAAGAAATATTGTTCATATTAGAGAAAAGCACTTGTTTAGCTATTTATAAAGTTAGGAGTTGATATAAATGTTACCATGTTACAGTTGTGACCAGTTAATAAGTTTGCTCAAGATTCTTTAGTACATCTGTGTTCGTATTAGGGATGCACCAAATGCAGGATTCGGTTTGTGATTCGGCCAGGATTCGGATTCGGCTGAATCCTTCTGCCTGGCCGAACCGAATCCAAATCCTACTTTGCATGGGCAAATTAGGGCCAGGGAGGGAAATCGCATGACTTTTTGGCACAAGACAAGGAAGTAAAAAATTTTTTTCCCTTCCCACCCATAATTTGCATATGCAAATTAGTGTTTGGTTAGGTATTCGGCCAAATCTTTCTGGGAGGATTCAGGGGGTTTGGCCGAAAACTAGTGGATTCGGTGCATCCCGAGTTCGTACATAAAATTATTCAGTATCACTATATGTATATATATATATATATATATATATATATATATATATATATAATACACAAAAGCCGTAAATATCTTGTAAATTATATCCTTATAAATGGTGAGTTCTGATGTCATCAGTTATAAACAGTGAGTTCTGATGTCATTTCTGTCACATGACTCACGGAAACTTGTGTATTATAATAAATAAAGTACCCCCAGTTGCAAAATATGAGGATATTAGAAGTTACCTTGGAGTTCCATGACCTGTATAAAAACACTCTGCCTTCGGCCTCGTGTTCTTATGTGGTCATGAAACTCCTCGGTAACTTATAATATCCTTATATTTTACAAGAGGGGGTACTTTATTTACAATATATGTACTAAATTGTACTATAAAATAGACTCTTTAAACTTACTAAATGATAGACATAAAATAAACTGTTTAAACTTACTAAATCATAGACAAACTGAATTTATATATTGTTTGCCTTTCTTAGGAAAGGAGCACAACTTCAATGTGTATGATGATACACAAACAGACTCTTTAAATGTGCCATATGACTACACTTCTATAATGCACTATAGTAAAACAGCCTTCCAGAATGGGATGGAACCAACCATTATTACTAAGACTTCTACTTTCAGTGATGTGATTGGACAGAGGATGGATTTTAGCGACTATGATCTTGAGAAACTGAATCGATTGTACAACTGCTGTGAGTTTTCTACTACAAACTTTCTACTGCCACCTGTTGCCAAACAACTGCAAGACTCTTTGTTTGCAGCTTAGTATAATTGTTCAGATGAATATTATAAACAGTTTGACCTCACTAACAGACCTGGGCCAAGGAAAGAAATAAAAACCCTACAAAATTAACATTTTATATCTCCATGCAGCAAGGAAAGAGAATGTATTTGCTAGCTGGGAGGTTGTGAAAACAAGAAAAATGTCAGAATTCAAATGCATGAACACATCTATGGGCCTTTTTTCTAGTGTTTTTTTATTTCTTGCTTTCATAAACAAACTAAACAAAGCACGCAGTGAAATTTTAGTGCAGATCATGCAGACAATTTTCACCATTTTAAAACTCAAAACTTTAAACCTAAAACGCAAACTTCTCTGTAAAACTGTTTCAGGCAAAAATGTGCAATTCACTATTTCTTACAAAGACCAGTTTGCAAGGAATATTTCCATAATTTGTTTACAACTAATTGTATTGTTATTTCAGTTTCTATCTATCCCCACCTTTTTTTTAATAAATAATAGCTGATATGAGCATATACTAAGTACTATTAAATATATGTCGAAAAGGCAGGCAGATATTGAAATTGATGTTTATATGCATGTTTATCCATTAGAATACAGTTGTACACTGATGTTTTCTCCTTTTTAACACCTAGCCTCCAGCATTACCTTTATGGACACATGTACCTTTGAGTACAATAATATCTGTGGCATGGTACAAGGTACAGGAGATAATGGTGACTGGAATCGTGTTCTTCATAGTGCCGCTGGGCCCAGTTATGATCATACTCACCTAGGGAACTACAAAGGTAGGTGATTACTTATCTGTTACTTTTCTTTTGGTTTTTGGCACTCTGGCATGAAATGTACATCCATGTTGAATAACAAATATTTTAGGACCCCTAAACTTTGGGAAAAAGACAAGTTTTGTGAAACTGCATGTCACTAAGGGGCAGATTTACTAAATTCACGTAAATAATTTGAAGTTCGATCGAATTTAAATTAAATTCGAATCTTCGAATATGCAAATTAGGCAAATTCGTCCATCAACTATTTGAATTCGAATAATTTGAATATTCAAATAAAATTTTATTCCAATATTCGACTATTCAATGGTCGAATTACTTCCCCTTTAAAATTTTATTCAACCACCTACTTCGGCAGAACCAAGCTACTGAATTGGTAATCATTAGTTTTGATCAAATAAAAAATATTCGATCGATCGATTAGATTGTATCGATTGATCGAATTGCGGTAAAATCCATCAAATTCGAAGGATTTTACTTCCCTTTTATTCATATGGTCAAATTTCAAATTTTCTTTAATTGACATTCAACCAATGATAAATCTACCCATAAGTGTCCCACTGAACCCCCTAAAACAGGTCCAGACTGAGAATTAAAATAGTCCCTGGCATTTCAGGTACACAGAGGCCATTTAGGCCCAAACAGCCCCCACTAGCCCACTAATTACTGACTTTCTATGGCACCTTATAGCAGCCCCTCTGGCATTTGCCAGAACCCACATGCCAGTCCAGGCCAGCTCTATACCTCCTGGGCCCTTCAGCAATCACAGGGTTTACTTTCTCCATAGTTAAAACCCATGATATGTTATAATTTGGCAGACATCAAAATTGAATTACTATTTACAATTTCTCTCAGCAGATCTTCTTTCTGTTACATCTGTAAGGTTCTCATCATATTCCTTTTGGTTTTCCAAACAGACAGCGGTTATTACATGCACTTCAGCACCAGTACAGGTAATGCTGGGGAAAAGGCTCTGCTGGAAAGCAGACTATTCTATCCAAAAAGGGGATTTCAATGTCTGGAGTTCTTCTATTACTACAATGGTAATGAGAATGATGCACTGAATATCTGGATCAAGGAATATACAAAAGCCTCTCCCAATGGCATTCTGACATTCATCACCAGCATTAAGGGTAAGAAATGTAAATAAATTAATTTGTATGTGCCAGAAACACATAAAGGCACACTCACTAATTGAAGTGCAGTGTGCAAAGTGCTATAGTGAAAGCAAATTGCTATGTTTTCTTACCCACAATGCAGGATGTTCTCTACTGTGGATACAATTGTGCTGAAAGTTGGTCTGGTTGGCATACTTTCCAGCTTTTGGCATCAAAACAACTAAATTGTTTAGGCTTTTGCTTAGTCAAGTGCTGCTGGCTGCTGTGGGAACCCATTTAATAGGTAGTGGCTTCAGGGTTTGATTGAGCTAACAGGTGCACTGCAAGGATTACCTTTAGATGCAACTACAGTTAATGAATGATTCAGACAACGACTGTGGCAAAAATGCCACAACTGAACTTGCTGTTCATAAATGGGACCTATGGTTTAACAGCAATATATATGTTTATATCTTTAAATGCAACACATCTGTTTCATGTGTCATTTTAGTAAACTTTTCTAAACTTTAAAGGGGTTGTTCATCTTTTAGACAATAAAACTAATTTAACACCTGGTGTCATAAAAAGCATTTTTGTGATTTATTCTTTTATTACAATAAACTCAATTGATTGAGCGTTCAAAGTACTAAGTGAACGCACCTGCAGCTTTGTATCCATAAAGGTAGACATAAACTACAAACATGAGCCATATATTGTACTCATGAAAGGAGACCGAGTGCAATTATTAGCTCAACAGCAAACCAGTTCAGGTGACTTAAGTGTAGGCAACAGGTAATGTACCAATTAAAACTTAACCTTTAATACACTTGCTAAAAACCACCAAATCGCTGTGGCCACGCCATTACGCCAAATGCAAGCTGTCCCCCACCGTCCACCTATGCTTCCCTACGTTTTTAGGTGTGACCTATGCCCCTGACGAAGCCGGTAGACCGGCGAAACGCGTAGGGCAGCGTAGGTGGACGGTGGGGGACAACTCCCATTCGGTCCCAACGTAGCTAGGTAGAATTGGCGGTTGGGAGATTTGAATGTCTAAGGGTGGGGGCTGATGTAGGTTAACATCTGATTACTACCTTAATGTGTTAAATTGAAGAGATCGTTTTTCACCGGACTCGATGCTAGCTACTTTTTTGGCTGGGCACTTTCAACTTAGAAAGATGAGATCCGAGCATCATTAGCAACAAAGTAATTGAGAGTAATGATGCTCTGTATGCTATACCTTATTGTTGCACTTTAATCCTCCGCACCTCCTCCTACAGCAGCTTTTTAACTATTTGTTTTTTAAGGCAAAAGTCCTGCACTGCATCACTTAAATATGCAAGTGAGTCTGTTGTTGTTGTGTGTTTTGTTTGGCGTAATGGCATGGCCACAGCGATTTGGTGGTTTTTAGCAAGTGTATTAAAGGTTAACTTTTAATTGGTACATTACCTGTTGCCTACACTTAAGTCACCTGAACTGGTTTGCTGTTGAGCTAATAATTGCACTCGGTCTCCTTTCATGAGTGCAATATATGGCTCATGTTTGTAGTTTATTCTTTTATTACTTAAAATTTTAGCTTTCAGAGATACATACCATAGAAGTGATTGTCTCTACAAAAACTCTCAGTCCTATCCCATGTGATCTGAGATCGTAGGACATGCTCTGTGTAAAAGATACAGGTTGCCATATAAGGAAGTTGACAAATGAATCTAAACTGGGCATGCTATCTCTCTCCTGCTTATTTGCATATCTTTGATCTGATTGGCAGAATCTTGCCAGCCAATGAAACTGAAGATATGCAAATGAAGCAGGAGAGAGAGATAGCATGCCCAGTGCAGATTCAGTTGTTAACTTCCTTATATGGCAACCTGTATACTTTTACACAGAGGGGCAGATTTACTTAGGGCCAAATTTTAGTAAAAAACTTCGAAATTCAATCTACTAAGTATTTTTAAAGGGTGTTTTCGATTGAAAATGGACCTATTTCGATCGAATAGGTCCATTTTCGATTGAATAAAAAAATTGTTCAATTCGATCGAACGACTCTCCGCAAAATCCTTCGAATTCTTGGAACTCACCCCCCTTCAGCTATCCCCTGTGTTAGTTAACAAGAACAAGAGACACCCAAGCTGCTACACACAGAATTTATTTAAGGGGAGGGATAATGGTGCTGCCTGAGGGGACCTGAAGAAAAGACAATTTACAGGTAAGAAATTACAACCTTTCTTCAAGTCCCCCGGCAGCACACACTAAGAGATTTTGAAAAGATCAAGGGGAGGGAACACAAGCCGCCTGCAAAAATTTCTGACCAAAAGTAGCCTCCCTTGAAGAATATATGTCCAGCTGATAATGCTTGGAGAATGTATGCATCAAAGTCCATGTTGCAGCCTTACAAATCTGTTCTTCCAATGTCTCTGCTCTCCGTGCCCATGATGTGGCAACTGCTCTAGTCGAATGCAGCTTAATCCGGGCAGGAGGAGACAAACTCCTAGATTCATAAGCCAGAACAATAGCCTGCTTGAGCCACCTTGAAATCGTAGGTTTAGATGCAGCCAATCCTCTAGATGGGCCTGAGAATATAAGGAAGAGGTTATTAGATCTTCTAAACTGTGCCAATCTAGACAGGTAAAGCACCAAACAGCGTCTGACATCCATCTTATGAAGTTTGCGTTGTTTATCCCCCACTGGATGCGGATAAAAAGAAGGAAGAACAATCTCCTGGGAAGAATGAAAAGTTGAAGCCACTTTAGGAATGAATGTAGATGGAAGTCTCATCACCACCCTATCCGGAAAATTCTGAAGAAAAGGCTCCTCAATAGAAAGACTCTGCAACTCACCCACTCTTCTAGCCGAAGTGAGGGCTATCAAGATTATAGTCTTTAGCGTCCGCAACTTCATATGAATAGATGATAAAGGTTCAAACAGATCTTCAGATAGAACCCACAAGAGAAGGTTCAAATCCCAAGGTGGACAAATATCTCTAATAGTAGGTTTCAACCTGCCAGTCACTTTAATGAACTGTTTAATCAGATGATTATCGTCTAGTGAAACGCCTTTCCCTGCCTCTAAGGCAGCCACTTGAACTTTAAGAGTAGCTGGCTTCAGGCCCATATGAAAACCATCCGAAAGGAATTGCAGAATTTGGGGAACCGAGGCCTCATGTGGATCAATAGAATGAGCTTTACACCAGAAAGAAAATCTTCTCCAGATTCTATTATAGATTTTTTTGGTCCCCACCTTTCTGCTGTGAATCATAACTGCAACAACATCAGTAGACAGGTCATGCTGAGTCAGGGACTGCCATTCAGGATCCATGCTGACAGAGCCAGCCTGCTGGGGTTTGGATGGTGCACTGGTCCCTGGTGAAGCAGAGTCCTTCTGGAGCTCAAGAGAAATGGATCCTCCTCCGCCATTTCCAACAGAAGGGAGAACCAAGCCCTCCTTGGCCAGTATGGAACCACCAAAATGACTCTGGCTCTGTCCAGCCTGATCTTCCTCAGTACCATGGTTATCATCGGAAGTGGAGGAAATATGTAACCCAGAACATCTCGCTAGCATTGAATCATGGCATCCACTGCTGCTGGTCTGTCGTGTGCATACAGGGAATAGAATCTGTCTAGCTTGGCATTTTCCCTTGTAGCCATAAGATTTACAGTCAGGAGACCCCACCGCTGAACCAGAAGTTGAAATATAGCTGGACTGAGAGACCACTCTCCAGGCATCACTAGTCTGTGACTCAGAAAATCTACCCTGACATTCTCCGAGCCCTTTATATATATCGCCTGCAGTGTCTGCAGATGCATCTCTGCCCAGCATAAAATCTTCAAGGTCAGATCCAGTAATCTCTGGCTGCGGGTTCCTCCTTGCCTGTTCAAATGAGCCACTGCCTGCCCTCTGGTCAGATATGCAGTTGCCTTGAAAGCTCTCCAAACAGCCAGGAGCTCCCGGTGATTGGAGGAAAGGGATGCCTCCTGAGGAGACCATATGCCCTGCCAGATGGTGAGAATGAGCCATCATTCTATGACCCATGAAACTCCTTTGGATAAATTCGGGTCCCTCCACCACCTGTGAGAGTGTATTAAATGAGGAGCTAGCGTCATGGGATTGTCCAGAGAGCTCTCTGTGCCATCCCAACTTCTCAATATTGCTCTCTGCAGAAGCCTCATATGCAGTCTGGCCCATGACACCACTTCTATGGTTGCTGTCATTGCTAACAAGGCTGACATGGCCTGCCTGATCGAGACTACCCTTCGTTGAGAGAGACTTGACAAGGAACTGCACAGGCTGACCTTCCTCAGCTGAGGAAAGTAAGTACCACTTCGTTCTGAGTCCAGCAGGACCCCCAAGAACTGCTTCCTCTGAGACAGGATAAGATCTGACTTCTGGTAATTGATCTTCCAACCCAGAGACTCTAGATAAGAAATCGTTCTTTGTAGATGACTGAGCAGTAGACCGATGTTCTGTAATGTTGGAATTTGCACCTAAGAGAAGGAGCCTGTGGCCATGATATAACTGGGATGAGATAAGGGCCAGGGTTTGGAGAAATGTCCCCAGCTGCCAGCAATAGAAAGGAGAGACAGATTAAGTGAGAGCGGGATTTGTAAATTCTTCGTATGAAGAGATGGAGTTTCATGGAATAGCTAAACAGAGTACTGTATATACTTCATGTGTGGAGAGGGAAGGAGAGGAAAAGAGAGCCTGAGATTTGTATAGGTTTGTGAGTTAATGTAACATCTGTTATACTGTATTGTCAATAGATGGCAGTGTTGTGCGGGATAGTCATGTGACATACAAGTTCCCTGTGTTTGCTGTGTTCTGTTATAATAAAGTTTTTGTTGAGAGCTGTGTAAAAAGCCACACCACAGAGACTGTCTGTCTGCCTTTTGCTTAGCATCCAGAAAGGTTTTTCTATCAATAACTGCTATTTTCTAGTAATTGTGAAACATTAGCACTTAAAGTGGACCCGTCACCCCAAAAAAATATTCAAAATCCTATTTCATCACATTAATCAAGCAAAATAAACATTAATTACACTACATAAATTATTTTAATCTTGTTTTCTTCAGTCTGGGAATTCATAATTATAGCAAGCAGGCAGGAGCCATTTTGTGGACACTGTTATTAAGGCAAGCCTTGCTTAAACTCAAAATTTTATTTGTACACCAGAATGGCTGACCCGATGTCCATTCCCATGCCCAGGCTACACAATTAAATGGTTAAGAGAACTGGAGGAATGTGTGGGGAGCAGTGACATCTAGGAAGTGCTGAATGGAAATGTAACCCTTTCTTGGCCAATATTAACCAAACCAACTAGCATAGGTAGAGCATTGGTTACACGCGACTCTTTCACTCTCAGGTAGGGCTTTCGCTAAGTGGAAAATCACGTGTGAGGTAGTTGAACTACAACTCGATACTGCATATAGTGTGTAATAAAGGTTGTTGGACGCCAGGGGTTCTTTGTGCAAACAAATAGAACAGTTTATTTACAATAGCAGCACAGGGTATCATATACTCACAGACAGTGGTATTAAATCAGCAATGCTTAGCACAGGTACAGCGTAGCTTATGCCCTCAGGTAGGATATGAGGATGGGAGTTGTAGTTGCACCAGCCAGGTTATCAATGCCCATGTGGTCCGGATCCCACCAGCAAGATCAGGTGACTCAGGGGTTAAGTACTCTTCCTGCAGTCCCTATGTCTGAGGTCCCTTCACTTCAGGCAAGGTAGAGCCTGGGGGAGAGCTACTCCCTACTATCCTCCTTGATGGGGCTTGAGCTGCCCTTTCTCTCTTCCCTCTCTATCTCACCTCTCCTAGAGAGTGCTATGACAGGAATATCTTAACTCTGACTATTCCTCGTTCACGGGGCCCTGTTCCCCGACTTAATACTTGTAGTACCGCTAAAGGTGTGCTGTCCCTTTAGGGTAGAGCGCCTCTGGGGCCCGGTTGGCACCCAGGCTCAATGGAGCACTGCCCTCCTCCTCTGCTGCAGGCCAAAGAGGAAGTGCCACTCCCTGCAAGCACCTTTATTACTGCACTGCAGGGGTGGATCACAACCTGTAGCCAATAATATGAAACAATCTAGCCACCTGGACTTTAGTCCAATAGAAGGCAGCTAGTGAAAGGGCAAGGGAAGAAGCCATAAGGGCCATGGTACTTATGGGTCCCTACAGAAAGTTAAAGTAATTATCTGCCCCACCTCTATGCCTAAGGCATAGAGGAGGGACAGAAAATATTTGATTGACAGCTGACATTTTTAAATGAGCTTAAAACAGCTATGGATGCTTTAATAAAAATTTGAATTTGGATTTCATGTTTAATTTGAAAAGGACTTTTATTATACAGATTTTTGTGTCTGGGTGACAGGTCCACTTTAAGAAGTGTTAGCACTAATGTCATGCTCATGCCATCACCTATGCTGCCTGTTTTTATATGTAGCTGATTGGGAAAACCAGAGCACAATTGACTTATTAATCAATTAACCAGCTATCAAAAGGCTGAATTTTACAGACACCAGAACAGTGGCGTAACTACCAGGGATGCAGAGGGTGCAATTGCACCAGCGCCCCCTCCCCCTTGGGGCCCATCAGAGCAACGATAATGGTTATGGCAGGCAGTTATCTAGGGGGAAATTTTACAGCACACATGCCATCAACACTCCAGCATGTGATTTATAGAGGTAAGGGCCTGACAGGGGGGCCCAGGTGCCCATCCTGTACCGGGGCCCGCCAGTGACAACATTTTTTTGATGCCCATAGAGTTAATGGGCATCTGCAAATTTTTGCCAGTGGCAAATTGTTGGCAAAATAGGTCAAATTCACCCATCCCTAAAGGGGACATAGATTATAGCATAAATTTACACAATGCATCAAAACATGTAAAATAATGTAAAATAGAAGAAATAGTTTTTATTTTAATACCTTTTTGAAAACTGTGCTCAGCCCTTCCTCTTTGCAACTTTCTGTACAGCAGTCTCCAGTATCAGGCTCTAGATCCACTGGCACCTTCTGCCTTCTGACAGAGTCACAGTCAATGAGCAAGTGGGGGCATGTTTGTGATGTCACACTCAGTTCTTCTTTCCCCCCCCCCTCCCTGCACTGTTTATTTAGCCCCCTCTCTGCCCTGTTCATTTAACCCCTCCATGCAGTGTTCATTTCTCTCCTTCTTGTCCCTGTTCATTTAACCCCCTCCCTGCACTGTTAATTTCTGCCCTGTTGTTTCCACCCCTCCCTGCAGTGTTCTCCCTCCAGTGTTCGTTTATCTCCCTCCCTGCCCTGTTCATTTACACACCTCTCTGCCATGTTCATTGTCCATCCTCCTTCCCCCTCCCTTCACTGCTTATTCCTCTCCCTTGCCCTGCTATGACTGGGAAAAACAGAAGCAGGCTGCTGTATAAATAAAACATAATCTGCTGCTAAAAGTATTTTGTTCTGGAGGCAATGTGTATCAGCAGTTAGTGTAAATACCATAGTCATTTTCTACACAGTATTATGTTGTATACAAAAAAAAAATCTTTTAGGTTTTCCTTTGTAACTCCCCACATCTGTTATTAAATGTTATACAATTCCTCACCTATATGTTATTCAGTTCTCACCTTGCCTCATGGAAGGAGCTGCCCTGTTTCTGTGGACAAACATCTACGACATTCAGCAACACTTTTCCCCTACTATGTGGGGAGGCAGCTTGGAGGGGGTGATTGGGGAATAGTGGATGGGAACTCTCTCTTTGGGGGGTTAGTTCTCCTTTAAAGAAATGATAATGCTAAAGTTGATAAAATGGCAACTAAACGCCATGATTGTGAATTTTTTTTTCCAGGAAATCCGGCAGAATATTGGCAGCTCCATCACGTTTCTTTAAATGTAAATAACAAATTCCGTGTCGTGTTTGAGGGGGTTAAAGGTAGTGGACCAAGCAATGGAGGTTTTGCCATAGATGACATTAACTTGTCGGAAGCTCTTTGTCCTCACTATATTTGGCACATCAGAAATTTTATGAATGAGTCCCTAAAAGAGAATAGAGGGATTTTCAGCCCCCCATTTTATTCCCAAGACGGTTATGCATATCAAATACAAGTCATACTTAATGGTCCAGCTGAAAAGCCGTATGATCTTGGAGTATATTTCCATCTGATATCGGGAGCTAATGATGATACACTGCAATGGCCATGTTCTTTAAAACAGGCAACTATGGAGCTTATGGATCAGAATCCAGATATCCGAAAGCGCATGTCATATCAGAGAAGCATCACAACAGATCCTACACAAGAGACAAGTAAGTTGTTATGTAAAACCCTGCTTTATGTACACTAAATAAACTATTTTCATTATAATACACCTTTTTAGTAAAATGTGCCAATGAGTAAACCTTAATAGAGAATTGCCATTTTAAGAATTAAAGACCACCCTTGGGATCCATGATTGATGGTGCACACAAACTAACCATATATGGTCATATGAGCCAATTAACAGACAATGTTCTGTTTATTTCTTCCTCATTTCCTCCTGTTAGAGTTAGAGCTGCATTATTGCTAATGAGGAAACACAGAGAATATTATAACATGGGTATTCAAGGGAAAAGATGTAAAAGGGCAATATTTACCTAAATATATATTCGTTTGCCAAAATTCCTTAATAGGCGACTTAGTATGAAATAAGCTAAGTATTATTTTTGGGGTATATATATATATATATATATATATATTTATTTTTATTTTTTTTTTAATGTTCGGTTAATGTTTGATTTTACTAAAGTCAGAAATGTAGATTTGTACATGAAAACAAAAGTATACAAACAGTGTACATGTAGTTACATGGGTAATACAGTATGATCACTCATAGCAATTGTATGTGCACACAATGCTTCACTGGGAAATGTTTATTTTAGGTAATGGTGTCTTATTGTGGGACAAACCAGCAAAGACTGGATATCGCGCCACATTCCCTAATGGAACCCAATTCTTTCGTGGGATTGGATCAGGATACTTCAAATTCTTTAACCATGACAGCCTTCACAGCAGAGACTTTTTAAAGGGTGGAGATGCCTATATTCTGATATCTGTAAAGGGTGAGTCAGTTTTATACATAAGTTTTCTTGAAGCGGTATACATAATAAATAAAGGTTACCTTTAACAACTGACCAACTCCAGGAAGTGTGGCACCTCCATACTAGAAGGTGGGTCCCAGGCTTGGTTATTGAGAGTTACAATATATATATATTAATCAAGCCTAGTCAGAAGGCTAGAAGCTCAAGCTTTATGAGTGGGGTGGCTAGGGTCCCTGCTCCTTGAGCAAAAGTTGCATTAATGCATTTAATTAATGCATTATGGCACTGGTACTGGCAATAGTTCAAACACAGACCAAGAATACTTTTTCTACTGCTTAGAGCAGGGGTCCACAACCTTTTTTGCTTGTGAGCCACATTTAAATTTAAAAAAGAGTTGGAGAGCAACACAAGCATGAAAAAGTCCATGTGGATGTCAAATAAGAGCTCTGATTGGCTTTTTGGTAGCCCCTATATGGACTGGTAGCCTACAGGAGAGAATGTTTGGCAGTACACTTGGTTTTTATGCAACCAAAACTTGTCTCTAAGCCAGTAATTCAAAAATAAGCACCTGCTTTGAGGCCACTGGGAGCAACATCCAAGGGGTTGGAGAGCAACATGTTGCTCGCTAGATACTGGTTGGGGATCACTGGCTTAGAGTACAAAATGTTCCTCACAAGCATATATTTGCCAGCCATCCACGCGTAGGCAGGTTATGCTCCTTTTACACATTCATGATAATAATATTATTATGGTGGATAAATGTTCCCTTTTATTATGCCCAAAACTGGCCATACATTCCCAGAATTGACAATTTTGACCCCATTGCCCAGCTGTTTATATCATTCTGGGAGTCAGTTTTGACAGACCATCTGAGATCTTGACTACTGATATAGACAGCACCTAATCAGTGGCATAAAAAGGGGGCTCCCGGTGCTTAGCAGCCCCCATGTGAACTACACAGGCTACCAATGTTGTTTAAACTATAAAATATTGAGTGGGAGCACTTACCGGAGCCCGATTCCAGCGTGCTACTACGTGCAGGCAGCGATCCCAAGCGGCAAGAGACATTCAGTAGAACAGTGTAACACGGAGCACCAATGGAAAAAGTAGTAGATTAAAAATATCATTTATTAGATCCATTTTAAAAAATCCATCATAGGAGTGAGCAGAAAAACAACAAGGTTGGCTGCTCAACGCGTTTCGTGGCTTCCCACCACTTCATCAGGAGAACCTGAGGCCTATTGGTCGAATTTCGAATAGAAAAAAATTCGAAATTCAACCATCTAATTTTTTTTGGGGTAATTTTTGATCGAAACAATTCAAACAATTTTAACAAAAAAAATTCCAGAATTGTGTCCCCTGTAGGATTACTGACCGCAAATGCAGAGTGAGCTTTCCTCGCAGAGTGAGCAGCATATCGGTGCATGCACAGTTGGAGATTTTCCCAGTTCGCTACAACTGTGCATGCACCAGAAGTGGCGTATATTGCCAAAACACCGGAAGAAGACCTGAAGATTACAAAAGTTCTGGAAGATGGCGCCCGTGAGCTCAATCTGCATATACAATTAGAAATCCTACAGGAAACACAAATCTGGGGTAACACTTAGCAGGGGGGGAGGCAGGGAGGGGGCCCAGCGGAGGGCGGCCAGTGGGAACTTATCACAGTGTGGGGTTTAGTTCTCCTTTAAAAGGAATTTTCCTACTTACAGTATGCTAGAGTTCCAATTATTTAGTTGCCCCCAGTGGGCCTGTAAAAAGCTGACATATATACGGTCAGTAATCCTACAGGGAA
Source organism: Xenopus borealis (assembly GCA_024363595.1). NCBI lineage: Eukaryota > Metazoa > Chordata > Amphibia > Anura > Pipidae > Xenopus > Xenopus borealis. Next base: position 113,809,192 of record CM044441.1, read on the forward strand.
CACAATTCTGGGATAACACTTAGCAGGTGGGAGGCAGGTAGGGGGGCCAGCAGAGGGGGGCCAGTGGGGACTTATCACAGTGGTGTTTTAGTTCTCATTTAACCACACCAGCTGTAACTGTAGGACATTACTGACTTGTACAGTTGTCCTTGTGTGATACAGACAGCCCGATGTAACACCAAAGTAACTTAATCAAACAAATGGATCATGATATCTATGGGCAGCTTTTTATTTTAGAACAACTTTCCAATAAAATTCAGCCATAATCATACGATTTTGTCTAGTAGTGAGAGAACCATGTTTTGCACATTTGCTACTTAGAAAATAAAGGTATCACCTGTCAATTATGTAACAGTAACGTGTTTGTCTTTTTAGCTTTGAATGCCATGCTAATGGGTGTGAAATCATTCTGCATGTATACTTGCAAAAGAACAACCAACTATAACTATAACTATACAAATTCTCTTGTTTTTATTAATGTTGCTTTTTATTTATGGTGACTGAAACTAAACTAAACTTAGTTGTATTATGTCCCCCCCTTTTTTTTTAAATTAGATATGTCACATCTAAATGCATCTCAGCAAACTGCTATTCCCACAAAACAATGTGATGGTTATTGGTGTAGAAATGATGGGATTTGCATCCTTGAGAATGGAACACCCACATGCAGGTAAAAACCTATTTCATCTTGAACATTTGAGTTAAAATGGACTCACTTTATGTAGTTGGATATTGAATTGGAATGCTAACAGGAAAGCTTGTTAGACTCAGGAGATATATACAAGGAGTTGTCACGGTTGGCACCCAACACCAGAACCAGTACCAAGCACCCTGGTCTAGGTTTGTGCTTCACCAGTTAAGTGACCGCCTTTGGCTTCGGGAGGAGCCCTTAGCTTACTCAGATGCCACCTGGACTTTAACGAGAGGTGCAAGGAAAAGGTTCTGGATAGGCAAAGGGACACAATTGTTGTTAGAGTCAGTAAGGCCAAAGGTCACAGTACAGGCAGGAGTAGGCAAATTCGTAGTCAGACAGGTTGGGTCGAGGCAGTCAGATAGCAAAGATTGTCAGGCAGGCAAGGGTCAAACCGGGTAATGAATCAGATAGGATGAGACAGAAGAGGTAGTCGGTCTTCAGGCAAAGGTCAGGTTACAGAATGTAGAATAGTCAGGAACATTCTGGAGTCAAACACGGGTAATCAGGCAGAATACAGGGAACATATTTAGCACAAAGCTCAGGAACCACCAGGAAACTACTCCTATCACTGGCAATAACCATAAATACAAGGTTCCCTTAAATAACATTTGAATTTGGCGGCATTGCATCAACTTGCATGCCGACACAATCACGCCAGCGAGAGCGTCCCCGCCTCACCACTGGACCACCAGGGCTGGTGAGTACAGACAGCCTGTGGATCCCCTACTTTCAGTAATCTGGCTGTGCAAGATCAGTAAAAGAATAAAAGTCACAAACTGAATGAAAATGTATATATTAATGAATGGAAATCTGCATTTTACAATGTTCATTAGACAGGAATTACATTACAAATTTCTATTATGCATTTTGCTTTATTTAATATATTCTTGAACATGTTGTTTTTTTGGCATAGATATAAAGAAACAGAATTTTTATCCCTGGTCAGTCAGCTCTGTAGATTTTTTATCTGTTGTAGGAAGATGTTTAAAGGTTTGCCCTGACATGTGTAGGACATCATCTAAAATCAATTAATAGTATGAACCACTAGTAAACATAGGGGGTGAAAACACCCTGAAACAACAGTGACATGTTTGGATATCTAGCATATCTTCTGATCTCTGATCAGCATTCTGAATGATGGCTGCATGATTAACCAGAAAGGGAAATGAGGAACAGGACCTAACACATCTAGAAAATTAGAAATTTCTAGCTATATCTACCCTACACATACTGTACAATCCAAATCTATTGTGAGAATAGAATCTATTCATGGTCAGGAAGAACCTTAATTTGCAATTGTTCTGTAACTTTCCAATGTCTACAACTACCCAAAGGGCAGAGTTACTTACTTAATTTTAGTTTTGGAAGTAGTTACTTTGCACAACTACATCAGATGTTATTTCATGAAAATTTACCTATTCAGCGAAATGTGCAATTTGGTCTCAGCAAAAAAGCAAGGCGTACTTTCGTCAGCAATAATTTTAGTGGGAGAATTTTCTAGCTTCACTTTCTTCCCAGCAAAACTTTAACTTACTTATGCTTACATCGATTTAAATTCAGTGGGTATATAAAGGTCATATACAGTAAATGTATTTATTAGAGATGTTGGTGAGATTGTTGGAAGTGTCCACTTATTATTAAAAATGTCCAAGGAAGCAAAATAAAGACAAAAGAGATCCCCTATTATCCTAGGCCATAAACTCACAATAAAACAAATGTGGCATGAGCTTCAAATGTTTGCAAAAGTGTAAATAGTAAACATTTAAAAATGTCAACTCGTAAACATAATCCCACATTAATTATGAAAAAATGCCAGTGTTTTGTCATTTTTTAAAAACCTTTTTGGAATACAGTATATGATGTCACTGACATAATAATGTTGAGGATGTAGCTTCATCTGATTAATTTGCCAGGCAAAATAGACTTTGATAAATTTGCGGATTAACTATCATTCACCTGAGTGAAAATTTGCCTGGGGAAACGGTGTGAAACTTCTCCAGCGCTAAGGTTTTTCGCTGCTAATTGTCATTTTTGGAGAATTTCCAAAAACAAACTTTACTCTTTAGTAAATCCACCCGAAAATCTCTGCTTTGGCAGACATTATTTGTGTGAACGACTGCACAAGAAATCTTGGCTTTTCATTCTACTGTGCATGCGCAACCGTGTGAAGACAGAGGAAGCAGGAAGAAGATTTCTCTGTGGTGCTCACTGGTATAACCCTGGGCCGGTGCAGTTTTCTGCTGATAGGAGCACCGACCCGGGGGTTTTAGGTAAGTCAATGCAATCACTACGGGGTGCCTAACATTTGGCTCCCCAAGTACAAACAAACTTTCCTTCTCCTTTATTGGTCTGATTACCATCATGGAATCAGAGAAGAGTTTTTTACCTGTCTGAGGCAAATTGCAGACACCTCAAATGGAGTTTTTGCCTTCTTCTGGATCATTTAGAAGTAGACAGGTTTCATTCAAATAAAAAAATACTGAACTTCAGTGAATTGTTTTTTTTTCTACCTCAATTACTGTATAGCATTTTCTGCTGAACAGTTCATTTGACAAGGTCTCAGTACAGTAGTAATATACAGTATATACAAATATATTTGTATTGAATCTCACATTGCAATTTACCACATTTTTTACAGATTGCGCTTACTGTGGGTGTTTCTGTTTGCTTAGGTGCAAGGTTACTAAAGACTGGTGGTATGTTGGAGAGAAGTGTGAAAGGAAAGTCTCAAGCCAAGACACACTTGTGATCGCAGTCTCCTCTTCAGTGACCATATTTGTTGTTATGTTGATTGTCATACTCACAAGTGTATTTTGCTTGAAAAAGAAGCACAAAAAGCAACTAGCAAACACTGGAAAAGCTCAAACTACTGAAAATGTAAGTATGCAACTGCAGGTACAGTGTGAAGTAGAACAAAATGAAACCTCACTGGAGGCAAAGGTGATTTTTTTCTATTTTATATGTATTTAGTTGCCCTATTTACAAAGTAACATTTGACTCAGACTAAGCAGACTGGACTATATACATTGCAGGGAGTGTACAGGGGGTGGAAAGATACCAGCGTATCCTCATGATAAACAACATATTCATACAAGAGAACCATTACACAGAAGTGTAAAATTATACAAAGTTATCTGTGTTTAAGAGTCAACAGCATTTAAAGGACCATGTATGGGTACCATAGGTGGAACAGTGACAGCCATATTCAATTGCCCACCCACAAGACTGGAGAGGGGAAAAGGAGCAAAATAAGCACTGAAGCTCAGCAGCAGTGACCCAACTTAATATGTGTATATGTTTTTCTCTTCAGCAATACGTGTCTTAAAAGCATCCGAATGTTGTGCAATCATCAAGGAAAAATTACTACATACTTACCACAGCAAGATATTCAGCAGCTGCCTGCTAACTGCCTGCAAAAAAATTATGATTTGAGAAATCAACTAGATGTCACAATACAAGATATCCTCAAGCCATGCAGGAAAACTATAAAATAAAGCCTTCAACTTTTTTTTTGGTTACTTAGTTTCTTGCACTTGTTTTAAAGGGGAGCTTCCAAACCAACATTTGATAAAGAGGCCGACATAACACAGAAACCCCCTGATATACCCATCACATTTACCTGTTTCTTCAAAAAGTATGAATAAATGGCATTTTCTGTGCTGAGATGCAGCTGTTTAACAGTTCTCTTTCTGAATCATTTGAAATCCTGGCAGGGAAGGAGGGACTAAAATACTGATGTTACAAATTGTAACAACTCCTCCACAGCTTACAGACAGCTTGGAGGAACTACATAACCCACAATACATTGCACTGTGATGTTCCTTTCCTTATTGAAATCATGTGTGCAGGGAATTGTGGGGTTTGGAGGATGAAGGCTAAGGACAGATGGCTGCTGATACAAAGTAACAGTAGTCAGCCAGCTCAGCAAAGCAGTCCGAAAGATCGGCAGGAGAGCAGGGGCTAGGCTTAGGGAACTGTCAGAAACCATTAAAAACCATGAAAAGTCTACATATTTTTTAACTGATGTATATTGCAAAATTGCTTGAAATTCTTTTTTCTTTAAAAAAAAAAAGCTTATGTTATGTTTAGTGGCGTTCCCCTTTAATCACTGACATTTCAGCAGCTAATAATTCCTAACATAAAAATAAAGCAGACTGTGATGGTACATTACAACTGAAACATATGCCTTATATTTATATATTGGAACTCACACACCAAGCTTCCTAAGGAGAGCATGCAGTGGCTTGGTATAATCCATATGACCTAAGATTAACCTGAAAATGTGGGTCTACCATTTACAGAGCTAGAAATGTGGTGGGAGTAGTCATCATGTCTTTTGGGAGATGGTCCTGAGCAGAACAACAGATAAATTAGGGGAAAAAAACATCATCTGAAACCGTGATTCTGCATATTATCCAATGCCTCCTATAATTTGCTCAGATAAAACTATTTACTTAGAAGTCAAGACTGGTTTAATTTGTTTAGCATCATAAATATACTTCTGAATTAACTGTATGCTCACAATCTTTGACTTGCTATGGAAATGGGGATAGCAGGGCATTAGTTTGACTCTATAAAACATGCTGGTTATAAAATAAACAATTTGTCCATTTATTTTTGGTGGAGAAAAACAAAAATGCAATAAAATAAAAACAATAAAGTTACATTTGTGGAAGAAAAAAGGTTGTAGAAAATTATAACTTTTATGGAATTTAGCTTCTCATTATACATTCAAATAAAAGAGACTCTAGGTTAAAGGGATATTATACTGCCCAATATACTGTACATGAGCAACATTTTATGTAAAAGTCTTTTGCTTGGCAACAATATGAAACAGTAGCAGACTCATGTTTGGTATTGAAGCTGATTTAAAGGAAGAGCTAGTTTTTACTCCACTGGAGAATCCAGAACTTTATAAAACTGTTCAATGAATACCAAACCCACTCCCTTACTCTGAAGTCAGACTGAGCCATATGCAGTATATACCTCTAAAAACAGAAAGCGCATTGAGTTACTTTTGGTCTGTTTTAATTAAAGGGGTACTATCACTAAAATGAAAATGTAATATTAGCTTCAGCATACTGAAAAAGGAAACTTTCTAAATATCATCAATTAAATATTCTGCATAATTTATGAAATAATCAAGTTTATTTTCACTATTCCTCTCAGCATTTCTCTTCATTATGTCTTCATGCAGCAGTTGGCTGTCAGATAATCATTGACAGTTAGACACAATAGGGGGGCTCATTTTGCCTAGAAGATTTATTAGAGCTCACTCTATTAAAGGGGTTGTTCACCTTTGAGTTAACTTTTAGTATAATGTAGAGAGTGATATTCTGAGACAATTTACAATTGGTTTTCATTTTTTATTGTTTGTGGTTTTATAGTTATTTAGCTTTTTATTCAGCAGCTCTCTAGTTTGCAGTGTCAGCAATTTGATTTCTAGGGTACAAATTACCTTAGCAACCCTGCACTGATTTTAATAAGAGACTGGAATATGAATAGGAGAGAGACTGAATAGAATGATAAGTAATAAAAAGTGGCAGTAACAATACATTTGTAGCCTTACAGAGCATTTGTTTTTAGATGGTGTCAGTGACCCCCATTTGAAAGCTGCAAAGACACAGAATAAAATTGCAAATCATTAAAAAACCATGAAAAATAAATAATCAAGACCAATTGAAAAGTTTCTTAGAATTGGCCCTTCTATAATATACTAAAAGTTAACTTGAAGGTGAACCACCCCTTTAAAACCACCAGACATCATGTCTCTCTATATGCAGGATTTGTGCAAAAGGCAGTTATTTTCTTAGATTTTGTTTGTACTGGAATCAATTATTTGAGTGAGTTCTTATATATCTGCCAGAAAAGGAAGCCCTCTATAAGATATATTGGAACTGTCAATGAATATCTCACACACAACTCCTGCATGAAGACAGAATGAAGAGAAACAGATGCTGAGTAGTGATGGACGAATCTATCTCGTTTCGCTTCGCCCGAAAATTTGCGAAATTCGGGAATTGGGGAAAAATTTCCGAAACGAGTCGCGGCACATTTTTGACGCGCGTTGCGTCTTATTCGACGCGTCACGCTGTTTTTGATGCGTTGCGTACTTTTTGGTGCGTTTTGGCAAATTTTTGCTGCCTTTACGGCGAATCGCGGAAATTTGCCGCAAATTCGCACCTGGTGAATAAATTCGCCCATCACTAATGCTGAGAGAAGATGCTGAGAGAAGGTTTCAGGTTTAGCTGGCCCCCCTTCAGGCCATGGACATTGCTGAAGCTGAAGTCCGGATCTGCAGTTTCTGTGAGTCATTTCTCCCTCTGTCTCTGCACTTTCTGTCACTTTCTCTGTCACTCTCTCTGTCTTTCTCTGTCACTCTCTCTGTCTTTCTCTGAACTCTGTCTCTCTCTGTGCACTCTGTCTGTCTCTCTATGCACTCTGTCTCTCTCTATGTACTCTCTGTATCTCTCTATGCACTCTGTCACTCTGTGCACTCTTTGTCTCTCTCCCTCTGTCACTCTCTCTGAACTCTGTCTCTCTCTGTGCACTCTCTGTCTGTCTCTCTATGCACTCTGTCTCTCTCTATGCACTCTTTGTCTCTCTCCCTCTGTCACTCTCTCTGCCTCTCTCTGCACTCTGTCACTCTCTCTGCACTCTTTGTCTCTCTCTCTCTCTGTGTCACTCTCTCTGCCTCTCTCTGCACTTTCGGTCTCTCTCTCTGACACTCTCCCTGTACTCTGTCACTCTCCCTGAACTCTCTGTCACTCTCTCTGCCTCTCTGTCACTCTCTCTGCCTCTCCCTGCACTTTGTCTCTCTCTCTTTCTGCACTCTCTTTCTCTCTCTGCACTCTGTCTCTTTCACTCTCTCTGCACTCTGTGTCTCTCTCTGCACTTTGTCTCTCTGTACTCTCACTCTCTGCACTCTCTGTCTGTCGCTCACTATCTGCACTCTCTGTCTGTCGCTCACTATCTGCACTCTCTGTCTCTCTCTGCCCCTCTTTCTGTCTCTCTCTTAATTACACTTAAAGGAGAACTAAACCCCAAATAGAAAAAATCCTACCCCCTACCCTGGGTAGACCCCTCCCCAGCCTACCTGCCCCCTCCCCCTGGGCAAATGTCCCTAATTTTTTACTTACCCCTCTGTGCAGATCTGGCCTCAGGAGTTCAAGGCAGCCATCTTCTTTTTTCGGTCTTCTTCGGAATTAGACTGGCGTTTTCTGTGCATGACCAGTTGTATTAAATTTCTAAAATTTTTCTGAAATTTCTGACTTTCGGTGCATGCGCAGTTGTTCAGGACTGCAAACTTACTACAACTGTGCATGTACCAAAACTTCTAAAGAAAGAAGAAAGTGCCCGTGAACTCCTGAGGACAGAATTTGCTTGGAGGGATAATTAAAACAATTAAGGGCATTTGCCCAGGGGGGCAGGTAGGCTAAGGGGAGGGGGGTCTACCCATGGTAGGGTTTTTTCAATTTCGGGTTTGGTTCTCCTTTAAGTGAGAAGGGCAGCTCTTTATGCTCATACATGTTTTGCAGTTTAACCCCAATATACGTGTGGATGTGTACAAGCGTGTTTACATGTGGGCTGTTTTGATTTTTTTTTGCCTGGGCTGCTTTTTACCCCCAGTCCGGCCCTGCCCCTCAGTGACTTCTAATATCCGTATCATTTACAGTAGGGGGTACATTATCCCTTATAATACTTAAGTACTACTTTTTACAGTAAAAATATGGTAATTTAGTAAAGACCAAACCATGTCTGGCTCTTGGTACTGCAGCTGTTCTTTAAGAAGCAGTATTCGCTGTCACACGAGTCTGCATGTCAGGTGACAGAAAAGCAATATTTTTTACTAAACCCTGCAGCTGAGATGCAAGTCATGCTATTACATTTAGGCACATTTAGGCAGCAAAAGCATAAGGAAAGAAACCTAATTCTGCAATAGAACTGAAATAGTTTTCACTTTGTAGCAAGCAGGAAAGGACAGAAAAGCATGTGTAACAGGTTTAGAGCACTAGTGATTATGCATCTCCAGCAAATCTGCAAGCCTACTTGTACATATTTCTCTACATGGCTGATATATGTCACATCTGCTGGGGAAAAGTTTTAAATATTCATACCAGCCAAGGAATAAGCTTCCTGGGACACACACTGTCACACAGCACGGCAGAGGCAGCAGCAGCAACGAGAGGACAGAGAGGAGTGGGAGGGGCGGAGCCACATCGGGAGATCGGGTGGAGGAGCTGTCCTAGAGCCTGCGGATCGATCAGGAGCAGAGCAGCCCACACACAAGATGTAGAGAGGCCCCACGGGAAATTGCCCGAACAGATCTATGGTCAGTCCGGGCCTGCTGAGGGGTGTGACCATATAAAGGCACAAGGCTGCAGGCTGAGTTATACAGGGGGGAACTCTGAGTATCACTCATGTATTATAAGGGATAATGTACCCCCTACTGTAAATGATAAGGATATTAGAAGTCACTGAGGGGTTGTTGTATGACCATATAAAGGCACAAGGCTGCAGAATATTTAACATATCTTACATGAATTACAGTATACTGTAAGTGAGAAAGGTAGTTCTTTATGCACATACTATTTTGCAGTTTTACCCCTATATATGTCTAAAAAAAACCATTGCATGTTTATATGTGGGCTGCTTTGATTCTTTTTGCCCGGGCTGCTTTTTACCCCCAGTCCGGCCCTGCCGGATACTAATGAGACCCATATGTGTAAAGCAGTTCTTTGCTTCTATCATAGACAATGTATGCACCTGTATATTGTCAAATACACACACTACAGGACAAGCCTGACGCATATTATGCGCCTTAGGGTGCACGTTCTTCAGATCCAACGAGATGAGAGGAAGCGCAGGCGGCACGTCGGATGCGCCGCATATAATGTAAGTAATGCAAATGTTACATCTACTAACTGCATGCACAGGCCTGGATTTGTGGAAAGGCCACCTAGGGCTGGGCCTAGGGCAGCAGGATTTTAGGGGCGGCATGCTGCTCAACAACACCCACATTGATTCAGAAACACTGGGGATGCACAGGAGATATAATAGTTTTTTAAATTTACTGTGCACCACTCCCCATTGCTCCAGTCCCAATAATGGAAATTTGCCTGAATATAGGATAGGGGAGGGCAGTGCTGGACTGAGAATCAAAATAGGCCCTGGCATTTCAGGTACACAGAGGCCCAATCATCCCACTTAGAGGCCCAAACAGCCTCCACCAGCCCACTAAATTGTGACTTTCTATGGCAACTTATAGCAGCCCATCTGGCATTTGCCCTAACCTACAGATTGCCAGTCCGGGCCTGGGGGAGGGGATGGGGTGATGGAACGCCAGTGGTAATAGGGGCGCCCACTATATAAATCCGGCCCTGTGCATGCATCCGACGTAACACAACTGTCAAATATGATTGCTGCACGTTGCGTCTTCATTCAACAGTTCAACAATGTGTTCTTCAGATCAGAGGAAGTAGAGGCAGCATGTCAAATGCGCCGAATATAATGTAATTAATACAAATACAAAAAAGGGTTGTGGGTGCACTCCTAAGGCCATATAAAAATATAATTAAGTACAATAATCCCCTGTCTAAATATTCCAATGAATTTGCAAGTGCATATATTTAAAAAGGAAAAACAGGGTTTTTTGTTACAAAGTATTTGACCGTTTATATTTCAACCGCAGGTAAACAAGTTAGGGACCACCGTGTGGGGTTTACCTTGATGTGGTATGGTGGCTTATCAACTTTATGATCATAACTTTGTAACAAAAAACCCTGTTTTTCCTTTTTAAATATATGCACTTGCAAATTCATTGGAATATTTGGACAGGGGATTATTGTACTTAATTATATTTTTATATGGCCTTAGGAGTGCACCCACAACCCTTTTTTTGTAATTAATACAAATGTCGCATCTACAAACTGCATGCATCCAACTGTCAGATGAGGACACAACATGCAGTGATCGCATTCAACGGTCGTGTTGCGATGGAAGCACACAGTTTGTAGATGCAACATTTATGTTACTTACATTATATTCGGCGCATTTGACATGCCGCCTGCGCTTCCTCTCATCGAGTCGGATCTGAAGAACACACATTGTGCTGTTCAGCGCTTGCAGTGTGTGGAACTTTATCAAAAGCTTTATATATTGCATAACATAAAGCCGGCTAGCTGGTCATTTTTAAGGTGTTCTTCATTTCAGTTAATTGATTTGAACTTGATTGGTCTGTAAAAGTCCAGTACATTAAATGTGTTTGCTCTACAACTGTATTGACTGTGTAGTTGTGCAATAACATGAAGCTGGCACTGCATTTATATACTTTACTGTATGTTCTGGGGCATTAACTATGAATTTGTCATGTAGGGTTGCCACCTTTCTCTACAGCAGTGGGTGGTCCGTGATGTCAGTTGGCTTTTCCTTCAAAATACTGGGCTGTCCAGGTCAAAAATGGACAGTTGGCAACCGTATTGCCAAAGGGAGTCCTTCTCAGGACCCTGAAGAAAGGGAAAGCTGCAATTTGGGAAATAAAAAGCCTTTTATTCACCGTATCCTTCTGAGTCGTGGTGTGCATGCCAAGTGGAATTTTTGTCAATATTGTTTCCCTCAAGCTGCGGGTTCGGGGCAGAGCACCCGGACCAGACCATAGGAGCGGTGAGTAGCCTGCTATCACACTGTGTTTTCTTTGAAAGAGGATTTCTTGGAAGCGATAGGTCCGGGGCATGTGCACCCGGGCCCCCTTAAACTAAGGGTGAGCACCGTAGGTCAAGGACAGGGGGCCATACCTGCGGTCCATTTAATTAAAAGGACTAGAGCTTACTATCATTAATTTATACACCCTGAAGAAACTGCCACATAAGTGGGGATCCCCTTTAGCAGCTGAGAGATAAAACATCAGGAGTAGTTTTAGAACACTAAATAGAAAATCTGCACATTTATGGAAAACATATTTCAAATGTTCATATTGTCAACCCAAATCAACCCACCTCAGAAAGCTATATCACCACAGCATATTGTATTTGTGGCATGAACACACAAAAACCATAGCTGTGCCAGCCTCTGTTCTACAAAAAGCTGAATGCCTATACCAAGAACAATATATATATATATATATATATCATCATTTCATTTCATCATTTATTTGTATATATTTATTTATATATATATATATATAGCCCAGAAATGGGAAGAGCCTGAATAACAGCACAGATAGCTGATCTATTGAGTTTTCAGAGCAAGTATCCTATTGCTCTACAAAAGAGGCATAATAAAGTGGTAAGGCTATAGGGGAAGCTAAACACTACTTTGGGCAATAGTACCATGTATCTCATCTGATATCACTTTTGCAGCACACTTTGCAAGCGTTTTGGAAAAATTGCTTGCTAGGACTGGGTGGAAGCATGTCTATAAAGTTCTTCCCAATCAATTAGATCAGCAGCAGACATCCGGCACTGCCTCCTAGACACTACTAAACAAAAGGTCAGGGATTATCTGCAACTGGTATTTATATAGGAGAATTTGGGGCCTGGTATTTATTATTATTATCTATAGAGCCAACATATTTCGTAGCACTGTACTGCTGCCTTATACACAACATATGAATTTCGAGGGGCCATTTGAATCAAATATATACCAACTTTTTTGTACCAGGCCCTTGTTTTCCAGGTGGTGTTGTAATAATGGTGAAGTTGGTCAGTTCTATCACCACCCATATAATTACTGTACATGCAACAGAGAGGGGCCTACCCACTCTCTGTTCTGCAATCTGACGCATCGTGGATTTATGTCAGCTTTTTTTTTTTTGTGTCACAATATTGGATGGCGAGGAGCTCATAAAGAGGGGAATATCTGTGTAAAAGTTATCCACATATAAGTTGTAACCTCGGCCCAGAAGTGGAGTGATGAGCTCCAATACAATTTTGCCACTGACAGTCAAATCAAGGGGACAACCAGGGAAGTCTAACTGGGAGTACTTGCCCTCATAAATCATGAAGAATCTGGTGTACCCCGAGCTGGTTTCACAGAGTTTATAAAATCTGATCCCATAGCGGACACATTTGCTTTGGATGTACTGCCGAAATTTTATGCACTCTTTAAAGAGGAGAAGTGATTTGTCTATACAAATGTTTTCGGAGGGGGTATATACCTCTCCAAAGTGCTCTGACAGGCTATCTATAAGGGCTAGGCCAGACGGGGAGATTCGGGGGCATTTTGTCTCCTGGCGACTTCTCGCCGCGACTTGTAGCCCCCGAACCTCCCCGAATAGCCACGTATCCAAGCGCACCGGCGTTGCTTGAAAACGCCGGCGCGTATCCACACGGAGCGGCGCGCTTTTTGAAATCGCTCCAAATTGCCTCGCCAGGCGATACGTGCCTATTCGGGGAGGTTCGGGGGCTACAAGTCGCGGCGAGAAGTCGCCAGGCAACAAAATGCCCCCGAAACTCCCCGTCTGGCCTTAGCCTAAGGCCTGAACTCCACAGAAGCTTTGTGCGTGCTCTGAAGCCCTGCGCAAAAACGCAGGCATCCCGTTGGATGCAATGGAAATAAGGTAAGTAATAGAATTGTCATATGGTGTTGCAGGTTTGATCTGATGTCAGATGCAGATACAAATCGTCTGTGGATTTCAGGTCTTACCTCAATTAATATAGGCAGTCATGTCCGGGCTCGTTAGGGGGGGACAGCCATGGCATTATTGTTAAAATAAAGAAACTGGAGCAGTAGCTGACACTGGTTTCTAGGTATCATGACTGAAAAGCAACAAAACAAAAAAAGTGTAGGGCACACTGGAAACTGTAGATATCAGGGTATATAAATAAAATTATGACAGAAACCACACCAAGAAATCATCTCAAGCCTTACACATATCATGTCCACCTGACACTTAGGAGCAGATTTATTAAGGGTTGAATTTTGAGATTATGGGATTTATTTTAAACTCCCATAAACTCGAAAATTCGACCTATCAAAATTTATTTAAAAAAAATAAAGTCACCAAATGACTCCAAAATAGTTCTAGGAGGTTCTAGGAGGTCCCCATAGGCAAAAAAAGCAATTCAACAGGTTTTAGATGGTGAATAGTTGAATTCAAATTTTGAAAGAGACAGTCCATGATAAATTTTGTCTTAACTTGTATCAAATTTGGACTATTCCCTAGACCCCTTAGGGGCAGATTTATCAAGGGTCGAATTGAAAAATCTAATTTTAAAATTCAAATTACAAGTTTATTTCAAAATTTATCATGTAGTGACTGTTTGAATTTGACTATTCACCGTCTAAAACCTGCCAAATTGCAGTTTTTAACCTCAGAACCAATTTGGAGTCATTTGGTGGATGCTGAAAAATCGAAGGTTTTTGTTCGAATTTTCGGGGTACAGCCCATGTCAGGCTTACCGGAAGGTCTGGCAATGGATCGTCTTAGTAGATAGGACCCACAAGCGGCTAACACAACACAGAACCACCAGATAGTGGTACAGGGGAACAGTGAGTGGAGAGAAGCCTGTGAGGGGATATCAAACGAAGTACCAAGGGATGAAGAGGAGGCGTAGTCAAAGGCAGATCTGAGTTCGGGGGCAGGCAGCAAGTAGCAGGAACGGGAAGACAGGCCGAGGTCAGGATATGAAGAGAAGGTTCGAGGTCAGGAACAGGCAATATGTCAAACACAGTAATCAGTTCAGTAGATATCAATAGCTAGGTAAATCAGGAGAACCACGATAACCAGGCACAGTTTATAACAAAACATAGGTTTAAATACCTTAGTGTTGGCGCCAATTCTCCAGCGTAGGAACGTCTGCGCAAACATGCCGTGAACCGCACACGCGCCTGCGTCGTGACGTCAGACGAGAGCTGTGGCGGAAGGGAATCTCACAGCCCATTCACCCGAATTAACAAAATTCAATTTTTTTAAAAATAGATAGGTCGAGTTTCTAGTTTATGGGTTTAAAACAACTCCCATAAACTCGAAATTCGACCCTTGATAAATCTGCCCCTTGTGGTTCATTGCTCTTTCAAAAGCTTTGATAGAGAGGGAGGGTAACCCATAACCCCCAACACCTAAAACTGCATGATTCCCTAAGGAAATCATGAAAATTAGAGCAAAGGCGTCGAAGTCCTAAAAATTGGTTGGTGAGAATATTACGGATAAGGTGTTTGGGATGGCATGAGGATGCCTGTAGAATAGTATTAGCTTCACATTTCTTTCTGTATAGGTAGGCTTTATCTACTGTTAGGCACATGAGGGCCTGTGCCTAAAGTGTTTTGGTTTTAATCTTGTTGAAATAAATTTGGTGTTTTAACTTCTCCTGTGGACCCGGAGTGCTTGCGGTTTTTCTTCTATTGCAACTCACCTTCAGCTACGGGCTAGGGGCGATGCACCCGGGCCACTTTGTTCATCCGGTGAGTAGGGATGGCGCGAACTGTTCAC
>CM044441.1:113840236-113851676 GCA_024363595.1 Xenopus borealis
CCCCCCCCCCCCCCATGACTGCGCCCTAGGCGGCTGCTTACTCTGCCTACCCCTAGTTCCGGCCCTGTTGAGAGCAAATGGATGCTGGACCCAAGTAGATATTGATCCCCTAAAGACATATATAGGGGCAGATTTACTAAAGGGTGAAGTGACAAATGCTGGTGATGATTCGCCAGCGTTACCGCTTTCAGTCACTTCGCCGATTTACTAATGGAAGCAGGTAAAGAAGACAGATGCTAGTGTTGCTTTGTACTCTAACGCCAGACATAATTTCGCTCTGGTGAATGGACGTCACTCTGCAAATTCACTAAGATGTGGATTTTACTGTACCTCTATCACCAGACTTACCTTCATCAGCTCTGACCTGGCAAAGTGCATTGGAGTGCATAGATCTTCCTCAGTAACGTAACTGCAGGGGGGCAGGCCCTGGTGCGGCACGTGCAGCCGGGCCCCCGCCCCCCTCCATGTGAGATTCTCATCTCTGCCTTCAGAAAACGGCCATGGTGGCCGCAAATCAACAGAACGGGAGTTGCCGGGGGGCCCTGAGGGGGTGCGGGCTCTGACCCAATTGCACCCCCTGCTTCCTGGTAGTTCCACCACTGTTCTTCCTCAATCTTCAGTTACTTACATTTGTAATTTTTGAGACGCTGGCGTCTTTTCATTTTTTCAGGGTTAGGCTGCAAAAGACATAACGTTTTTTTTTGGGTACCCGGTTTCACCCATACATTTTACCATATGGCACTTTATTTAACTGTGGGCGTATGTGTAGGACATTAAAACAACTCTATTGACTTTATTAAGGTTCCCTTCGCATGTATAGTTATCAGTGTAAATGTAATGTATTAGATGCACCATGTAAAATAAATAGCTCCATTCCACTTTGCTCACCGTATGCAAATTAGCCTGAGTGCAAGAACTCTACCAAAGTTGTGCAGAATACACAGTATAATGTGACACACAGCTGAAAGCAGAAGATATTCAGGTTACTACAGAAAGTTTAATGCAGAATATCTCACTTGCGTTTCTATACAGATTTTATATACAATAGCAGTATTGTGTAAAGAGTGATAAATAGTGAAGCTTTTCCTTATCAGATCTGTATATGTGATGATTCACACTGGGTGCTGATGAAAGTGAGTATACACTGGAATGTGTAGATAAATCACTGGATGTTTTTGTGCTATGCTCATACTGTACATTGTGCTGCTGATGGCTGACTGCTCCTGTCTCAGAGCTAACATGAAGCTGGCCCAATTTGATCTTGTCTGGTAGTTCTATTCTATCACTATTATGTTTCAGCTTGCTGTATTTAATAATATTTCCTTAAAGGAATCTTTCTTACAATATATATTAGGTGAGTTAAGGATAGCTCTCATCTCCCAGAGGCAAGCATTTGGAATTCCTAAAAAATTCTGGACTATGTGTATGTATGTATGTGTATGTATATGTGTGTGTATATATATATATATATATATATATATATATATATATATATATATATGTAACCTTTAGAGTATTACTGTAGTGCCAATCCCTTTATCCAGTGATGAAATAATTTTTTGCCACACTTGGGGGCAAATTTACTATTATTCCCCATAATAAGCTTGACCAAATTTGATATTCGATTAGCATTCGATCGTCGAATGCTAATTGAATAGTTCTAGGCTACCTTTTACTCAATATTCGATTATTCGACGATCGAATACAAATTTATTTGATCAGTCGAATTATTTATTCGATCAGTCGAATAATTTATTCGATCAGTCGAATAAATCATTCGATCATTCATACGATAATTATCGATCATTTATACAAATAATTCATACGATTCGAACGATCAAAGACTTCGATCGTTCGAATCCTATTCGATCAGGACTTAGACTCAGAAGCCTATGCTTCGAGGGTTCCCATAGGCTTCTATTGCAATTCGGTAGGTCCAATCTGCCGAAGTAGGCAGTCGAATATTTTAAAAATTTATATTTTATTTGCTGATCGAATATTCGAACATTCGATCATTCACAATTCGATGATCGAATATGCCTAATTTGTATATTCGATCAATCGAATAGTTCCTACTCTTTCAGGTTAACCTAGCATTGTTCCAAAATTTCAATAGCTGGTCTTCAGACTGAGCCCCACTACTACTGTTCCAAGCATCCCCAGGGGCCCAGCCGCACAGTTTTGGAACCACTGTCTTATGGTATAAGCAAGTCCAACATAACAGCAATTTTAAGATACAAAATGTTTTTTTTTTCACAGAAAGATATTTGCATGGAATAAAAAACATGGATATTTTAGACATCAATATAGGTATGATCATTTATGTTATATCATTTTAATTTCCTAACAGCTTTAGCAAAATTAAATTCTTATAAGTCCTTTTGTATTCATTATAGGAGCAGGCCTGAATCTGTTTGAGGGAGACATCATGTTGGCTGATGTAAGTTTAAATTAACCAAGTAAATC
This sequence comes from Xenopus borealis, assembly GCA_024363595.1. Taxonomy (NCBI): domain Eukaryota; kingdom Metazoa; phylum Chordata; class Amphibia; order Anura; family Pipidae; genus Xenopus; species Xenopus borealis. Next base: position 113,842,703 of record CM044441.1, read on the forward strand.
TTGCAAAGCAGTAGGACTAGAACAATACATATATATTATGTAAATAGATGTAATGCTTGTACTTTATAACTGTTAATACTGAAATGTTTTCATAAAACAGGGAATTATGTACTATCATAAGCAGTACAAAGTTTTGCAGTGCATATATCATTTTGTACATAATAATACTATTATTCACATACAGTATGCATAAGAACCACCTCTTCATTAAATCAATGCCTAAAAACTAATATGATCCTTGTGTCTTGAGTCACAATTGAAGGCTGGAAGTAGGCATAGGCAGAAGAGAAACCTGCTGAGGTGCAATGTTTGGGGCACTTGGACCTTAAGGCAGGTGTCCATTCTGCCTCTAAATCCAGCCCTGATTGGGAAGTGGCGGAAATGAGGAGGCATGCCTGCATAGGTGTGAACAGGGGAGAGTTGATGAACGGTGTGGGGGAATGTGGTTGCTGAGCAGATGGTTGTGGTGGCTGACACTAGGGGCTTTGCCTTGGGTGGCAATGTCCATTGGTCTGGCTCTGGTAAAATTATTTGTGCTCTTACAAAAGAATATAAAGCTGGGCATCTCCCTGCGTAGACAGTACAGTCTGCATTTCATAGAGTTGCATTCAGAAAAGGCAGGAGATGGCCATCTCATGGGTATGCTCTGGTATTTCAGAACACACAAGCCGGGAAGTACAGGATGAAGTAAACTGAGGGGCAGATTTAGTAAATTCGTGTGAATAATTCGAATTAAAAAAATACGAATTTTGAATTTTTTTTGGGCTACTTCGACCATCGAATTTGCAAAATTCGACTATTGAATAGACCTTTATTCAATTCGAATTGTCCAAAATAAGAATTCGATAGTCGAATTTATAGATTGAACCTACCGAATTGCTATATAACCCTATGGGTAAGTGCCATAGGGTTTTCCAAAGTTTTTTTGATCGAATAGTTAAAATCGTTCGAATCGTTTGATTTTCATGTGTTTTTTTCCATGTGAATTATCCAAGTCAACGGGAGAGGTCCAGGGACCATTTTGGACATGTTATGAGCCTTCCTGAAATTAAAAATAAATTTCGGAGAAATAACTTGAATCGAGTTTAGTTGAATTTGTTTCAAATTCTGTTTAAGTTTTCGAGTCTGTAAAATTAATGCGAGTTTTAGATATTCAATTTTTATTTAGTTATAAAAGGCTCACATGAGTTCAAAATTTGACCTTTGATAAATGTTCCTCTAAATCAGGAGTACCTATACTTTACTAATGCAAGGTCTACTTTTAATTAGATTGTCCCATTAGGATCTACATCCATATTATCACTGTTAGCATTCTGTTACATGGAAAATATTACTCAAATATTGTATTGATTTAGGGGAGAATTTATATTGCTATATTTTAACAAACAACAATTTCTTATGTAACCTTAACATAATAAATATATGAATGAAAAGCATGAAATAGGAGGATGATTTAGACAAGCTGTTTGGTGACAGTGTCTTGAGATCTTCTGATCACCAGCTAAAGGTCTACTGGTAGATCCTGATCTACCTTTTGGGCACCCCCTGCTCTAAGTGATTGCAACATTTTCTGATTTAAACTAACAAACTGAAAAGTAACACAATGCAATGTGATCAGTAGTTTGGAGCAAATTAGCTCCCAGTTTAGTAAATTATTGGTTCCTATAAACAGAAAACCATTATCCAGAAAGCCCTGAATTAACAGAAGGTCATCCTCCAATTTAAGTAAATAATAAAAAAAAAATTCAATAATTATTTGTATTGTTATTAACACATGTTTATAAAATGCCTACATATTCAGCAGCATTGTACAGTAAATGGGTGTATACATTAAGCATACTAGAAAAGCAATTCAAGGGGTAAAGAGCTTTGATTTCTGTAATGCCAAAATTTGTACTTGATGGTAACTAAGCTGCATGAATCCATATTATTGGATTCATTTTTAATTGATGTTTAGGAGGCTTAAGGTAGGGAGATCCAAATGCCAAAATTATCCATTATCCATAAAACACAAGGTCTCAATAATTTTGAACAGAAAGAACTCAACACATCACAGTAACATCTAATAACAGGCAGTATTTCATTTGATGGAAAAACTTAAAGTGTAGACTCTTTCAAGTCTTCTTGGAATGCGTCATAAGATTGTCTCATGGAATTTAATCAGGCCCTATATGAATGAATATACTTCAATGTAATGGTACATGCTTATTAATCTCTTCACACAGACACACCAAAGAAACTCAATCATTGGAGATGAATATAGGTGGCCAATACCTGTTCCGTATTTTTTAGAGGACAATTTAGGTAAGTCTCTAAATATGTGCCAAAAAGTCTGATTTATGCCAATCACATACACCTTCACACTTCTGTGCTAGTTTGTCCAATAGTAGTGTTCCATGTATAAAAGTTAAGATGATGTTTAATTCATCAGAGACTTAAAAAGAGACATAAAATAGTGCTTACAGAGCCACATGAAATATTTTGAAAATAATCTAGTTGGCTGCTTATAAAATAGATGTGAATTTGGACACCCTTAGGGTAAGCTTCACTGGGACAGGGTCTGATGTAAATAAAGAACAATCAGTGTTGTATAAAAAAGGATAATAATATAGTGTATTGTAAGTATTTCCTTACACAGAGATGAAGTCTGAGATATGGGGGCCAAGGTACACATTTTTGGTTAAAAACTAATTGAAGTAGTAGTAAATAAATTGCTAAACTTTCGATTTCTCTTTTACAACAAGACTTATAAAACAATTACACTGGGAGCTCGCTCTTGGTGAAGGGTGTCCTAGTGCTGGTGGGGCAATTGAAAAAAAATAAAAAATACTGTTTCCCCCAACTGGAGTGCAGGCTCTATTAGCTCACACCTTTGATGGGGAAACTATTTTAGTGTAACAGGTGCCCTTTAAGTAATGCCTTCTTGGAATCCATGTTCTGGCACTTATACTGTAAATTAACAATTAACTATTGTGACTATCAAACCTATAGTTTTAGAAGACTTTGGTACACAGTAGTCAGATTGTAATTTTTATGATTTGTATTTGTGTATATAAACTTCTTTTGTTTTAGACATCAGTGCAAAAGCAGCAGTTCTAGAAGGTTTTGAACGTTTTCAACTGAAAACTTGTATTGATTTTAAACCATGGGAAGGTGAACAGAATTATATCTCTGTTTTTAAAGATAACGGGTAGGTAACTATAAATCCTATTGTCCATAATTAATGTTTGATGTCTGGACTATGTTCCTTCAAAAAGCATAGACCTAATATTTTTACAAAATAGCTTAATCCTGATTTGTCCTGGTCAGTCCTAAGTGGTCTAAACAGTACAAAGAATTTGTGTCTCTTTATTTTGATACTCTTTTAATATGACATATGGCTTGGTATGTACACATGGATACGTATTTACATGGTACCTTCACATAAACCAAAACATTTTATTTTCTTCAGCTGTTATTCTTATGTTGGGAATTTACGACGAGGAAAGCAAAAACTCTCATTGGGAAGCGGCTGCGATCAAGTATCCATAATTCAACATGAGTTTCTTCATGCGCTGGGATTTTGGCATGAACAGTCCCGCGCTGACAGGGATGACTATGTCACTATTGTGTGGGACAGGATTCAACCAGGTATTGTCTCATGTCTCATGTTAAATCACATGAAAACATTTTCTTTAAAAAATTAAAATATTTGTAATTTATGTAAGTATAGTTTTATTTATATGCAACTTTGTCAAACAATTTCATATAATATTATTTCTGGAGAACATGGGTTGCAGTCAGACAGTTTACAATGAAAGTTGGCCTTTCAGAAACTTTAACAGCGATCAGTAATTGTTAGTAAATTATGGAAAGGATTGGATAATATAAGTGGGTTGACGTACTCATATTAACTTTCACTATTCGCTCTTACAGGGCTCTGTCACATCTAGACAATTGGATAACAAAGCCTGGGTCATTGGTAGAGGTTTATGTTGTGTTTGGAAGTCAAGGATGAGGAGAATATAACAGTGCTTTATTAGCAGGTTCATGCAGCCATTACATAACAGCAGTAAGTTTTACTTTCACTTTCAAGCTGTACAGAAAGTCCTGTGTATGCACAGTGACACCCGCAGGCCATTTGTATAAACACCACATATTCCCCCTATAGTAGGAAAGCATTTGGGCAAATCTAATAAACAGTAACAATTAAACAGTATGTTTCTTAAAGGGCCAGTAACATCAAAAAATTATATTGTTTTAAAGTAATAAAAACATAATGCAGTGTTGCCCTGCACTGGTAAAACTGCAGTGTTTCTTCAGAAACATGACTATTGTTTATCTATATAAGCTGTTGTGTAGCCATGGGGGCAGCCATTCAAAGGAGAAAAGGCTCAAGTTACACAGCAGATAGCAGATAAGCTCTGTAGAATATAATGTTATCTGTTATCCATTACTTATACTGTGCCATATAGCCATTTTTCAATTTCTGTCATTGCTACTCAGCAGCTTGTTTATATGAACTATAGCAGTGTTTCTAAAGCAAACAGATCAGTTTAAACAGCGCAGGGCAACACTACATGACATTTTCATTACTTTAAAACACTTTCATTTGGTGTTACTGTTCCTTTAAAGCAATATATACATTCTTCACATGACATAGTCCTTGGTCCATGCAGGTAGTTTTCTGATTCTCTCAGTATGCCTTATAGGTTCACTTTCTTGAAGCCTATTGCAATTGGCAATAGGAGTAGGAAAATGTCCTCCATCAAATGGAACTTCTGCAAACTCATATCTAGCAGGAGCAAGACGACTTGCATTCCACTTCAAGTGGTGTAGTAAATTTAGATTGTCCTTGTTTCAGTATTCCTGGTTTCTCAATTCTGACTAAAGATCCAGGATGAAAGTGCACTTCTCTTGCACCACATTTTCTATCAGTATAAGCCTTGCATTTGGCTTGGTGATGTTTCACAATGTCCGCAGTAGATTATTTTGTAGGAACAGTATTTTGTGGAAGTTTGATGTCTGCAACATGTAACTTAGTGTGCATCTTTCTGCCATGTTATAATTCAGTTGGAGATGATTGGGTTGTTGCATGGCATGTTGCTCTGTAGTTATGTTGGAACTCTCGGCACGAAAAAGTTCTTTATAGCAGTCAGAGCAGTTTCATAAGTCTCATCAGGTGATGGTAATGTATAGCATATACGTGGTCCCTCTGCTCCCAGGCAATGAATAAGCAAAGCATGCTTTCAAGCAGTAGAAATCTACCCCCTGGTCAGCAGCAATAATGTAATTATCCAAGCAGGTATGGTAGGCTCACCAGAGTTCACCAGGGTTTGGAAAAAAAGGCAGGCCATTTGTATAAACACCACAGTTTAGGGCAATGGCATATGTGTTACTTTACCCACCTCGGTGGCAGTCAATTCCTATAGAATAACACGGGAAATACACTGCTCAGGTGTTGTCTGCATCAGTAGTGACTGTACACAGCTCAATATCAGTCAAAACACCACATACGCAAAATTTATTTTTAGCACACTCTGATAAATGTGTTTACTTATCATTACATTGTTGGGGGGCAATGGCTGAACAATGGACTGACACCTGGAACTGCACCCCTTTGGGGCAAATCCAGCACAAAAATTGTGTCTGGAGTGGGGAATCCAGGTGTACAACCTGCACCTTGGCCTAGGAATTACTAGTTCCGTTATAGGTCTGACCTGGCGAAGTAATGTCTAGCGCAAGAGGTAACATTCAGTAAAATGTTCACCTTAGTGCAGTGATCCCCAACCAGTAGCATTGCTCTCCAACCCCTTGGATGTTGCTCTTAGTGTCCTCAAAGCAGGAGCTTATTTTTTAATTCCAAGCTTGAAAGCAATTTTTAATTGCATGAAAACTAAATATAGTGCCACTTAGAGCCTTTTGTGTGCTGCCAGTCCACACAGGGGATACCAAATAACCAATCACGGTCCTTATTTGGCACCTCAAAAAACTTTTTCATGCATGTGTTGCTCTCCAACTCTTTGCACATTTGAATGTGGCTCACGGTTAAAAAAGGTTGGGGAACGCTGCCTTAGTGAATAAACGTAGTTACGTCCCTTCGTCAGCCAACTTCTCCTGGCGTACGGGTGCAAAGTTGCGCAAGTCTATCTACTTCGCTAGCGAATTTTCGCCAGGGACACTGTTAGTAAATCGGTGATAGACACTTCGCACTTTAGTGAATTTGCACCTAAGTTTCTTACTTAATTGGCTTTTGGCAGAAAGTCCAGAATAGATGGTTAGATACTTTTGTAACAGTTTTAGATTAGAAGGTCTCTTGGGAGAACTGAGACTCATATCTTAAAGTGCAATTCACCTTCATTAGCAAAATTGTAATAACACATAAAAATCACCTAACTGTGTTCAAACTTTCATAAACGGACACATTTTGTAAAATGGACATGTTAATTGGGGGGCATGACCACAAGAATGGGCATGGATCCACAAGACTTTTTGTACCTCTTTCTTTTCCAAAATGTTGGGAGGTATGTTTTACAATGTTCTGACAAAATGGTCCCAATAGTCAAAAGGACAGGTCTAAAACTTTTAGTCATGAAATTATCAAATTGGACCAACATAAAAATTCTAAATATGAATGCCAGGAGTCTACTGAACAGTAGATTTACCAAACTATGTGGTGTATGGAAATTTCCATGGGCAAAAACAAGTAATAAAGAACAATGCAGAAACCAATAAAATCACTAAAATCCAATAAAACCACTCCAAGCAATGTTTTTTGCCCCCATCCTCCAGATGCTGCTCCATGTGAATCAAATCCTGGTCCTGTGGCTCCTCTGTCTGAGTATAATGCTGGCCATCAGAATGAGTCACACTTGGTATTTTCGAGAGTTTATATAAATGCCTACTATTTTGCCTTTTCAATATTCAATACTGAATTAATTTTCCCATCACTTGTTTTAAGAACAACGGTGAGCCTAGGCGTAGAACTTGTGCTTTTTCATACCAGGTAGATCCATTCCAAATTCTGACCTCATCTCAAATGTACAAGTGTTTTTGTCATTTTTCTTTTGTCTCTCACTTATGTTTTGTATCTGTTGTCTGTACCGTTTATGTAGGGTCTTATCATTGTGGTAACACTTAAGCTCCCATGCAGGTAATATTGTCTGTATTTGTCTTGCAAGGAATAACTTTGCTGGAGATTTGCCTCCTTCCAGAGCTGTTGCTCTGTAATTTTAGAGTCCCACTTCTGGGTCCTGACCTGAATGAACAGCTTTTTTCAACAACTGTTTTATAATCTTTGTGCCAACTCTGTAAATCCATTACTCTGTGGGAATCATGGGCTTAAAGTGAAATGCTTGAATCCAAACTCTTCTGTTAATCTTACAAAATCTTTTCCTATAAACCATTATCTATTCTTACATCTCTTGGTATTCCATATCTGCAGAAGTGTGTTTTAAGTATTTTTCATTCCTCAAATGATGTGATATGTTTTAATTTTAGAACTTCTGGATAATTGGAGTATGCATCTAATATTGCCATATGCTCCTTTCCATTCAACGTGAATACATCAACTCCAAGTGGCTGATTTAATAGAAAATACTTCGAAATTTTCACCAAATTTGTCATTCCTGCGATCAAAGAACAATCGTTCGATAAAATCCCTCGAATTGAACGATTCGAAGGATTTTAGCGTACAATCGAAGGATTGTTCTTTGATAAAATGAAAACTAAAAATGGTCTAGAAGGTCCCAATAGGCTAACATAATACTTCGGCAGCTTTTATTTGGCGACGTAAAAAAATCAAAGTATTTTTAAAGAGACAGTACTTTGAATTTTGAAGTCGAAAGATTTTACTATTCGACCATTCAATTCAAATGGTCTAATAGCAAAATCCTTTGACTTCGAAGGTTAAAGTTTTCAAAAACTTACTTCGAATATTGTATTTTTTGCATTTGAATATTCACTTCAACCCTTAGTAAATCTGCCTACAATTGTATCCCAGGGACTACTTTTAGTATAATGTAGAGAGCGATATTCTTTTTTTATTGTTTGTGGTTTTATAATTATTTAGCTTTTTATTCAGCAGCTCTCTAGTTTGCAGTGTCAGCAATTTGGTTTCTAGGGTACAAATTACCCTAGCAACCCTACATTGATTTGAATAAGAGACTGGAATATTAATAGGAGAGGGACTGAATAGAATTATAAGTAATAAAAAGTGGCAATAACAATACATTTGTAGCCTTACAGCGCATTTGTTTTTACATGGTGTCAGCAACCCCCATTTGAAAGCTGCAAAGAAACAGAAGAAAAATACAAATCATTAAAAAACTATGAAAAATTAATAATGAAGACCAATTGAAAAGTTTCTTAGAATTGATCCTTCTACAATATACTAAAAGATAACTAGAAGATGAACCACCCCTTTAACAATATGAATTTGGAAGATATGATTTAGGATTCTGTGAATGTAATACGGTTATCATGTCTTATAGATGATCATCAGAGGCAGTGTTTGTTTTATATTTCTTCCACATTGCTTCTGATACTGCTTTATTAGCCATAACACTATTAATATGTATTTCCACACTTGATTCCTTTTCACTGTCTGCCACAACAGTGTCCTCATTCAGTGTCCTTGATAATGGATCTGCAACTAGAAGGAACCTGTCTGGTGTAGCTTTCCATAGTTCTTTCTGTGTGATGGCAAGTAGTAGCTTGTGATCTGTTTCAACAATAAATGTTGTCCCCTACACAAAGCTGTGGAATTCTTTACATCCAAAAGCAATACCAAGGGGCTGATTTACTAAGGGTCGAATTTTGAAGTGGAAAATACTTCTAAATTCGGCCATAGAATTGAAATACTTCAAATATCGAAGTCAAAGTTTTTTTCAACAAATCCTGTGGTCGAAGTAGAATTGAACGATTCAAACTATTATAGTGTAGCGCTATAGTAAACTGCGGTGACAGGAATAGTTATAGCTACTTAATGTGGATA
>CM044441.1:113857371-113880578 GCA_024363595.1 Xenopus borealis
GTTGGGGGGCCCATAATTTTTTCTTGCAGGGGGGCCCCGTGACTTCTAGTTACGCCACTGGGGGCCGCATCGCTAGTGCAGCGAGCGCTATTGCTGGGGCCAACTCCAGAAGCAGAGACTAAGCTGTACAGTCAGAGAGCTTCTTTCCTGCACTGTATTTTAATAAATAAGTTGCTGCTGCAAAACCCAGAATCTCATTATTAAGGAGTACAACACAATGAACACTTGGTGTGACTGAGGATGTGGCCACTCTGCTGACTTGAGAAGCCTTCTCTTCATTTCTTATTCCTGTTAGCACTTTGAGTTCAGCAACTTCAGCTGCTTGACAAATTCTTATAGATTTTTCTAATGTTCCTGTTCCCTTAATAATCTTTCTTGTACTTTTTGATCATTACATCCAGTTACAACTCTGTCTCTGTTTAATGAATCTCTCAGCAGACTAAAGTTACATGTTCTGCTATCTGCTGTCTATTATGTATTCCTCTATGCTTTCAATAGGAGACTGTACTCTGGAGTTAAATATACATCTCTCATTTGTCTCATTCACCTTAGGGGTGCAGTAATCTTCAAATTTTCCCATAACCACTTCAAAATTATCACTGTCATGTTCATCAAGTTGAAATGAATTAAAGATCTGCAAAGCTCCTTCCCCTGCTATTGTTAGCAATTGTTTTCTGTGCACTGAGCAGTGATAAAGTGTTAGTAGCTTTCATGTTTAGTAACACTTTCTGCTCAAAGATTTTCCATGCTTCCCAATATTTCCCACAAACTTAACTGGAGCAGGTGGATATACACTGTCTGCCCTTATCTGCATAAAATGTAAAGTTTGGTAATACCTTTTTATTGGCTAACTGAATAAGTAACAATTGTAAGCTTTCGGAGCACACAGGCCCCTTCGTCAGGCAAAATACAAATGAACTTTGAAAAGGCACATTATATATATCAATATATAGATCACTGAAAAGGGGTTTATGGGCAATGAATTACAAAGTTACAGATAGACAGAGATAACTTGTAGAAGGAAATAAAAGTAATTAGGGAGGGTTGTCAATAGTCTAGGGGTCTGGATTCAGTCAGGTCAAATAGTTTGAACTAGACCAAGAAAGAGTGGGGTAAGATTAACACAACAGGGCATAATTAGGAATTGGAAATTAAAAAAGTGAAGATATAGATAAGGGTTCCACTGGGTTAGATAACATATGGAACCAGAACTTATCCACTTCACATTCCCTTACCAGACTGTATCAAATAAACTGAAAATGGGATATATTCCAGCCCAGATATCGATAAGCCCCCTAAAGTGAATACTTTAGCTTTAAGTAACCAGATAAGTTCTGGTTCCATATGTTATTCAACCCAGTGGAACCCTTATCTGTATCTTCACTTTTTTTATTTTCCAATTCCTAATTATGCCCTGTTGTGTTAACTTTACCCTACTCTGTCTTGGTCTAGTTCAAACTATTTGACCTGACTGCAACTTTGTAATTCATTGCCCATAAACCCTTTTTCAGTGATCTATGTGTATATATAATGTGCCTTTTCAATGTTCATTTGTATTTTGCCTGATGAAGGGGTCTGTGTGCTCCGAAAGCTTGCAATTGTTACTAATTCAGTTAGCCAATAAAAGGCATCACCAAACTTTACATTTTATGCATTTTGTCGAATGGCTAACACAGTACTACATCTTCATACTATGTCCTTATCTGTGCAGGGACTACAACAGTCACAGGCTGAGATGGGTGTGCTGCATTCGCTGTACCTCTTGCAGGTTCTGACATGGTTCAGACTCTGTCTGCTGAGCGGATCCACTCCTGGTACCATGTGTCAGGGCCAGGCCAAGGTAGCTTGGCACCCTAGGCAAGGACTTCAATCAGTGCCCCCCACCCAATACCATTTCCCATCTTACCATTATGCTTTTTTTTAGTATTGCTATATGTACCTCTGCCAACAGCAAAATCCATCATAGTATTGCCCCCACTCTATATTGTGCCAGTAGCAGCTAAAAATCATATTGACCGCAATCTTCTGTGTACCTATGCCAGCAGCAGCCAAGATTTAGCCCCCAAATGTGTACCTGTGCCAGCCAACAGCCAAACTATTACCCCCAAAACTGTGCCTGTGCCAACAGCAGCCAAAATATTGTTCCCAAATCTGTACCAGCAGTTTCCAAAATATTGCCACAAAATCTGTACCTGTGCCAGCCAGCAGTAAAAATAGTGCCCCACAAATCTGTGCCTGTGCCAACAGCAGCCAAAATATTGCCCCCAAATCTGTTCCTGTGCCAACAGCAGGGACTTCTGGGAGTTGTGTTTCAAACCAGGAGCAGCATCAGGAGGGGATGTCTGCCCTCACAGAATCTACTAGGGCCCCAGATGGCACTTTATGCCTACAGTGATGTGACAATGCAGAGTGAGAAACATGAGTGAGAAGAGTGAATATAGAATATTTCCTATAATTAGTGACAAACTAATTGTACTAGGACAGCAACTTATATCAGCCCACTCCCCAACATAAGCCATTCAGTGCGACTCCTTCTCATCATTTCCATTGAGCAGAACTGTATGGAGAATGGAGTGGAGAAAGGGTGGGGTACTGAGGTTGCTGTGCCTTGCTGGGGGAAGTAGGTGCTGGAGAGAAGAGGGAGCCGACTTCACTGGTGGAACGATTAACACTCGCAGGTTCTTACAGCGCATTAATAAGAAGTGCAGCAGCCAGCAGGAGACGCCATTTCCGGCAAGTAAGAACGTGGTGTTGGACTGGGGAGCACGGCCGCCGATATGCTACAAAATAACATGATCGCACACGACCATGGGGGGGGGGGTGTTAATATATACAAAAATAAATAAATAAACGTGTATTTTAAAAAAAAGTTCCCCTTAAAAGTCTGCCCCCCTATGATTGCGCCCTAGGCAGGCGCCTAATCTGCCTACCCCTAGTTCCAGCCCTGCCATGTGTTGTACTCCTTAATAACGGGATTCTGGGTTTTGCAACAGCAACTTATTTATTTAAATAAAGTGCATGAAAGAAACATGGCTCTCTGGCTGTAGTACAGGTCAGTCTCTGCTTCTGGAGCTGGTCCCTCCTACTGTATGTACTTCTTTTTCTATAACCTATTCATTAACATCAACAATTATCAACGCAGTGATCCGGGTTGCTTGGGGGAGGAGGAAGTGAAGGCAGCAGCAGAACACATAGTTTCCACATGTCTGCTGTGCCTATGGGGCCCCTGAGCAATTGTGCCCCAGGGGCCACTAGTTTCCCTGCTCTCCCCATTGTCTACAGGCTACAGAAGGAGCAAAGGAGGAGTGACTTTAAAAGCTGCTCCTCCACTCAATTGTGGTATCAGCACTCACTTCAGTCTCTTTATCCACAGATGGTAGATTAATAGCTTGTTAAAACAATCGGTTCGCCGATAAAATCATTCACAGGGTGGCAAAATCTGTATTTGTATGGCCAGCTTAAGTCTGCAGGGCTCTGTAAATCTAACTGTCCATTTAGGAGCATTAGCCTTGCTACTGTTTTTTTTTTATTATGCATTCTTATGAAATCTGAAAACACAGGTAGGCCTCAAATATCTTCTTCTGTGATTCCCAGCCTTGTGCCTGTGCTCCTGTCCCCTTCTTGCCTGTCCTATTGGATTTCCTGTTGCAACCTTTTCTTGGATTCTGTTTTCCTGCTGCCTGACCCGACCTTTTGCCTGATCACTGGACTCAGTTTATGCCTGCTGATTCCTGCTGTGTCTGGCTAGTATATTTCTTTATATTTTCATTGTGCACCTGTTTAGTATTTAGTTTGTTTCATTAAATCCTGCATTTACTTCACCATGACTCCAAGACTCGGTTGTGCTATTTATGAGTATAACCCAGTTCCCCACCATACAGGCTCCCATCTGATTGTTTAATTTCAGTGTCTGATCATTACAACAAGCTTAAAATTTAGTTTCCTTAGTCAATGAGTGACCACTGATTGCAAAGGACACAAGTAGTTTTATTTCACATTCATGTCAAATCCATCTCAGTATCATCAAACAGCAATATCAGCATTGTATAATCCAGTCCAACTGAGGATCAAGCTAATAAGGAATATTGTTGTTTTTAAATTAAAAAAACAATAATGTTTAGACTATTATTTTTGTGGTAAACAGAAAAGTCAGGGTATTGTAAAGCACAATCACTTTACAAGGAAATGTTGTCCATATTAGAGAAAACCACTTGTTTTGTTTTTTATAAATTTATAGTGCAACGGCACTATAAAAGTATTCAGTATCACTGTGTATTCATCTAGAATATTTTTGTTAATTCCCTTGTGTAAAAAAAACTCCATAATTGTAACTTTTTAAGTGACAGGCATCATAAATCCTTAGGCACTGGAATGTATTAGTTTGCCAGTACTAGAGTGGTAATTTTACAAGGCACTGTGTTGCTGTACATAAAATTGTGCATTTTGAATATTTCTCTATCATTTTAATAATTTGCAACCCCAAATGACTTGAAAGTGCTAAATTGTACTATGAAACTGTTTAAACTTACTAATAGACAAACTGAATTTGTATGTTATTTGCCTTTCATAGGATGGGAATACAGCTTCGATATGTATGATGATACACAAATAAACTCTTTGAATGTGCCATATGACTACACTTCTATCATGCACTATAGTAAAACAGCTTTCCAGATTGGAACGGAACCAACCATTGTTACTAAGGATGCTGCTTTCAGTGATGTGATTGGAAAAGGGACGGATTTTAGCGACTATGATCTTGAGAAACTGAATCGACTGTACAAATGCTGTAAGTTTTGTAGTACAAACTTTTTACGGCCACCTGTTGCCAAAAAACTGATCAAGACTCAAGTTTGTTTATGGCATAGTATAATTATTCAGCTGAGTATTATAAACAGTTTGACCTCACTAACAGACCTGAGCCAAGAAAGGAAATAAAAACCCTAAACAAACATAATTTTTCTCCCTGCAGCAAGGAAAGAGAATGGTCTTTGCCAGCTGGGAGGTTGTGAAAATTAGAAAAATGTCGAAATTCAAATGCATGAACATGTCCTTTTTTCTAGTGCCAAATGAAGCCAATGGGTGTTTTTTTTCTTGCTTTCATAATTTTGTTTCCTGGATGACACAAAGCACATGGTGAAATTTAAGTGCAGATTGTGCAGACAATTTTCACCATTTAAGAGAAAACTCTCTGTAAAAATGTATCTGGCGAAAATGTGGAATTCCCTATTTTTTACAAAACCCATGGCTTGGGTAGAATTGCAGGTCCCCCCCCTTTTTTTATTATAAATAATAGCTGATATGACTACATACTAAGTACTATTACATGTAAAAGGCAGGCAGATAATGAAATAATATGTTTATATGCATGTCTATCCATTAGAATACAGTTGTACACTGATTTTATCTTTTTTCTCCTTTTTAACACCTAGCTTCCAGCATTACCTTTATGGACACATGTACCTTTGAGTACAATAATATATGTGGCATGATACAAGGTACAGGAGACAATGGTGACTGGAATCGTGTTCTTCATAGTGCCGCTGGGCCCAGTAGTGATCATACACATCTAGGGAACTACAAAGGTAGGGGATTACTTATCTGTTACTTTTCTTTTGGTTTTTGGCACTCTGGCATTAAATGTATGTCCATCTTGAGTAACATGTTTTATGACCCCTAAACTTTGGCAAAAAGACAATTTTATGAAACTGCATGTCAGTCAGTGCCCCACTGAAACCCCTATACCTCCTGGGCCCTCGAGCAATCACAGGGTTTACTTCCTCCATAGTTAAAACCCATGATATGTTGTAATTTGGCAGACATCAAATTAAATGACTATTTCCCATTTCTCTCAATAGATCTTCTTTCTGTTACATCTGTAAGGTTCTCATCATATTACTTTTGGTTTTCCAAACAGACAGCGGTTATTACATGCACTTCAGCACCAGTACAGGTAATGCTGGGGAAAAGGCTCTGCTGGAAAGCAGACTATTCTATCCAAAAAGGGGATTTCAATGTCTGGAGTTCTTCTATTACTACAATGGTAATGAGAATGATGCACTGAATATCTGGATCGAGGAATATACAAAAGCATCTCCTAATGGCATTCTAATATTTATCACCAGCATTAAGGGTAAGAAATGTAAATAAATTCATTTGTATGTGCCAGAAACACATAAAGGCTCACTCACTAATTTAAGTGCAGTGTGCAAAGTGCTATAGTGAAAGCAAATTGCTATGTTTTCTTACCCATAAAGCAGAATTTTCTCTACTGTGGTGCAAAGTGGACGCACTTGTACTAAAAAGTTGGTCTGGTTGGCATAATTTCTAGCCTTTGGCATCAAAATAACATCTGCCCCAAATTGTTTAGGCACACATTTGTTTAATAAAGTGCTGCAGGCTGCTGTGGGAACCCATCTAATAGGTAGTAGTTCCAGGGTTTGATTGAGCTAACAGGTGCACTGCAAGGATTAGCTTTAGATGCAAGTACATTTAATGAATAGTGATGATTCAGAACTTGCTGTTTGTAAATGAGTCCTATGATTTAAAGGCAATATATATGGTTAAATGCAACATATTTTGTATGTCATTTTAGCAAAGGTTTCTAAACTTTAAGGGTCATGTCAGCATTTGTGCAATGATGTTCTTCAGGCCACTATTGTCTGACAAGCAATTATTCAAGTATGTGTCAAGTAATACATTGGTTCTACATTTTACAGCTACTGAAAAACATGATACAGGAGCCTTATTTATCAAAACCCCCAAATTTCTCATAATTTTCAGTTAAAAAGTCCGACCAAATCCGCACAGATGTTTCCCCCTTATTTATCGAAATTTATGATCGAAAAATCGAATTATTGCCCAAAAACCACAAAATCTTTGGATTATTGCTCGAAACCCAGCACAACTCAGGATAACTTCAGGACTTCTCCCATTTACTTCTACATGAACTTGGCTGGTCTTAGTCGGAGTACTTTATTTCAGACTTTTAGCACCCCCAGGGTTTAATAAAACTGAAAATTTTTACTTTTTTTTCACAAAAAAATCGGATTTAAAACTGAATTTTTTTTAGATTGGCATGTGGGTAGTGAGACCCATGAAGTAGTTGCCTTGCAGATCTGTTCTGGGGTAGCTGTGTTAGCTAATGCTCATGAAGTACTCATGGCTAGTTATGGCCGAATCTGACCTGTTTTGCTTTGCCAAGTGAAACTGTGAAAATTTGCCAAAATGCATTGAAGTCTAAGGGCAACACATTGCTTTGGCATGCAACAATCTGAAGCGCCCTAGGCCAATTGCAGCTCCGCCCCCACCACAAGCACACGGCTCCCGCAACCCTAATTATCTTTCGGCTGCTCCAAAACACATGTATGCCCATGTATGCACACCAAGCCTGCAGGGCTGTTAGAGGCAGACTATACACAATCTATACTGGGTAAGGGGGGCACTTCCCACCCAATCCTGCTACTGCTGTCCCTCCTCCTTCCCCTCACTTAGGTGCAATTCTGGTCATGGAGCACTGCTGGTGCTGATTGTTGGCACTAGCGAGTACTGCTGTTCTGATTGCCAGTAATGGGAACTTCAGTCCACGTGGCCAGCAGGCAGCATGCTGCCCCCACATTTTTGCCACCCTAGGCCTGGGCCTTTGTGGCCTGCCCACAAATGTGGGCCTGGGAACGAATTGTGCAACATTTTTTTACCTATGCTATGCATAATTATTTATGCATAGCATAAGTAATTATCTATGCTATGCATAATTTTTGAGGTGAAACTCATGCCTCTGGTAGAGTGGGCTTTTACTGGAAACGGTGGCATAATCTGTCTGTGGTGGTAGGCAGCATTGATAGTTTCAACTAACCATCTTGCTATAGTCCTGTTTGAGAACGGGGAGCCCTTTCTAGCTCCACCATATGTAATGAGCAATTAAGTGCCTGAATCTTTTGGTTCTGTATAAATTGTACTTCACTGCCTGGATCACATCTATCGTGTAGTAGTGCTTGTTCCTTAACATTAGATGGTAGAAAGGATGGAACCATCCTAAACATGAATTTCTAGCCAGGGTGTTTTGCAAGATAGGTCAGCTAATTTTTACACTTGCTTAGTAGATGATATGGCTAGTAGGAAACACGTCTTGCACTTGACAAATTTAACCTCACAGGGTGCCAACGGCCCCTGTGAGGCTGGGATCTACTCACTTCCTGGAAGAACTGCTTGACCTTAGGGTCTGTGGCCCATTGATTTTGTAGTAAGACTGATAAGACCGAAGTTTGTCTCTTAAGGGTGGCTTGCGCAAAGCCATGATGAAACCCTTTGTTTAGGAAGTCCAGAATGTGTGTCACTGTTTGCCACTGTGCACTATTCACACCCATGGAGGAAGGTGTTTGCCTAGTTCTGTGGTAGACTGTGTTACCTTCCTTGTTTTCAAGAGTATTTGTGTTGCCATGGCTTGGCTACTGACATAGAGACTAGATCTGTGTACCAAGGCCAGAGCACCTTCTCTTTTTATATTCTGGATCACCCGTTGGAGGAAAAAGTCCAGGTTATTCTTATAGCATCTATCTACTATGCTTCGGTTTCCTGTGACCTGGCACAATAGTTTGGCACTTTGAAGTTGCAGTTGGAGGCTAGCATGTCTATATCAGTGTTTCCCCCACTTCCGCTCAATTTGTTGGAAAACCTGTGAGTGTAGAGACCATTCTCACTGGTTGATGGTTTGGCTACTGAGGTAGTTGGTCTCCCATTTCTAGACCCCTGGTATGTGTATCGCCAATAATGCAGGAAATTTTGGTCTGCCCTCTAAAGGATTGATGTTACTTCCAACATTGCTTGAGCCGAGCGCTCCTTATGCCTCCTTGTTTACTGAGGTATGCCACCACCATGGCCTTGTCATATTGGATGCGTAGCAGGTGGTTTGCTAATAGAGAGACCCAAGTCATAATGGCCTTGTTGATCACTGTGATCTCTATGATGTTGATTGAAAGTCTCACTTCTGTCACTGACCAGGTCCCTTGGCAGGTCTGGGGTGGAGAAACTGCTGCCCATCCTAAGTGTCTGGAATCAGTTGTGATTACATTCTAGGAAGGTAGGTCCCACTGCCTGCCCTTGCTCAGATTGTGTTTCTTAGTCCACCATGAGTGTTTCCTGGATTTCGGTTGGTAGGGCAATTTTCTGGAATAAGTTGTAGTTATTATTGTGATGAAGTGTCTTTTTGAATGAGGTTCCAGAACTGCTGCATTTATTCTGTTGCAACTCTCTACACCTGATCATATATCAATATGCAGGAAAACAAACCTACAGCTTTTGTTCTGGAATTTCAAAAACGTAAATACTAATGTACACTGTTTGTATAACATTTATAATCTAATAGAGGCAGAGAGTTGCACAGTGTATCTGAATGAATCTATGAATCTTTGTCATTCTGGATATGATGTACTGTATTGCCTACAAACGGGGCTAAGATGTTAGCCAAGAATTTTGCAATGCTGTTTGTCACTGAATGTATGCTGCTGACAATGGGCCTTAGTGGGGCTTCTTCTTTGTAACCAGCTGTTACAAGAAAAAAGTGATAGGTTACTTACAACAACTTAAAGGAATTGTTCAGTATAAAAATAAAAACTGGGTAAATAGATAGGCAAAATAAAAAATGTTTTCAATATAGTTAGTTAGGCAAAAATATAATGTATAAAGGCTGGAGTGACCGTAAGTCTAACAGAACAGAACACTACTTCTTGCTTTTCAGCTCTATTTTGTTTACACTGACTGGTTACTCTGGTTACCAGGCAGTAACCAATCCGTTAATTGAAGTAGGGCCACATTGGTCATAACGGTTGCTTTTGAATCTGAGCTGAATGCTGAGGATCAATTGCAAACTCACAGAACAGTTATGTCCCATGTGGCCCCCCTTCAAGTCACTGACTAACTCAGATTTAGAGAGCTGAAAAGCAGGCTGTTGTGTTGTATTCTGCTATGTTAGACATCCAGTCACTCCAGCCTTTATAGATTACATTTTTGGCTAACTAACTATATTAGAAACATTTTTTATTTTGCACAGCCTATCTATTTACCCAGTTTTTATTTTTAAAAAGGAGCCATAGATTGAGTTTTATACTACCGCTTGTACCCCAGAGAAGCCACACCATGCTTCTATGGACTCCCCAAGATACACAAAGAAGAAGCCCCACTAAGGCCCATTGTCAGCAGCATAAATTCAATGACATACAGCATTGCAGGCAGAAGAAACAATGGTATCATATGATGTCACTTCATTGTTTACATGTATACCTACAACAGAGGCAATTGAGAAATCAACTGCAGCAAGATAACACCCTTAGCAGCAGAACGTAGATCAATCCTAAACAGGTTGCTAGATTTGTGCCTAAACACCAAATACTTCAAGTACTAGGACATTTTTTATAGATAGAAACATGACTGCGCAATGGGTTCTCCAATCTCTACCATTGTAGCTAACTTGTACATGGAGGAAGTGGAAAGGAGAGCTTTACTTGCATTACAGGGAACTACAGCAAGTCATTGGTTCAGATACATGACACTTGGGTTAAAATCAGACTCAATGAAGTGGCGGTCTTTACAGAACATAATTATTCAGTGGACAATAACATCAAGTTCACAAGGGAAGATGTCCAAAAAAACTTGCCTTTTTGGTTGTTTGCTATGCATCCAAGAGGGGGGTAACCTGAAAATGGAGGTGTACAGGAAGCCCACTCATACAGATCAATATCTGTTGTTCGATTCCCACCATCCACTGGAACGCAAACTGGGTGTCATTAGAACTCTGCACCACAGGGCAGAATATGTGGTAACTGATACAGTGTCCAAGGACAAGAAGCATAGTTTTCTCTAGTTTTGCAGAGAGATTATTCTCCCATAGTCTTCTTAAGACCTCACAAACATGTTTACGGTGTTCACTTAAATTGGGAGAAAATATAAGAATGTCATCAAGGTAGACCACTACGAATATCCCCAGCAGGTCCCGGAAGATGTCATCGACAAACTCATGAAACACTGCAGGGGTATTACAGAGACCGAAGAGCATTACAAGGTACTCATAGTGGCCATCCCTGGTATTAAATGCTGTTTTCCATTAATCACCTTCCCTGATACGCATCGGATTATAAGCCCCCCTAAGATCAAGCTTGGTGTAAACTTTAGCATTCTTAATTTGATCAAAAAGTTCAGAAATTAAAGGGAGAGGGTAGTGGTATTTAATGGTGATCTTATTAAGACCCCTGTAATCAATACAGGTTCGTAATCCACCATCTTTTTTTTCCCCACAAAGAAAAAACCTGCCCCCGCAGGGGAACTGGAAGGCCTGATGAAACCCGCTCTAGGTTTTCTTTGATATACTCCTTCATTGCCTGGGCCTCAGGCAAGGAAAGAGGGTATGTTCTACCTCGAGGAGGAGTAGACCCAGGGATTAAGTCAATCGGGCAGTCATACTGCCTATGTGGCGGTAGAATATCTGCAGCTTTCTTAGAAAACACATCAGCAAAATCCAAGTAAGCTGAAGGCAAACCTTCAAGAATGGTAGTTGCCACTACAGAAGGGACACAGGACCCTTGGCATTTAGAACCCCAAAAAAGAATCTCCCTGGTTACCCAATCAATTTGAGCGTTGTGTTTTTGCAACCATGGTAATCCTAATATCAAAGGAGAGAAAGCACCCTCAATAATGTAAAAGGGAATTTCCTCACAATGTGATGGTGTTTTATCCACCGCAAGTATTCTCAAAGGCGGGCATAAGGGAACCAAGGAAATATTGTTTTTGGCTGCAAAGGCAGCATCCAAAAAATTCCCCTCAGCCCCAGAATCCACAAAGGCTGAGCCCATGGGCCAGGTTAGTTTGACTGGTAATAACACTCTGGAGGCAAATTGGGGAGAGGAAACGCCTGCACCCAAATGGAGCTCCCCTTCTCCATTTAGGCTTGAGTGTTTCCCGGCCTCTTAGTACATTGGTTAAGAAAATTACCCTTTTTCCCCACAGTAAATGCAAAGACCAAGGGAATGCCTGCGTGCCTTCTCCTCAGGAGTGAGATGGGATAGACCTAATTGCATAGGCTCCTCCTTAAGGTAGAGGCACAGAGGGGTTAGTTACCCTAAAATTAGTTTCCAAACTAGGTTTAACATTAGAAACCCCTGAGTAAGACGAAGCCCCCCTTTCAGCCCTTCTCTCTCTCTCTGTCTCTTTTCTATCTGGATGGCGAGAGACATGAGGTTATCCAGATTAGAAGATAGGGGGTAGTTAACAAGGCTATCCTTGATGTATTCAGATAACCTGATAAGGAACTGGCTACACAGGGCCGCATCATTCCACCCCGTCTCTACTGCCAACCGGTGAAATTCAGTGCAGTACACCTCCGCATCCCATTTCCCTTGGAGTCGGCAGATGATGCATGATCCAGGTCATCGTAAAGGATTGCCATGGTATTGAAAAAGGTATCAAGGGAATAATGGGCAGGATCAGAGGTGGCCAGTCTGAGGGCCCAAATTTGGGGATCACCCTGTAAGAGGGTCATGATAAATCTCACTTTTTCCTCGCCAGGCAAATTAATGGGGGAAAAAGCTGAGATATAATTTGAATGCCTTGCGGAACACAAAGAACTTTGTTCTATCCCAACTAAATTTTTAGGGGAATGCAATCTTGGGTTCATGGGACTTAGCGGTGTTACCCCACATGGCCGAAGAACCCTGAGGAGGAGAGGGACCAGGAACAGGCAGCTGCTGTGGAGCTTGCAGAGTCTCCAGCTGGCGGGTTAGGTTGTGAAAACCCTGCAGGAGATAATTCTGCTTCCGCTCCTGATCCTCCAAGTGTTGTAGCAAGGTGGTAAGAAGTGCTTCGGTAGTGGTTGGAGTGGGTGGAGCAGCAACAGCGGCACTGGCGTGACCTTAGTCTTCCCTGGTCCGTGATAATGTCACGGTCGGCACCCAATACCAGAACAAATGCCAAGCACCCTGGTCTCGGCTCGTGCTTCACCAGTAGTGTGACCACCTTTGGCTTCGAGAGGAGCCCTCAGCTACTCGGATGCCTGGTAGGATTCCCTTGATGACATGGTTCAGGCTCTGTCTGCTGAGTGGATCCACTTCTGGTACCATGTGTTTTGGTATAAGTGAATGATTAGGCAGCAGCAGCAGCATGAGACAGCTATGTGCAGGCTGGTGGAAGGGGAGGAGTTTCCCTGCAGAGTTCAGCCTGTCAGTCAGTGCTGTGAAAACTTCCTGTGGAAGATTGAATATACTCTTTTTCTTCATTCAAGCCTAGCTTTTGACCTGTAATGATCTCTCAGCAGCTCTGATATAATGACAGTTTTAGGAGGTAAAATTATTTCAAAACAGTTTTCTTTCTGCATCATTACATGGTTTGAGGAGGGACAAGTAATATATCTGAATATGAAGGTTATAGGAAATGTCCCCTTTAACGGATTAATTTTCTAAACAAAATAAGAATGAAGTTTTTGGATGTGGTGTCCCTTGACCAGTGTCATAGCATATGGCTCTTATAGCAAGCACTGTGTTGACACTGGATTTAGCCACCAGCCTGATGACGTCCATGGATGCATCCGCTTAAAAGCAAATGCTTGACTTAAGTCTGTCTATATCCATCAGTAAGGACTGTTGAGAAGTGTGTGCATTGCTAGTTTTTGCCAACAGCGTTGCGCTATTCAGGCTAGACCAGCTGAAGCTGCAGCTGTTTTTAGGATTGAGTGTGTGTGGACGTAGCCCTTGTATATCAACTGATATATTGACTTAAGTACTGAAACTGTTCTAGTCTTTCTTTGTTTCCTATGGAAGAAGTGACAAGCTTGTCTTTGGTAAGTGTGGCCAGCATGTCTCTAGGGGCTTGACCACATCTGGTATCCTCGGGCTGAAAGCCCTCTGAAGAGGATGTGCAAGATAATTATGTTAACTCTGAGTCTCCTGCAGTGTTACACTCAAAAGCAGATGAGTTGTAGATTGAATAGTGGATTTAATCCAAACAATAAATTCAGTTAGTGGTGAAGGCACTGATGATGCAGAAGGCAAGGCCTCTTCCATGTGTTTTGGTGCTTCTGAACCCATTGCGACGTGGCTGGGTGACATGCCACCTCTAAAATTCTGTATCCCTAGGCAGTTTTTTCCACAAATCTGGCCCTGGTGGGCTTGACTGTGATGCTTGTCACAACACCAAAGTTAAATTGTTTTGCTCAGTTCTTATTTCTGTGAACAAACATTTACAACATTCATCAAAGTGTACTATGTGGACTATATGGAGGGAGTAAATGGGGGCTAGTGGATGGGAACTCTCTCTTGGGTAGGGGTTAGTTCCCCTTTAAAGAAATTCTAATGCTAAAGTTGATAAAATGGCAACTAAACTCCATGATTGTTAAATGTTTTTTCCAGGAAATCCGGCAGAATATTGGCAGCTCCATCATGTTTCTTTAAATGTAAATAACAAATTCCGTGTCGTGTTTGAGGGGGTTAAAGGCAATGGACCAAGCAATGGAGGGTTTGCCATAGATGACATTAACTTGTCCGAAGCTCTTTGTCCTCACTATATTTGGCACATCAGAAATTTTACGTCCATAACAGAGAATAGAAGAAATTTCAGTCCCCCATTTTATTCCGACGATGGTTATGCATATCAGATTTATATTGGACCCGATGGTCGACATGAAAAGCCAGACGAACTTGCAATATTTTTCCACCTGATATCAGGAGCAAATGATGATACACTGCAATGGCCATGTTCTTTAAAACAGGCAACTATGGAGCTTATGGATCAGAATCCAGATATCCGAAAGCGCATACCACATCAGAAACGTATCATAACATATCCTACAGAGGTGATAAGTAAGTTATAACTTTGTATCTATTTGGAAAAATACCTTCTAGCCGTGCCATATGGCAAAAATATCATTCACTGTGACCTCCATTTGAGCTTTAAAGGAAAACTATACCCACAAATAATGTAGGTTTCTATAAACATATATTGCATAAAACAGTTCATATATAAAACCCTGCTTCATGTAATAGTAATAAACCTTTTTAGTAAAATTTGCCAGTGAGTAATCCCAAATTGAAAATAGAATTAAAGGCTGCCCCTGTATACTATGATTTACAGTGCACACAAACAAACCATATATTTTAGGTCTTATGAGCCAATTAACAGACAAGGTTCTGTCTTTTTCTTCCTCATTTCCTCCTGTTAAAGTTAAAGCTGCATTATTGCTAGTGAGGCAGCAAAGAGAATATTATAACATGCTGACTCAAGGGAAAATATATAAAAGGGCAGTATTTACATAAATATATATTCCAGTTTTCTAAAATTCCTCAATAGGCCACTTAGTATGAAATTAACTAAGTATTATTTTTGGGTTATAGTTTTTTTAATGTTTGGTTAAGGTGTTTGATTTTAAAATAGTGAGAAATTTAGATTTGTACATGAAAACAAAAGTTTTACAAACAGTTTACATGTAGTTACGTGGATAATACAGTAGGATCACTCATAGCAAATGTATGTTCCCACAATGCTTCACTGACAAAATGTTTATATTAGGTAATGGTGCCTTATTGTGGGACAAACCATCAAATTTTGGAGCTCGCGCCACATTCCCTAATGGAACTGAATTCTTTCGTGGGCCTGGATTTGGGTACTTGGAATTCATTAGCCATGACAGACTTCAGAGCAGAGACTTTTTAAAAGGAGGAGATGCCTATATTCTGCTATCTGCAAAGGGTGAGTCAATTTTATACATATATGTTTTCTTGAATAAAGGTTACCATTAAGACCTGACCCACTCCAGGAAGTGTGGCACCTCCATACTAGAAGATGGGTCCCAGGCTTGGTTATTGAGAATTACAATATACAGTATATATATATATATATATATATATATATATATATATATATATATATATATATATATATATATATATATATTTATTTATTAATCAAGCCTAGTCGAGAGGCTAGAAGCTAAAGCTCTAGTAGTGGGGTGGCCAGGGTCCCTGCTCCTAGAGCATAAGTTGCATTAATACACCGTTATGGCTCATATTACTGGCAGTAGTTCAAGCACAGACCAAGAATACTTTTTCTACCGCTTTATAGTACAAAATGTTCCTCACAAGAATGTATTTGCCAGACATCCATGAGTAGGCAGGGTATGATCCTTTTACACATTCATGATAATGGCAGTTTATAATAATATTATTATGGTAGATATGTTCCCTTTTACTAAAACTGGCCATACATTCCCAGAATTGACAGTTTGCTCACACTGCTGGGAGCAGGGTCGGGCCAAGGTAGTTCGGCACCCTAGGCAAGGGGTTCAATCAGCACCCCCCCACCCAATTCTGTATGACCATTCCCACCTATTTACTTTTTCTAAAATAAAGAAACCTTATAACACATTAATGAATCAAACTGTACATGTGCCAGCCAGCAGCACCCAAAAATTGTTCCTAAGCTGTACCTGTGTCAGCAGCATCCAAAATATTGCTCCCAATTTGTATGTGTGCAAGCAAGCCAAAATATTGCCCCAAATCTATATATGTGCCACCAGCATTGCCCCTAAGTCTGTACCTGTGCCACCAGCATTGCCCCCCAAGTTTGTACCCGTGCCATCAGCCATGGCCCCCCAAGTATGTATCTGTGCCACCAGCCATTGCCTCCCAAGTCTGTACCTGTGCCACCAGCCATTGCCTCCCAAGTCTGTACCTGTGCCACCAACCATTGCCCCCTAAGTCTGTACTTGTGCCACCAGCTGGCCCCCTAACTCAGTAACTGTGCCACCAGCATTGCCCCCTAAGTCTGTACCTGTGCCCCCAGCATTGCCCCCTAAGTCTGTACCTGTGCCACAAGTCTGTACCAGCCATTGCCCCCCAAGTCTGTACCTGTACCATCAGCCATTGCCAGAGCAGCAGCAAAAATATTGCCCCAGATGTGTGCCAGGCAAAGGGCAAGTAAGAGGGAGAAGGGGACTGAAGTAGAGCAGAACACTTCTGCTGGAGACAGGGGCAAAGTTAAAACTTAAAGAAATAAAAAAAAATTGTTTCCTTCTAATGTGCGCCCCCCTATGACTGCGCCCTAGGCGGCCGCCTACTCTGCCTACCCATAGTTCTGGCCCTGGCTGGGAGTCGGTTTTGACAGACCATCCTGAGATCTTGACTAGAGTACTAGGTTTAGGAAGTACACAAATGTTGTGGTAATGGTGTGTGATTGTGGAACCTGAATGGAATTTCTGAGCACTTGTGCACATCTGGAAAGTGGGGGGAGGGGGGGCTGGTTATACATCCTGCACCTGGGCCCAGATAAGGACTATTATGTTATTGCCTTTAGTAACTCACAAAAAAGATAAAAATAATAAAACTATTTGATGAAAATTTATTATTAAAAATCACCCCCCCCCTTAATAACTGTTGAAGACAGTTGTGAAAACAGGAAAACATTTATGAATTATTTTTTATCATTAGGCTTTAATAATAATAATGATGAACTCCAGTTCATGTGAATAATCTTTCAATGTGTCCTTAAAGGAATTGTTCAGTATAAAAGTAAAAACTGGGTAAATAGATAGGCTGTGCAAAATAAAACATGTTTTCAATATAGTTAGTTAGGCAAAAATGTAATGTATAAAGGCTGGAGTGACTGGATGTCTAACTGTCAGGGCCCGAAGGCGATGATAGGTGTGTGGACCAAGGAGGAAGTGCAAGTTCGTGGTAACAAAGGGATGAGGCAAAGGCGAAGTCAATTCCAGGCAAGCAAGGTATCGAGGTCAAAGTTCAGGCAGAAGGTCAATATCAAGAAATCCAATCCAAAAGCGCACCCAGGAACACAAGTAGTAGAACCTATAATCGGGCAATGTTTTAGAGTTCAGAGCTCCTTTAAATAGGCCTTGTTTGGCACCAAGATTAGCGTCAGCGTGCTGACGTCAGAATGCGCGCCTGTCTGCGTGTACCGACGCTCTGACGCGTGCGCCCATGTGGACGCGCGCCGAGACCTTGATGCGCGCCTGTGCGTCTGCGCCCGTGCTTGATACCGGCAGGAATCCTTACAGTACCCCCCCTCACGGGGGCCTCAGGACCACCAGGCTTGGGCTTCAAAGGGAAAGATCGGTGGAATGCACGGGTGAGCACAGGAGCGTGGACATCGTCGGCCTTGACCCAAGAACATTCTTCAGGACCGAATCCCCTCCACTCTACCAAATACTGCAACGAACCCCTGGAAAACCGGGAATCCAAAATCCTCCACACCTCGAATTCTTGATGGCCATCGACCAAAACCGGAGCAGGAGAAGGAGTAGCAGAGGAAGCAGGCCCGGCGGGTTTAAGGAGGGAAACATGAAAAACGGTCGGGATTCTCATCTCCGGGGGATCTTGGAGGTTTCAAAGGTACATTTTTCTAACTTAGCGAAGAGTGCATTCTTCCTCAGACGAGATAGCACCTCACGAACGTGAGCCCTGTGTTGTTCGAGATCTTTAGAAAAAATGAGGATATCATCAAGATAAACAACTATGTAATGTCCCAGGAGATCCCTGAAGATATCGTTGATGAATTCTTGAAAGACTGCAGGTGCATTGCATAGTCCAAAAGGCATAACAAGATATTCGTAATGCCCGTCTCTAGTATTGAAGGCAGTTTTCCATTCATCACCCTTACAAATCCGTATTAAATGATATGCTCCTCTGAGATCTAGTTTGGTAAAGATACGGGCTCCCTTGAGTTGGTCAAAGAGTTCTGAGATGAGAGGCAAGGGGTAGCGATTCTTCGTGGTGACTTTGTTAAGGCCCCTGTAGTCGATACAGGGTCGAAGACCGCCATCCTTGTTTTCAACGAAGAAAAACCCTGCTCCAGCAGGAGAGGAGGAAGGAGGAAGGACGTATAAAGCCCCTTAGAAGATTCTCCTGTATGTATTCTTTCATGGACTTGGTCTCGGAAGGAGATAGAGGATATGTCCGTCCTCGATGAGGCATGGTACCGGGGAGAAGATCTATGGGACAATCGTAAGGACGATGAGGGGGTAGGGTTTCTGCAGACCTTTTACAAAAGACATCAGCAAAGTCTTGATAAACCAAAGGGAGAGATTGAAACTTTATTGAGGAACAGGATAATTTCTGAACTGCGTTCACAGGCAGACAATTCAGTCGACAATATGGGCTCCAATGAGTGATTTGATTACTGGACCAGTCAATAGTGGGGTTATGGAGTCGAAGCCATGGTAACCCCAGGACTACGGGTGTGGAAGGACATTTGATGACCAGAAAAGAAAGTCTCTCGGTATGAAGTGCTCCGATCTTTATAGAAACTTCTACAGTGGTATAGGAAATGTAAGCCGTGGATAAGGGTCGGTCGTCTATGGCCAGTACACGTAAGGGAACAGACAAGGGGTGTAGCTGTATCTTGTGAAGTGCAGCAAATTCCAGGTCAAGGAAATTCCCAGCAGCACCGGAGTCAAGGAATGCTTGTGTCACGACTTGCCTGGCGGAGGCCAGTAGCTGTACAGGAAGCAGAAAGTGATGAGAGGGATGCTGGTGAATAGGATCAATCCCGCCTAGGTGAGTTTCCCCAGACTTACCTAGGCCCAGTTTCACCGGACAATTGACTGCGAAATGTGCTTTGCCTCCGCAATACAAACATAAGCCAGCAGTACGTCGGCGTAACTTCTCCTCTTCGGTTAAACGGGCTCCTCCGATTTGCATGGGTTCATCCGGAGAGGAAGTTGAGGCGGGGGCAGAGGAAGAAGAGAGAAGCGGCTTCTGAAATCTGGGTGGAACTTCTTACTCTTTTCGCGGTTGGATAGATGTTCCCGCATCCTGGTGTCGATTTTAATAGACAGAGCGATCAGATCCTCCAATTGCTCAGGGAGATCACGGGACACCAAATCGTCTTTCAGTCTGGTCGACAGTCCCTGATAGAAGGCTGCGTGATACACCTCATTATTCCAGTTTGTCTCGGCCGCCAAAGTGCGGAAGTCAATGGCATATTCACTGGCGGAACGACTGCCTTGGCGGATCTGCAACAGACGAGAGGCAGCGGTGGAGACTCGGCCAGGAGCATCAAAGACAGTGCGAAAAGCCTGGAGAAATGAATCAACATCGTAGGTCAATGGGGAATTCTTTTCCCAAAGCGGAGATGCCCAATCCAAGGCCTTTCCTTGAAGACGGGTGATCACGAACCCCACCTTCGCCCTCTCAAAAGGGTACAGTCTAGGCAAAAGTTCGAATTGAATCTGGCACTGGTTGATGAAGCCCCGGCAGGCCTGTGGGTCTCCATAGTAAAGTGGAGGAGCTGGGACTTTAGGCTCGGAACCGAAAGCAGGGGATGGAGGAGCGGCAACTGCAGGAGGGTTGACGGACAGCTTACCTAATATGGCCTCCAATGTTTGGCCCAGGTGGACTTGTTGAACCTCATAGGATTCCATACGTGAGGCCAACCCTCGGAATGCTCTTCCAAAGTCGGGTGGAGGGGTAGCTTCCTCAGAAGGGTCCATGGCCCGATTATACTGTCAGGGCCCGAAGGCGATGATAGGAGTGTGGACCAAGGAGGAAGTGCAAGTTCGTGGTAACAAAGGGATGAGGCAAAGGCGAAGTCAATTCCAGGCAAGAGGTCGGTTCAGGCAGCAAGGTATCGAGGTCAAAGTTCAGGCAGAAGGTCAATATCAAGAAATCCAATCCAAAAGCGCACCCAGGAACACAAGTAGTAGAACCTATAATCGGGCAATGTTTTAGAGTTCAGAGCTCCTTTAAATAAGCCTTGTTTGGCGCCAAGATTAGCGTCAGCGTGATGACGTCAGAATGCGCGCCTGTCTGCGTGTACCGACGCCCTGACGAGTGCGCCCATGTGGACGTGCGCCTGTGCGTCTGCGCCCGTGCTTGATACCGCCAGGAATCCTTACACTAACCTAACAGAACCTTGCTTTTCAGCTCTCTTTTGTTTACACTGACTGATTAACCTGGTTACCAGGCAGTAACCAATCAATGCCTTGAGGGAGGGCCATATGGGTCATAACTGTTGCTATTGAATCTGAGCTGAATGCTGAGGATCAATTGCAAACTCACTGAACAGTTATGTCCCATGTGGCCCCCCATCAAGTCGCTGTCTTACTCAGATTTAGAGAGCTGAAAAGCAGGATGTTGTGTTGTGTTATGTTAGACATCCAGTCACTCCAGCTTTTATATATTACATTTTTGACTAACTAATCATATTATAAACATTTTTTATTTTGCACAGCCTATCTATTTACCCAGTTTTTATTTTTACCCTGAACTGTTCCTTTAAAAAGGTTTACTGTGCCATGATTGTGGTAGTCAGAGCAGAAACTAAACACTATAGTTATTTATTAGGTGTCACCCTAAATATCCACTCTGGCACTGTGAGACTGACTCTGATGGCTGTAGTTAGCAATATGAATAATACAGCAGGTATTTATTATTACTTCCTTTTATCCATCATATTGAAGGACAGATAACATCAAAAATGTGTTACTCTACAACGAAAAAAAAAAACACCAACACAAATTAACTTTTATATAGCAAAGTTTTTATTAAGAAATAACTTACAGAAACTGCACTTCCTGTTCCCTTCAGAAAAAGGTGAAAGGGCACCCATCCATCCTGCAGCACTCGATTTCTTCTCCCTGGCTTCCCTCTTCCTCTCTCCTCCTGTAAACCGGAAAATTCCTTTTAAAGGAAAACTAAACCCCACGGTGATAAGTCCCCACTCCCTGCCTCCCCCCTACTAAGTGTTACCCCATAATTGTGTCCCATGTAGGATTACTGACCGCAAATGCAGAGTGAGCGCAGTGGAGCTCATGAGCGCCATCTTCATCTCTTCCTTAATCCTCGTAGAGTGAGCGGCATATCAGCGCATGCGCAGTTGGAGCAGTTTTCTAGATTGCCAAAGTGTTGGAAGAAAACCCAAAGATTACAGAAGCGCCATAAGATGGGGACTGTGAGCTCCACTGCCCTCACTCTGCATTTGCGGTCAGTAATCCTAAAAGGGACACTGGGGTAGCACTTAGCAGGAGGGAGGCAGGGAGGGGGGCCGGTGGCAACTTATCACTGTGGGTGGGGGGTAACACCAAAAATGAAAATGTTTTAAAGTAAACGCTCTGTTTGCTTCAGAAACTTTATATAAACAAGCTGCTGAGTAGCAATGGCGGAAATTGAAAAATGGCTATATGGCACAGGATAGATAATGGATAACAGATAGCAGATGTGAACATAAGGTTATCTTAGGGTTGCCACCTGTCCGGTTTTGAACCGGACAGCCCGGTATTTTGAAGGGCTGCCCGGTTGCTTCCTGCCCGGTTTTCCAAATAAGGAAAACCGGGCGGGATTAGCTTGATTGACGCCGCGATCGGCCAATCGGCGATTGCGGCGTCATAGCTCCGCCCACTGACGTCACGGGACCGCCCACTGACGTCACGGGACCGCCGCCCCCTGTCCGGCTTGAGCCACAGGGGAAGGTGGCAACCCTAGGTTATCTGCTGTGTAACTTGAGCCTTTTCACCTTTGAATGGCTGCCCCCATTGCTACTCAGCAGCTTATTTATATAAACAATAGAAGTGTTTTTGAAGCAACCACAGCAGTTTTACTAGTGCAGGGCAACACTCCATTATATTTTCATTACTTTAAAACAATTTAATTTTTTGATGTTACTGGTCCTTTAACCACACCAGTAGGACATTGCTGATTTGTACAGTTGCCCTTGTGTGTTCCAGACATTCAGATAGTAATTGCCAGACAATTTTCAGCGACTTCGAAAATCCCGTTGCCGCGTGTGAATAGTCGCAGGTGACTTTACTTCTAGCGGGTGTGTGCTACAAGTAAAGCCATTTGAGGAGATTAGTCGCCTTAAAGACGTGGCGTTTTTGTCGCCAGGCGACTAATCTCCACGAATCTTCTCGTCTGGATGAGCCCTAAGATAGTGGAAAAAACAAACTCACCTCACATTAGAGAGACACTGTTCCTAGAGAGAGATTTAACCCTTGCAAAGGCTATAACAGTTGCTAGCCAAATTGAAACAGCAGTGGCAGAGGTTAAAACTCTCAGTCAGGGAACTGCTGGGAATATACAGATTGTGAACCCAATACTATGGCCTAATAATGCACAGTCACATGCATAATACAGTAACATAGTAACATAGTAAGATAGGCAGAAAAAAGACTCGCGTCCATCAAGTTCAACCTTTTTTTATTTTTTTTTATTTTAACTGCC
>CM044441.1:113883613-113901158 GCA_024363595.1 Xenopus borealis
AAGTCCTCGCCCTCAACTTTACACCTAGTTTTTGAGGACTTCACCACCTCTTCTAACTTGTAACTTTAGCAGTGATAAAAGGGATTCACTACAAAACCGTGCAGCAAATACACAAAAAATACTGCTTTTGCACATCGCAAATTATGCTACATGTCCTGCAAAAGCTTTACAGTGTTGCAAATGCAACAAGGTAGGACACTTCACTAAATACTGCTGTAGTTCTGCTAAAGATGTTCATGAAGTCACTACTACAAATGTTACAGTATTAATTGTGGAAAAAGATGGTACATTTATTCCAGACAAGTTTATATGCACTGTCAATGTAAATACTGCTTCTGCTGACAAACAACACTCCATTAACCTGATGCTTGATACAGGTTCAGCTATTTCTATACTACCAAAGGATATTTTCTTGATACTTTGCAAAAGATTTGCTTGTTGCACCAACCCTGAGACTGGTCAGTTACTTAAAGGATCCAATCCCAACCCTGAGACTGGTCAGTTACTTAAAGGATCCAATCCCTGTGCTTGGTAGCTTGCCAGTGTACAATTTGAATCAGATAATGCAAAATGTGATTTTCAAATTGTGAATGAGGGTACTGCTATACTTGGAAGGCATCTCTTTGCTGCATTAAATTTACAATTAGTTGATGGTCTCATTACTACAGCACCAGTGTTTGCTACACAGCCTGTGTCTAAAATTTCACCACAAAACAACACTTCACTGGGCTATGCAAAGAATGCCAGTGCAAAGTTAAGTTGAGACCAGATATAAAACCAGTACACCAGAAATTTAGCCGATTGCCTTACTCTATAAGGGAGACTGTCCCACAGGAACTGAACTGGTAGAGCAAGATGTGATTGAAAAAATCAGAATCCTCCGAATGGGTTTCACCAATTGTTGTAACAATGAAGAAAACGGGAGGTATTCGATTGTGTTGACCTCCATGAACCTAATAAAGCAGTTGTAATGGATAATCATCCCTTGCCACACATAGAGGAAATATTTTCAGAACTCCGAGGAGCAAAATTCTTTTCAACCCTGGATCTTCTTCAGAGTGCTTATCATCAAGTATTACTGTCACGGTTGCCACCCTAAATACAGAACCAATGCTAAGCACCATGTTCTCGGATCTTGTTTCTGCCTTTAACAGCTGCATTTCACCTCGGGAGGAGCCCTCGGCTAATTGGATGCTGCCAGGTCTTAACAAGCAGAGTCAGACAGGCATGGGTCAAACCAGGAGATCAGTCAGAAGAGATATGGATACAGAAGAGTTGGTTACCAGGCAGGGTCAGGATTACAGAATCGTCAAAACACAGGCAGGGGTCACAACAGGAATCAAGAATCAGAAGCTTTAACAGCACAAGTCACCAGGAACTCAAATGAGATAAACTTATAACTGGCAATGAACAAATACACAAAGTCCCTTTAAATACCTTTTGAATTTGGCACCATTGCGCGCTGATGCCATCACGCCAGCGCCAATGCACCTACAAAAGGAGGAAGTGTGCGCCACGCGCCCTAAGGAACTCGGCAATGAAGCAGAGAAGCAGCATGCTATCAAAAGTGTGTATCAGTCTGTGTTCAATAGGCAACCTATTAGCAATATGATCCTCGCTGCACCAGAGAAACCCCCTGAGCCCCAGTGGGGTTAAAACAATAAAACAACTCCTCTTATATTGAGTTCGTTTGAACTATAACTTACACGCACTTAGTGATAGTGCATCGGTCTCTGTAACCCACACAGCTAAAAAACAGATACGCTTACTTCTAAAGCTCTGGTGGTGTTTGTTGGAACTTGTTGCGACTATTCCATTAATCTTTCCAACGGATATTGAACTGCAATTTACATGCAGTATACTGCAATTGCTTGGTTTTAATTAACCTTTTTATTACTTTTATTTACCACTAGCTGGCCGGCCAGTAAGCAATTGGTTTTAGATATTTAATATTGTAGTGTGAAAATAAAAATATATATTTTTTTACAAAGTTGCAATTTGACCCAACTTGCACCTGGAAATTTTTATGTAGAGAAGCAGCATGGTGGCTGTCCCTGCCGAGGATGCGGCTGGCATCCCCGCCGACCTCCTAGACCACCAGAGTGAGTAGTTATTACAATTACTACATGATGTAAGCAGAGACCTCACTGCATTTATCACCCATGTTGGTTTGTTTCGGTTCAAGTGTGTACCTTATGGACTGGCTTCAGTACCAAGTTGTTTTCAAAGACTGATGTCTTCTATACTCCATGACATACCTGGTGTACAATGCTACTTGGATATAATGATATAATTGTTTATGCTCCAACTATGGATCTTCATGACAAGTATCTAGAAAAGGTTCTGAAATGCATTGATTCTGCAGGACTGAAATTAAACCTTTTCAAATACCACTTCAGACAAACTAAGCAGTCATTTCTGGGTCATATAATTTCACAAGAGTGATTACTGCCTGACCCTGACCATGTCAACTCTGTAACACAAACAGACTTTATGAGCTTTCTTATGTCTTACTTCATGGTATTCTAAGTTTATTTCCAAGTATGCTTCAGTTGTGGAGCCACTTAGAGCACTACTACGTGGAACTTCAAATCTGCTTTGGTCAGAGACTGCTCAACATAGCTTTGAAACAGTGAAATAGTTCATTGTGAACAGTCCAGCGCTAGCTTTATTTGATCCCGCACTACCCCCCTACGTTTACTACAGACGCTTCAGACTATGGCATTGGTGCAGTTCTCACACAGATCCATACTGATCATTCAGAGAAAACTGTTGCATTTGCAGAACACTTACAGAGACAGAGCGTAAGTATTCAATTGCTGAAAAGAAAGCTCTAGCATGTGTTTGGGCAACAGAAAAATGGAGAACCTACCTATGGGGTAGATAATTTACCTTATGCACAGATCATAGCCCTTCTTACAACAAAGGGACTAGGAATAGCCGGAATGTGTATAGCTAGATGGTCAGCAAGGCTACTGAATTTCAACTACAAAATGCAATACAAACCAGGTTTGAAAAACTTTACTGCCGATTGTTTGTCAAGTTTACCTTAACCTGCAGCTTCTGATACGCTGGATAAGGACATAGAAGTTGTAGCATTGGCTGATATATTATCATCTACAGTTACAGCTGCTGATTTTAAGCAAGCTTGCCTCACATGTCCAATTCAAGTAAAACTACAAGATATCTTACAAAACAAATGGCCAAATACTGAGAAGAAACTCGGTCCTGATCTTCAACCTTACTACAGGATTAGACACCAACTGTCCTTAGTAGATGGCTATGTTGTCCGTGGAGCTCATTGCTTACTGGAACCTTGAGAGAAAAGCGCATACAACTTGCACATGAGAGTCATCAAGGAATTGTACGTACAAAACAAAGACTACGAGTGCTAAACTGGTGGCCAGCAATGGATGCCGATGTGGTAACTGCCATTATGACAAAACCGCTATCACACATACACCACCACTTCAGCCAGTACCATTCCCTGATTCAGCATGGGAAAAACTTGCTATTGATATTGTGAGTCCTTTTGCAGATGCTTCTATAAACTATAATTGCATTTCTCATATAACATCAGCTACAGTAATAACATTTCTGTCTACAGTCTTCAGCAGAGAAGGTAACCCAAAGGAGTTAATATCAAATAACTCACCACAGTTTGTCTCATATGAGTTTGAAATCTTTCTGAGAGAGAGGAATACTGTGCATAGGAAATCTTCAGTGTATTACCCACAAGCAAATGGAAAAATTGAGCGATTCAACAGAAGTCTGAAAGAAGCACTACAGACAGCAAACCTTACTGGGAAATCTTAAAATTCAGCAGTAATCACAGGATCTCATCTAGTAATGACAGACCCATGTTTTAAAGGTTTCACCTG
The DNA here is from genome assembly GCA_024363595.1 of Xenopus borealis. Classification (NCBI taxonomy): domain Eukaryota; kingdom Metazoa; phylum Chordata; class Amphibia; order Anura; family Pipidae; genus Xenopus; species Xenopus borealis. The sequence goes on from CM044441.1 coordinate 113,887,495, forward strand.
TCAATTATGTAACAGTAACGTGTTCGTCTTCGTAGCTCGGAATGCCATGCTAATGTCAAACATCATTCTGCATGGATACTCGTAAAAGAACAACCTACTATAACTATACATATTCTCTTGTTTTATTAGTGTTGCTTTTTTTTATGGTAACTGAAATGTGTATATAAACTTTGTGGTATTATGTCCCCCCCCTTTTTTTTATTAGATATTTCACATCTAAATGCATCTCGGCCAACTCCTGTCCCCACCACCACACAGCCTACAGATGTTCCTCAAGAATGTGATGGTTATGGGTGTAAAAATGATGGGATATGCATCCTTGAGAATGGGACACCCGTGTGCAGGTATTTCATCATGAAAATTCGAGTTACAATTGACTTACTTTATGTAGTTGGATATTGAATTTGATTACTAATAGGGCAGCTTGTTATACTCTACATAGAGGATAAATAGCGTACAATCAGCCTGTGGATTCCCTGTTTTCAGTAATCTGGCTGTGCAAGATCAGTAAAAGATGTCTGGACAAAGAAGTACATGACGGAATAGAATATGTATATATATATATATATATATAAATATATATATAAATAAATATATATATATATATATATATATAAATCCTTTCCAGACCAGCACTCCCTTGCATAAAACGTTATTGTTTATTGTTGCATGATATCAATCTCCAATGTTTCGGTCCCCATTGAGACCTTTCTCAAGGATGATACCATTATTAAAAACCATTGCAATTGCAATTTACCAACTTTTTTACAGATTGCACTTACTGTGGGTGTTTCTGTTTGCTTAGGTGCAAGGTTTCTAAAGACTGGTGGTATGTTGGAGAGAAGTGTGAAAGGAAAGTCTCAAATCAATACACACTTGTTATCGCAGTCTCCTCTTCAGTGACCATATTTGTTGTTATGCTGATTATCACACTCACAAGTGTATTTTGCTTGAAAAAGATACACAAGAAGCAACTAGCAAACACTGGAAAAGCTCAAACTACTGGAAATGTAAGTATGCAACTGCATGTACAGTATAATGTAAAACAAAATGCAATAGGCCACAAAACCTCACTGGAGCCAAAAGTTATTTTTTTTTCTCTTTTTATATGTATTTAGTTGCCCTATTAAAAAAAAAAAGTGACATCTGACTTAGGCTAACCAGACTTGGCTATATACATTGCAGGGAGAGTACAGGGGTGGAAAGATACCAGTGTATCCTCATGATAAACATTCATACAAGAGAACCATTACACAGAAGTGTAACATTACACAATGTTTTCTGTGTTTAAGCTGGACAACTGATTCTGGAAGAGTTAATAGCATTTAAAGGCCCGTGTATGGGTACTGTAGAATGGAATAGTAACAGTTCAAAATGTCTTTGAGTCCAAGGAATGTTTTTTTGGTATCCACCAATGAGTCCAGCAAATTTTTCCTGCTCTCCTCCGACCTTCAATCAACAGATTCTTCAAAACGACTTATTTGCTGTATTCCTCGAAACCAAAAAGTCCAGAGGAAGTGGGAATAACAGAAATAGAATATAGTGTAGTATTTCAATAAATAATATTTCACCCTTTGTGAATTCAGTGTCTTAATTAAACTTTACATATAACGTTTTTTCCAAAAGTGGAACCCACACTATATTCCACATCCACACAGAGTTGTGAGTGCACATGTCCGGCTCCGGCACACACGAGGAGAAAACGAGATCCACCCTAAGAATGAAAGCGAGTATACTTTATGCCTTCTCCCAACTCACATCTTGTGAGTATATTATACCACCGGGGCTAATAGAGCTCAAACAGTTGGTTGCTACCTTCCTCACTTCATAGTTACGTGCACAAATATTTTGTCAATGGGAACCACATGTTTGTGATTTAAAGTGCATGATATCACCAAGGTGTGGATGTGGAATAGAGTGTGGGTTCCACTTTTGGAAAAAACTTTATATGTAAAGTTTAATTAAGACACTGAATTCACTAAGGGTGAAATATTGTTTTACAGCAAATAAGTCGTTTTGAAGAATCTGTGGAATAGTAACAGCCATATTCAATGGCCCACCCAGCAGACTGGAGCAAAAGGAGCAAAATAAGCACCTTTCTGGTGTGACAAAATGTAATATGCTTATGTTTTTCTCTTCAGCAATATGTGTCTTAAAAGAATCACACCTTTGTGCAATCATCAAGGAAAAATTACTACATAAATACCACAGCAAGCAATCCTCTTACTGCCTGCAATCCTCTTACTGCCTGCAAAAAAATAATGATTTGGAAATCAACCAGCTATCACACTACAAGATATCCTCAAGCCATACAGGAAAACTATAAAATAAAGCATTCACCATGTTTTTTTTTATGTTACTTAGTTTCTTGCACTTATTGTAATCATTGACATTTCAGCAGCTAATAATTCATAACATAAAAATAAAGCAGACTGTGATGGTACATTACAACTGAAACATATGCCTTATATTTATATATTGGAACTCACACACTAAGGGGGCGGATTTACTAAATTCACGTGAAGGATTCGAAGTTCGATCGAATTCGATAAAATTTCGAACGTAGGATTTCTTTGTTTGGTCGAATATGTGAATTTTGGCATATTCGATCATCGAATAGGGAATGGTCGAACGATCGAATACATTCGAATAGAGTCAAATGGACGAATATTCGATCATTCGATCAGCGAAGGATTTTATTTTTTAAGTTTCTTAAATTGCCTACTTCGGCAGATTGGACCTACCCAATTGCAATAGAAGCCTATGGGAGCACTCTCATAGGCTTCTGAGGCTAAGTCCTGATCGAATAGGATTCGTACGATCGAAGTGTTCGATCGTTCGAATCGTATGAATCATTCGAATATCGAATGATTGTTGAATGATCGAATATCGAATAAAAGGTAGCCTAGAACTATTTGATTAACATTCGAAAATCGAATGCTAATCGAATATCGAATAGAAACGAATAATTTTTGGGGAATAATAGTAAATTTGCCCCTAAGCTTCCTAAGGAGAGCATGCAGTGGCTTGGTATAATATATATAGCCTAAGATTAACCTGAAAAGGTGCTAGAAAGCTAAAAATGTACTGTATGTGGTGGGGGTAGGCATTGTGTCTTTTGGGAGATGGTCCTGAGCAGAACAGCAGATAAATTATGAAAGTACATCATCTGACACCATGATTTAATTGTCATTCTGCGACATGAATATACTCATTAAACTGCATGTTCACAACCTTTGACTTTCTAAGGAAAGGGGAAAACAGGGCAAAAACATAAAACATGCTGGAATAAAATAAACAATTTGTTCATTTATTTTTGGTGGAGAAAAACAAAAATGCAATAAAATAAAAACAATAATGTTACATATGTGGAAGAAATATGGTTGTAGAGAATTATAACTTTTTTTTTGTCACTCAAAGTTTTTCATTTGGCAAGTATATAAGTATTACATACATTTTACATGTTAAGTTTTGTTCATGCCAGTGTGTTTTTGCGTTTTTTTGTTGAACAAACATAGCAAACAGTGTGAAAAGATATTGGGACCTTTAACAATACAAGAAAGAGTCTAAGCAACAGTAAGAATTTAGAAGTAAGTGTTCGCCTAGCAGCAGTTGTAATATGGTTAATCAATTTCTGGGCTGGGTGCTTAATTTTCAGATAGGCTGCCCTAGTCATAGGTTTATTGAGTAAGGGTGTTGCCAATACATATTGAGGGAAATTCACTAAGCGGTGAAAATTCGCTAGCGTTGCCTTCGCTAACGTTTGCCGCACTTCGCCAGGCGAATTTTCACCAGCACTACGCAAATTCACTAAAGTGCGAAGTTATGCTTAGATCGGCGTACGGTAGCGTAGTTGTGCTAGTGTTACTTCGCCAGGCAAAGTGCATTTGCACTAGCGATGCCTAATTTGCATACAGCGAATTTCAAAGTCTAATAGAAGTATATGTTACAGCCACTACATTCCACTTCACAAGCCCAGGAAACCTTTATTAATAAATAAAGTTGTCCTATTGCCCTACATGTGCCCCCTGTATAGTTGTGTTGCCATATGTTAGGAAATGTAGGGGGGAAGGAGGGTAACCCCCCCCAAAAAATGTTTTGCTCTTTTTCAGACTATCACCCCAAAAAGGTAAAAGACGCCAGCGTTTTTTTGGGACTTAGAAAAAATTTCCAATTTTTTTTTTCAAACTCCTATCTATTGTATTGAACTTCGCCAGGTCTGACCTGGCGAAGTAACGTCTAGTGTAAGTGGTAACGTTCTTAGTGAATTTGCTTAATTACGATCCTTCGTCAGTGCGCAACTTCGCCTGGCGTAAGAGTGCGAAGCTGCCCAAGTCTATCTACTTCGCTATCAAAAATTTGTCAGAGTTACGAATTGAAGTCACGCTGGCGAATTAGCGCTAGCATTAGACGCTTCGCGTTTTAGTGAATTTCCCCCTTTGTATGAGGTCTGCGACCTCCCTGCAGAATGGTTTTATTCATGGGCATAGCCAGAGTATAGGCCAGAGAGACCCTGTTTCCTTGTAGCCTCTCCAGCATTGTGGAGATGAGGTTGGGAATAGCTTATACAGTCGATCTGGGGTCAGGTAGCACCTCATAAAAACTTTATAAATACTTTATTTTTGTTGTGTGCAAATCACCATTTTGTGTGCATTTTCCCAAATTCTGGCCCACGTTGTCATTGATATTTACTCTCCCAGAGCTTCTTCGCAGTATTGCATGAATTTATACTTTGGAAAAGGATCTTCAGGTAATGTTACTATCAGTTTATATAAGTGTAAAATCAAGCCCTTGTATGGGAAAGGAAATTTTAGAATCTTTTCATATGGGGTTAGGGAAACCTTCATAGAGTTACCCAGTATGAACATTATAAAGAGGTATTCCATAGACCTGTCCCCATGCTGTTTGTTTTTCTCTTGCAATTTGGCATAAGGGTCAAGGGGTCAATCAATGAGTGTTTCCATTTTAGCTGATAACCAGATTTCTTTGTTTCTTTGGGTTAGCCCAGGGATTAAATATTGTGAACCTTACTGTATTGGTCGTGGAAAAGTGTAATGGTATTTTGGTATCTTAGTAAACAGTAAGTGGCTTATGTGGTAGGGGTATGTAAAAGATATTTCCATTTGAGCCCATTTAGAGGGGGTATTGCTTGTGTCCATGCTAGGGTTTGCCTCAATTGGGTTGCTTCATAATATTTAAGTATGTCTGCAACCGCTAGCCCCCCTTGGTGTTTACTTGCCAGCAATACTGATCTTGGTAGCCTGCCTTTGGACCCCTTCCTAATAAACCAGTGGATTTATTTCTGTATGTGTCTCTTAGCATGGTAGTATGAATAGATATGGGCAAGGTCTCAAATGGATATAGTAGCTTAGGCAATGTGTTCATTTTGACCTCTGCAATTTGGCCAAACCATGATGACTTTCTTATTCCATTCTATCAGATCCTGGGTTGAGTAATTAAAGGGGTGTAGTTCGCCTTGTATATGTCCCTATATTTGAGGGTGATATTTAATTTGGGTTGTTTTCCACTTATAGTTGAAGTTTAGTTTGAGGGCCTCGCTGGTTTTGTCTAAAGTATCTGTGAAGTGATGTGTAGAAATCAATGTGGAACCATTACAACAATTAAAACCTGTAAACTGTAAACTAGAACTTACTTATAGTTAAGTATACCAGACATAACTTCAAGGGTAAATTAAGGAGGGCTAATAACATTGCCTTACTAGTGCTGCATATCCTATAGAATATAGGATTATATTCCTTAAAGGTAATATGTCTTGGGAGCCTGCTTCTAAAGATGGTCCTTGTGTGATGTAGTAGTCTCCAGGAAGAAATAATGGTAATCGGAAAGGTGAGGACTAGGAAAAAATAAAAAAGGGGAAAAAAACAAGCCTCCCTCCTACATATCAACAGGTGAAGAAACAAATAATAATACATTACCGTATATTGTTACAGTTGTTGGAGTGCTACCCTTAGTTTGGTAACCAAAAGCACTACAAAAAGGTTATGCTGGACAAATGGAGATCGAGGCAGTTTAACTGCTAAGGTGCATATTTATTTTCAATCCACACGACATGTTTCGGGCACCATATGCCCTTTAGGATTGAAAATAAATATGCACCTTAGCAGTTAAACTGCCTCGACCTCCATTTGTCCAGAATAATCTATTATTCACAAGTTTATTGGTGTATGGACGGAGCACCAGCGTCTGGGATAAAGCATTTTCCACTCCCTGTGAACTCTCATTGTTTAGCACTACAAAAAGGGTTCCTATCAGGTCGTACCAGTGCTGGTCAGAGCGTCCAGGTTACACGGAGAGAAAGTCATAGAGAGTGGGCTCCGCATCAGAGGCTCTGATCTGGTTGTCCTTGGAGAAGTGTCTGGAGAATGTTATCTGTGATGTCTGGCCTGTAAGGCTTTCGGGTCAGTGAGCCAGATCTCAGAGTGTTGGGGCGATGTTCTGGGTTGTTAAGGACCAACTTTTTCCCATTCTGTTTCCATCTTGAAGGTTCTGTGTGTGCGTGAGACCATGCGAGAGTGGAAACTTCTTGCCTTGTCCTGCTTTCCATTTTGAATGATGATCAGTTTGAAGGGCAAGCCACAGCAATATATTATGTTGTTGTGTGCTCGGAGCTGTTGTGTTATGGGCTTTATTTCCCTTCTTTTTGCCAGTGTAAGTGGAGACATGCATTAATAAATCTGTAGTTTTGTCCCCTGAAATTCTGAGGGAGTTCTCTGGTGTGTAGCAGGACCTGCTCCTTACTTTCGAAGTAATGACAGTAGATTATTATGTCCCTGGGGTTTTGTTGGTTGGATCTCCTGGGGCCTAATGCTCTGTAGGCGCTGTCAAAGACTTCTGCCGGTAGATCTAGGCACATTTTAGAAAACAATGTTCTGAGATAGTGTCTAAGATCATGTGGCTGTATATTTTCTGGGATGCCTCTTATTCTCAAATTCTGTCTGCGATTTCTATTCTCCAAGTTTTCATAGTGCTTCTTTAAGGTGATTCATTCCTCCCTCAGTGTCATAAGATCATCATCCCTGTGGCCCAGAGATTAAATATCTGCTTTGACTTTACTAATGCATTAATTGCCAGGGAGAGGGAGTCATGCAACTCTGAGAGTGTATATCTGTTGTGACTGGCTGCTTGGTAGTTGAACCGGTACTTTCATATTATAGTGCAGATATGTTCGGTGATCTCTCTGGTGTGTGTGGTGCAGACTCGGAGCTTGCGAGAGAGTTGAGGTCTGGCTTCTGGTCATTGGCACCATCTTGGATCTGATGTGGTTTATGTGAGGCTGCAGTTTTGTGTAAAAATGGGCATATACAGGAATTGTCTAGCTTTCGGCTTCTCCCCATTCTCCTTCAGTTCTCTGCTCGACTACACAATCCCCAGACTACTTGTAAACTACATCCTCAAAGTTCCATGCCACCCATGCGCCCCAGAATTATAACTTTTATGGAATTAAGGAACAGTTCAGGGTAAAAATAAAAACTGGGTAAATTTATAGGCTGTACAAAATAAAAAATGTTTGTAATATAGTTAGCCAAAAATGTAATGTAAAAAGGCTGGAGTGACTGGATGTCTAACGGAACAGAACACAACTTCCTGTGGTACTGTAAGTGGTATTGCATTGAGTAGTTAACAGTGAGGGTAGGCTTCTCTAAATAAGTGCGTTTTAAGAGATTTCTTGAAAGCTGAACGGTTGGGAGAAAGTCGGACAGACCGTGGGAGAGAATTCCAGAGGAGGGGTGCAGCCCTTGCAAAGTCTTGAATGTGAGCATGTGAGGAGGAATGAGAGAAGAGTTGAGTAGCAGGTCAGTAGAGGAGTGTAGTAAGTGGTTGAGTGAGTAAATAGCGATTAGTTCAGAGATGTAGGGAGGGGCAGAGTCATGAAGTGCTTTGAATGTCAGGGTTATTAATTTGAATTTATGTAAATAGTTTATAATTATATCATCACCACTCCCATATCTGTTCCACATTTGAGTGCTTTAAAATTCCTATTGAGAATGCAAGACAATGTATTTGAAAATACAAGGAAGTGGGGAGGGCCCTGGTGACACAGCCCGGTGAGCCCCCCATGCTCCAGTTCGAATTTTGAAAGGGCTTGTTCACCTTCAATGTCCAAATTTTATGAAACCACTAAAAATGTTCTCACTGTGTTAGACAATCCATTTTCCATCAAATGAAGTAAATAGGTAATTGTAAAAGCTAGTTTATATACAATTTAAACCTGTCCTTCTCCTGTCTCTCTGGTCAGTTTTCTGAAGGATGGGAGTGGTCTGTTTAAAACCTGCACTTACATACATAGTAACATAGTAAGTTAGGCTGAAAAAAGACTCACGTCCATCAGGTTCAACCTTTTTTTTTTTCATATATGCTTACATCATCACTTCCAGGCTTTGCCCTTACTTGTTTCCTATTGGACATTGATACTGCCCTCCAGGACTGGACTGAGAATCAAAATAGGCCCTGGCATTTCAGGTACACAGAGGCCCAATCAGCCCACATAGAGGCCCAAAAAGTCACCACCAGTCCACTAAATACTGATTTTCAATGGCACCTTATAGCAGCCCATCTGGCATTTGCCCTAACCCACAGATTGCCAGTCCGGGCCTGCTGCCCTCCACTGGTAATTCATTGGTTGCTAGTGCACTTGTAAGCGGTCACATAAATTCAAAGGCCATTGGTTAATTTCTCCTAAGGAAACTAAAGTTGGGGAATGTCTCCCTTGCATTGGCTGCTATCTTGTGTGCATTACTTGAGTCTCACATAGGTATAAAGACCCAGAATATCCCAAATCTAACACATTTTTACTATGCAAATCAGCATATACATTAAGCACATCTTTCTGTGTATTTGGCCCCATTTGAAAGTCTCTGTCCCCAAACATAAACACCCCAGCCTTGTGTCACAAACAAGCACACAGCCCTGCACATAGGGCTTTCACTTGGCTGCTATTTTACCCACCAGCCAGTAAAAGTCATGCATGTTGCCAATGTTATAAAAAGGGCAAAATATAAACACAGGAAGGCAGTATTTTTTCAAACTTTGCAATTTCAGCCATTTGGTTGCTACGGTCCAAACTACCCTAGCATTGATTATAGTATGTAAAGAAAACAATCTAGGAGAATAGAGGTTGATTGAGGAGATGAAGAATATTAATACTGAGAGTGGGCCCCTGGTCTAAGGTTTTATGGTGGGGCCCTGGCCTAAGGTTTTTGGGTGGGCCCCTGGTGTCCCAGTCCGACACTGAATATGAATAGAAGAGCACTTGAATAGATGAGTAATATGGTACCAATAACAATAATTGTGTAGCCTTACACAGCATCTGTTTTTTTAGATGGAAAGCTAGAAAGAGTCAGAAGAAGAAGGCATAGAAGTAAAATACTATTAATAAAATGCAGACCAATTGAAAATTTGCTTAGAATTAGCCATTTTATAAACATACTAAGTCAGCTTAAAAGTGAACCACCCCTTTAAAACTTTCCTTTAAAGGGGAAGTTGACAATAACTCTTTCACTGCCAGTTAATTTGGTATTTTTATTGCCAGACAGTTTTTGCTCTTTCAATCTAGGGGCTTTTCCAGGGGGAAACTCAGGAAAAGTATATAACATTGTCAGGAAAATCTAAGCAAACTAAAGTAAGCAGCTTTTGCTAAATGTTCTGAACACCAGGAGTCTACCAGGATGCCCAATATGCATATATATATATATATATATATACACAAAAGTATGTGGTTATGTATGGATCCCAAATGAAAATAGTGCATGTACCACATAACTAAACCTCAATGCTATGCTAAACACATAAGGAACAATACAGGGATAAAATAGGTCCCATACCTGTACTAATAAAACAGTAGCTTGTACTTGGGTTTATTTAATGTTTTCTTAATTATCTAGAAGACTTAAAGAGGACCTGTCACCTTGAGACATGAGTAAAATATTTCTTTTCCATCCTTAGTTAAACCCTTTAGTCAGCTGTTTTTGTCTATATCTGAAACGGATTAGAAAATATCCTTCATGTAAAAAGGGCTTCATAGGCGCTGCCATGTTTAAACACCCCTTTGTTTTCTGTGTGTGGGCTGTGCCAAACTGCCAAATCTCATTCATGCTTAGTCAGAGTAAACTCTATGATAGACAAGCTCTGTATAACTCATGTCACACCAGGACTTGATATTCTATGGGAATTATCTGAAACACCTTCTATTGTTCTATTCAGATTTTGTGGGCTACTCCAGCCACTAACAACTGCACAAACTGGTGATATCGTGAGAGGTCTGCAGTACTGATTCTACCCATGATGCTTTGCTCTCCTGACTTTCTGGAAAGTCAGGGCTTCAGTTAGTGTCTCATGGACATTTTGAAAAGTAGTTATAAATTGAGAATTAGTGAGATTTGAGCATAATAAATAGGGGTATGTGGTTTGTTTTAAAAGTTTTATTTCCTTCCTAGTGTTAACTCAATCATGACAGTTTTCCTTTAAGGTATAAAGATCTAATTTCTGGAAAGATCACTATCTGGAAATCCATGGGACCTGAACACTCTGGATAAAAGGTCCCATACCTGTACCACAACAAATCTCCATGTGTGCCAGTAGTCTGGGAGTTCTTCTGCTTTTGGATGGGCCAGACCACCACCAACGACCCCCCCATCTTAGTTAAAAAGAAAATTGCAGGCGAACTGCTCTGCGCATGCGGGCTGGTGCCATCCTTCCATAGCCATGCATGGTGCTGCATTATGGCACACTGCATTGGTTGATGGTGGGGGGCAGCCAAATACTGCTAAAATGTAATGTAGGTGACATAGAGTTGTGTGTGTTTGGAAAGGTACAGTGCAGGTCAATTCAGTATAGAATACACACAAAATAAGAATACTGTGCTAAGGTGATGTGCTTGTATTGCTGATTTATTTGTACAACTTGTTGTGCAGAACTTTTAACCATTTATAGTATCATTTGAAAGACACACTCCAGAACCAACACGAACACACCCTCTCAACACTTATTCCCTTCTAGAAAATAGCAGCCACTTACAATTTACCCCTCCCCCAAACAATGAAACATGTCAGCTGAGCCCTGCCTGAAAAGGCGGCAACCCTATCAACGACACATTTTTGGTTAAACATTTATATGGCAAAGCTTGTTATTTTTACATCACCTGTTATATTTTTGAATGTTCTATGAAGGTGAACAACCCCTTTAAGTTGCAACAGCCCCTTGAACTAATAATTTTGCTAAGCACCTTATTGTTTATTTTATATCTGGTGTATATGCTGTAGCTACTAAGAGGCTATTCTCATCTAGACCCTAAAACCTTGACCAAACGGATGATTGTATAGGATTTTTCAGAAGATTGATGCCATCGTCTGGATAGTTGATTGGATAGTGTACTCTGATGGCCGTGTGTCATGTATGAAAGCTAGGGCATTCGATCTGTCAACTACATATCTAACTTGCTTCATCACCTTATCATACATGTCCGAGAAATGACAGCAGTGTAAGTTTTAACTGCACAAGGGTTATCAAATTTCTACTGATGTTTCCGTTTTTTTATTTGTTAATTGTTGCTTACTTTAGGTTGGCAGTTTGGACACAAGTAGATTTTTGACTATGTTCTGGATTTAGAGGTACAGTAAACAAAGATGTTTTTTTTTTATATTCTGCTGAATGCCTTGAACAAAGAAGTTTTAACAGTAGTGATGTGGGATACTGGTATGCCTCTTGCCACCTCTAGATATATAGTATTTATTACATTTTACTTGAATTGAATCAACCTCTTTCACTGAGAAATGTTTTAAGACTGGACTGAATTTTGAGTTTTTTATTCCACAGCTGCAGGTGACAATGAAAAAATCTCAGTCTCAGACTGACCACCAAGCTGCCTCTTTTAATTCACAAAATTAGCAGAATATTTTTTCCCTTGCCTATCTTGAGTGGGGCTTCTTGACTGAGTGATGGATGATACTGATGATGATACTGATGTGTGCTCTCTGCCACTGCTAATGAGGAAAATTCTTCGCATCCACATGACTGTAAATATTCACTATCAAAGTACCAAATTCAGTAAACACAAATTTAGATTTCTGAAAATAAATATGTGCATATGAATAAGTGCTTCAGGCGGTCTTTGTACGAGGGGGAGTTGCTGATATTTGGACAATAGATGGCTGATATTTTGGACATTAGATGGCATGGCAAAGCTAGTACAGGGTACTGTACATATTTAAACTGTTGCCTATTAAGGAACTATTAATATCTCCACTTCTACATGTGCTTTTAACAAAACCTTCTGTTCACCTCCAAGAAGTATACACAAAATGGTCTTTTATGTACTTGTTTTCATGAATAAAGGAGCATTCAACCCAAAATGCACTAAACCCCTCCCCCCGTAAGCCCCCCCTCCTCACCGGGCAAATGCCCCATAGTTGCTACTCACCCCCTCAGCGCAGGTCCTGAGCATGGAGTTTGCAGGCGCCATCTTCTCCCCAGCCATCTTCCAGGATCCATCAGCATTTGGCGGTGCTTGCGCAATAGGAACATTTGCTGGTTCAGCTCTACTGTGCATGCGCCGAAAGTCAAAAAGTTTCAATCGGAAAACTTTGTGACTTTCAGCGCATGCGCAGTAGAGCTGAACTGGCAAATACTCCTACTGTGCTTCCAGGCGACAAAGAATCCAGGAAGAAGACGGCTGGGGAGAAGATTGCGCCTGCAAACTCCATGCTCAGGACCTGCGCTGAGGGGGTGAGTAGCAACTTAGGGGCATTTGCCTGGGGGATAGGGCTTATGGGGGAGGAGTTTAGTGCATTATGGGTTAAATTCTCCTTTAAATGTTCAAATATATCCCGGAAAAAGTGAATTCGTTTTACCAGATGTGCTGACAAATTACGGACTAGGTGGCAACCCTAATGATACATGAAGGTTACAGGTGTGACACCCTCTTGCTTGGGAGGAAGGCAACCAGGCCCGGACTGGCCATTTGTGGGTTAGGGCAAATGCCAGAGGGGCTGCTATAAGGTCCCATAGAAAGTCAGTGTTTAGTGGGCTGGTGGGGGCAGTTTGGGCCTCTATGTGGGCTGATTGGCCTCTTGTGTACCTGAAATGCCAGGGTCTATTTTAATTCTCAGTCCAGTCCTGCAGGCAACTGTATATTATCTGCTTACAATTCATCCACTAGATCATCATCAGCAATAATGTCAACAGAACCAAGAAGCTGCCCAGCTGGTGCCTTTTCTGTCATTTCTTGAATACTCAGTGTTTGGTGGTCCTTGTAAGTACTTAGTCCATATTCTGTTTCCAGTGAGTTGTTTTCCTCATCTTTTAAAAACATAGAAAGAGTATAATACTGGGTTTTTATAGATTAAGAAAACAATAGAAATGTTATGAGGCTTACCTTGCTAAGAAATAGTGCTGCAATGTCAGACTTTCTCCAAAGCAAGCATTCCAGCTCAATACAAGAGCAATCATGGCTGCCAGCACTCATATAAACACAAATATGTGGAACATTATGGTACAACAGACAATATTAACTGTGCCACTAAGGTTTACTGAAACTTCACTAAAAGATATTTAGCATAAAAATGTCTTCATTTTACAACTTCCCTTGTTATTTTAGCTTTGTAAGGTAAATGGAGCTGGAAGGAAATGCATCCAGGGATGTAAGGTCA
>CM044441.1:113917498-113953103 GCA_024363595.1 Xenopus borealis
TGTTGCTTGGTGTTGCATGCCAGATAAAATCTGACCCATAAAATCTGATGTAGTATAACCTTAAGAGATACATATACAGCTGATCCTGCCCCCTTCTGTACAAACTGATAACTACGTTAAAGGGGATGTGAAGGCAAACAAATAAAATCCAATTTTTACTTTCTTTAATGAAAAAGAAATCTATTTCCAATTTACTTTTATTAATTTTTAAAAAAATAAACCTGACTGTATGTAGTGACAGCTGCGGATAGTAAACCTTATAAGGTCCCTAACTGTCCTAAACGATCACACTTTCAAATGGCAAGGCCCACCTTACTTCCAAGAACTCAATCAGATTTGTTTGTTTCCCTGTAAAGCAGCTGGCGACTGTGTAGAGATAAGCATAAATCATTTGTCTTATTAGGCTTCTCGTGCAGTGAGTTCATGTTTATATTTAGTATACAAAATACAGCATTTCTAACATTATTATATTTCAGACTTTAGTTGCCGCTTAAGGGGGTTATTTACGAAGGTCGAGTTATAGAGGTTTATGAGGTTTTTTTTATACCTTGAATGAACTCTGATGAACTCATAACTCAAATAGTTTCTAATTTATGAAAAAACTCGAGTGAAAAACTCGAATCGCTCCAGTTGATGGTTCAGGGAGCTATTTCCAACTTTGGGATGTAATGAATATCAAACATTTTACATAGTAACATAGTAAGTTAGGTTGAAAAAAAAGACACACGTCCATCAAGTTCAACCTTTTAACTTTTTTTTTTTTAAACCTGCCTAACTGCTAGTTGATCCAGAAGAAAGCAAAAATCCCATCTGAAGCCTCTCCAATTTGCCTCAGAGGGGTAAAAAATTCCTTCCTGACTCCAAGATGGCAGTCGGACTAGTCCCTAGATCAACTTGTACTATGAGCTATCTTCCATAACCCTGTATTTCATCACTTGCTAAAAAACCATCCAACCCCTTCTTAAAGCTATCTAATGTATCAGCCTGTACCACTGATTCAGGGAGAGAATTCCACATATTCACAGCTCTCACTGTAAAAAACCCCTTCCGAATATTTAGGTGGAACCTCCTTTCTTCTAATTGGAATGGGTGACTTTGTCTCAGCTGGAGATACCGACTGGTAAATAAAGCATTAGAGAGATGATTATATGATCCCCTTATATATTTATACAGAGTTATCATATCACCCCTTAAGCACCTCTTCTCCAGCGTGAACATCCTAAATGTGGCCAGTCTTTCCTCATAGCTAAGGTGTTCCATATCTTTTACGCACTTAGTTGCCCTTCTCTGGAACATCTCTAATTCAATAATTCCCTGTTTGAGTGAGGGAGACCAAAACTGTACGGCATATTCTAGATGTGGCCTTACAAGTGCTCTATAAAGTGGAAGAATGACCCCCTCCTCCAATGACTCTATGCCCTTTTAATACAGCTCAAGACCTTATTTGCCCTTGATGCTGCTGACTGGCATTGCTTGCTACAGCCAAGTTTATCATCACAAGGACTCCAAGGTCCTTTTCCATAATGGATTTGCCTAGTGCAGTCCCATTAAGGGTATAAGTGGCTTGGATATTTTAACATCCCAGGTGCATGACTTTACATTTATCAACACTGAATCTCATTTGCCACTTAGCTGCCCAGATTGCCAGTTTGTCAAGATCCTGTTGCAAGGATGCCATATCCTGGATGGAATTAATTGGGCTGGATAGTTTTGTGTCATCTGCAAACACTGATACATTTCTTACAACACCCTCCCCTAAGTCATTAATGAACAAGTTAAATAAAAGTGGACCAATACCGAGCCCTGAGGGACCCCACTAAGAACCTTACTCCAAGTAGAGAATGTACCATTAACAACCACCCTCTGTACCCGATCCTGTTGCCAGTTTCCGATCCATGTGCAAACAACTTCATTAAGCCCAACAGACTTTAATTTAGAAAGCAGTCGTTTGTAGGGCACAGTATCAAACACTTTGGCAAAATCCAAATAGATCACATCTACTGCCCCTCCCCCCCACAGTCAAGCATTTTATTTTTCTCATCATAAAAAGCAATCAAATTTGTCTGACATGACCTATCCTTCATAAAGCCATGCTGATTGCTGCTCATAATGCCATTATCTAGGACAAACTTTTGAATGTGATCCCTTAACAAGCCTTCAAATAATTTGCCCACCACAGATGCCAAAAACTTACTGGCCTATAATTGCCAGACTGAGATGATAATCCTTTTTGAAATATTGGAATGACTTCAGATGAAAGTGAATCTGAAAAAAAATCAGAAATAGGTGCTGGTCTAAAACTGAACAAAGCTCTCTTAGAACCTGGGGTGTATGCAATCAGGCCCTGGAGCCTTGTTTAAATTATTTTTTATTAAAGCTTTAAGAATCATATCCTGAGTCAGCCACTGACTAGACTAAGCTGAGCCATCGGTGCAGATATGAAGTGAGCCTGGGAACTCAGACTCCTCTATTGTATACACTGAAGAAAGGAATTTGTTTAGCACATTTGCCTTTTCTGCATCTGTTACAACCATACTGGTACAATTATTTAATGGAGAAACACTCTCAACCTGCGTGTTTTTACTATTAATATAATTAAAAAACTTTATAGGATTAGTTTTCGCCTCCACCGCAATTTTACAACATTTATTATATTGTTTATAGTCATTAAAAGCAGCTTCTGTCCCAACAGATTTATAGTTTTTAAATGCCTTTCTCTTCTTTCCTATTAATTTCTTTACTTCTGTATTAAGCCACATAGAATGATTCTTAGAGTTTCTACATTTACTCCTTAAGGGAATAAATTGAGAACAGTAACCATTTCTGTTCTATGTTTTAGCTGCAAACTTAATGCCCCAATCAATACTCTGAAGGGCAGCCCTCAAGGCACAAAAATTAGCTTTTCCGAAATTCATGGTTTTTTTTGCCCCAGTATATATTTGTTTTTTGGACCAGACATTAAATGATATAACATTATGATGATTATTACTATTACCCAGTTCAATGACTTGCACATTTGCTATAAGTTCTGGGTCCTTTGATATCACTAGATCCAGAATAGCATTTTTTTCTGGTAGGCTCCTCAACAACCTGTGCCATAAAATTGTCATGCAAGTTTATAAACTTGTTCCCATTAACTGATCTGGCAGCAGTGTTCCTCCAGTCAATATCTGGGTAATTAAAATCCCCCCATTATCATTACTTACCCAAACTAGCAGCTTTTTCTATTTGCATCAAGAGCTTAGCCTGCTCCTCCTCACTTACATTAGGGGGTTTATTGCATACCCCTACAATTAATTTGCTGGACAATTGATGAAGACACCCATAAGCTTCTGTCCCCTCTAACCTTACCTCCTCCTTTATATAAGCTGTTAAATCCTGCCTAACAATTTTGAGACCTGAAACCTGAAAATTCAAGTTCTGAAAACTCAATTTGTTTGGTACAAATCAATGTAACCTTTGAAAACTCTCTTAAAGTACATGGCTTGTTAGTTTGTGGCCACCAAGATAATGTCAAGGAGAAGAGTTGCTATGACTGCTTGGAGAAGCTTATTGCATACCAGTATACATGGCTTATATGGATTAGTTTCTCATGCAGATGCTCACCCTCAAGCACCAACCATTGAATCTTTATTTGAACACTGGTCTCATATTAGTATAAGTTTCACCCCTATGGCCATGGGTTGTTTTTGGCTCAGTGTATCTTAAAACTACAGGCAACACTTGATTTGGCAAGTATGCATGTGGCTATCCCAGTAGGATACTTGGCAAAGACTTTCCCCTGGTGGTGGTTTCAAACCAGTACATTTGAAAACAACTTCCCCAGGAGGGACTTGGCCTCACTGTGTAAATATTTTTTTCTGTTAAGTTACCCTTGTGTTGATCTAAATAGCTGTTACTATGTAACATTGTGTAACTGTTTTAGTGGTCTCATTGCCATTAGGGATCTGGAAAAAATATTTCCCTCTAATGAAGCAGATCCAAGCTTCTATGAGGTTTTTCACCTTTCTTGGGATCAAAAAGCTGCATTTGTCTTGTTAATAAAGGTGTAATTTTACAGAGTAACCATAGAGCCATTGTCTGTATCTTTAGTCTTGCTTTCTTTATAAAGATGGAGTAACATATACAGGTGGGGGAATTTAAGAATAGATTAAATGAGGAAATACTGGAAAAGTATATAGTGAAACTATAGATATATATGTAGATCCATTAATGATCCGCACTCCTTTGGGTCTTAATCTCTCTGCCTGGTTGCTGCAGCTTGAGTTGCAAAAAAACAAAAAGTAGCAGTGCACCCCGGTACTCTATTTAAAAACTATAATTTTATTCTGGCATATTAAAAATCAACATTTCGGCTCATGTCTAGAGCCTTTCTCAAGATTGAGGCATTGAGTTCCATGTAAACATCTTCCGAGTCTTTGGTAAGCCGAGACGGAGACCGGGGTATATGCGCAGTTGGAGCAATTTACCAGTTTGTGACAACTGCGAATGTGTCAAAATTGAAATTGCTGAAGCCGCTGGAAGAAGACCGGAAGACCCAGAAGATGGCTGCGTGGATGACTCTGATGCCTGACTATGTGCCGAGGGGTAAGTATAAGGTTAGGGGCATTTTTACCCAGGGGGGCATCTAGGCAGGGTGGGAGGAGGGTCTACATGGGGTGGGGGGAAGGGATTTTTGCTAAAGGGTTGAATTCTCCTTTAAGCTCTCCATACATGTGATGTTCCACTAGTTTTGGTAGGTCACCAAATGAGATTACCTTATACTATATGACCTAAAATTAAAACATTTGATTAATCCAGTGTGCAGTGTGTGTAAGACCTTTAGACCTGGTTGAAACAGCCTGCCTGCATAGAC
The DNA here is from genome assembly GCA_024363595.1 of Xenopus borealis. Taxonomy (NCBI): domain Eukaryota; kingdom Metazoa; phylum Chordata; class Amphibia; order Anura; family Pipidae; genus Xenopus; species Xenopus borealis. The sequence goes on from CM044441.1 coordinate 113,922,354, forward strand.
AGGATAGAAAACCTTGTCTTGGGTGTACACTGAAATATCTACAACTGGGTGTAGCCAGTAGCTAAACCTTTCGCAGGTTCAGGTTGAGCCCTTTTGCCTTCCTGCCCACGACCTTAGACTGTCGGTTTTATGGGCATATGCCTGCCCCGCCCCTTTTGTGATGTTGTTGGTGGGTGGAGGGAAGCTGGGTGCAGGTCGAGCTTTTCTTGGCCCGAACATCACTACTAGAGAACCAGGATTAAGTGGCAGAGAGACATTCCAGAGTTAAGAGTATAACTGCACATTTCTATGATATATATATATATATATATATATATATATAGATAGATAGATATAGATACACTAGTGTATTTGACAGCATGTCATCAATGTCTTGAATGTAGGGATGGAATAGGATTGGACCTCTGCTACATGTCTCCTGGTCCTGTCCAGTGATACAGAGTCTCTAGGGTACAGGGTTGCAATTCTTAGAGAAGAGTCTGGCTTTCCCAAACATTTACTCCCCTAACTCTGCCTGCTAGGAATAACAGGTGCCCTGCAAAGTCAGCCACACTCTATACTGTGCTATTTACAGTCACTTGCCAGACCCCCCCCCTCCAGCCCCACCATCACCCTATAATTCTGGGAAAAATTGTTAAATGCCCCCCCTCCCTAGTCAGAAACAGACTTATTTGGCAAGAGACTGCCTAGAGAAATTCAATGTATTTGGGGCTCCTGTCTATAAGTACAGAATGTCTTTCTAGTGTGCACCTCACATCTTTTTTTTCTTTCCACTGTCTTTTATATGAAAGTGAAGTTTTGCCACTGGCTCCAATACAGTCAATAAGTAAAAAAAATCGAGCCAATTCAAGCTGCAATTTACATTATTGCCACAAGATGTCAATTCTGTACTCTCTGTAGCTTGATCTCTAGATTGAAGGCTGTGTGCAAAGCACTTTCTTTGGATTGCCAGCAGGTGGCACTTCTATTTATGCAGTTTGGCGCTGGTATTCACATATGTATTTCTATTTAAGGGAGATGATTTCAGCATGTATTTAAATTATGGAGAAATTGCTTTTGAAAGGAACAACACTGTGCTGGCTGGGATGGAGCAGAGAACCCTGAGCCCAGCACTTCTTGCTTCAGGATGAGAGGACAGGACCTGGGTTGGTACGTATGTAGTGACAGAATCCTAAACATTGTATTAGTGTTTTTCTTAAATATATGCAGAAACGTAACAGTCAGTGCCTCACTGGGACTCATAACTCTTGGGCCCAAACAATTATAGGGCTCTGCTGAGGTTCTGACAGCAGATTGGGTTGCAGCCATATTCCTCCCAAACCCAGCACAACCACAAAACATCAGAAACATGGCACCCTGTGGAGGGAGACTTCAAACCCGAAAGAAAATTATCTTCATAAAAATCAAATGCAAATAATGAATTTCACCAAAATGACATCTCCCACTTTATGCTGTTCTGCTGTGATCGAAATCTGGAACATGGAGCTGCTATACAAGGAAATCATACAGCAGCCCTTTATGTTTCATAATCAAACAGGACAAACTACTGAACACTGTGACACTTTAGCTTGTGCCTCTGATGCCCAGCACCCCAACCTGATTGTGAGGCACCAAGGGAGTGGTGGCGCCTTTTCAAGATCAGTAGTAGAATATAAATTCCTTTATAGCATATGGCTGGAAAGTAATACATTGTACTAAACTTTAGTTTTAAGGGGGACTGTGCCTTTAAAGGGAAGACAAAAAGCAGGAGTCGTAACTACTACAATAAGTCCCACGGCAAGTGGGAAATTTACCTGCTAATATTATTTCCATTAGACAATTTAAGGACACAGAAGCACTACAGGGGAAGCCATTTTCTCAAATTAAGATCATAATTCTGTGTAAGGGCCACAGGGGGTGTGAATGTGCCGAATCCAGTGAAAAAAAGAAAAAGAATGTCAGTAAGAAGCTGCCTGCGCTCGCTGGGCGTGATTCTGTTTGAAAGAGTCCCAGACTGTACAAGCCGGTTTGTCACTTATTGTTCCGGGCAAAGCTATGTACTATTTTACTCCAGGGATCATCTAACAAGAAAATGAACAGGCCCTGCTCTGCATTTACATTAGTACAGTCCCCACAAAAGCTGAAGCTTTTTGTCCCCCCCCGATACCCAAACAGATATCAGGGGTAATGCCAGGATTTATCTTTTTACCCCACTCTTTTCCCATGCCCAATCCAAACAAAGAGGGGGAGGGTTCTACTGGGGTTCCACTGTCCAGTCAATTGTGTATTTTTAGTAAAGGCAGCATAATGCTGTAGTTTATGCACACACTAGAGCTAAAGGGCCCCGGCTACCACAAACACATGCCTCCAACACTTATACACTGACAAACCAATCACTGACCCAGCACATATATTGGCACAAGAGTGGCAGTGACTGATATGGGCATAAAAGTGGTCTTGTTGCTCTGACACAGTCTAACAGGCAAATGGATGGCAACTAGTGATGTGTGGGCCGGCCTGAAACCTGCGGATGGGTTAGGCCGACTCATCCTACGGGAGGATGCCTTTATGTCTTCCCTAGCTTGTTGCTGATGAATGGAGCCTGCCAAACTCATGCAAAGTGCTGATTTCAGCTGCAGATAGTGGGGCAGTTTGCACTCGTTTTTTTTTTGCACTTTATACCCTGAGCCAAATGTCTAGATAAGGTTTGTTCCATCTTTTTTTCACGGCAAACTTATTTAAGGACAAGGAAACCCCCTTGAACTAGATTTTATCAGTTGTCCCTAAGGGATATTAGCCAAATGCTGTTTTTTTCCCTAAAGGTGTTTCTTTATTATTATTATTATTATTAGTAGTAGTAGTAATAATGTGATGAGTAATAAAGACTGCTTCCTTTATTGCAGCTGGCATTTCCCCCCGACACAATGTCACAAAAATGGCTGCAAAATCACGTGCCGATATTTTCCTGTTTGCTGATTTGGATGAGGCAATATCTGTCCATGCGCAAATCCCAGGCATGGATAATCTGCACGAAATTTAGGGGATTATTCATCAAATTTGAGTTTTAGAAGTTTTTATACTTCGAATGAACTCACAAATGAACTCACAACTCTAATGTATTCTGATTTTTAAAAAAAAACTGGAATGGAAAAAACTGCAATCAGTGAATTTGAGGAGAACAACCAGAAAACTAAAGTTAATTGAGTTTTTGCGTTTTTGAGTGAAACCCACTAAACAACCAAAAATTTGAAAATATGAGTTTTGACTGAAAAATACACTCGAAAACTCAAATGATGGGAAATGTACATTGCCCAAGTACGAGTATGGGATCCGGAATCTCCGGAATCTCCAATTTATGGAAAGACCATCTCCAACAGACTATTTTATCCAAATAATCCAAATTTTAAAAAACGATTTCTTTTTTTACCTGTAATAATAAAACAATACTTGATCTAAACTTAAGATGGTCATAGATGCAAAGAATCGCTCGTTTGACGACCACCAAACAAGCGGATCTTTCCCCGATATACCACAAACGGCAGGGCTATATTAGTGATTGGATTACTATCAGGGCAATGGGCTCTGACGGGTCGGTTGGGAGAAAAATCAAACCTTATAAGGTCAGATAAGCTGTCAATTTGGTCTAAACGACTAATAGCAGCAGCTTTATCTGCCCGTGTATGGCCACCTTAATAAATAATCCTATGTGTGGGATTAAGATGAATCAGCAGCGCTGCTAATACTTTGCCGCTCTATCTTTATTGGGGTTGCCTTGTCCTTTAAATCTGATGTCAAGTAAAATCCAAATTTTGGGGACAAGTTACATAATTCTTTTAAAATATTTTGGGAAGAAGATGACCCAGAAATGCAAGTTTACTGAGTGAAAATAAGTTTATATATATTATACACATTTATATGTACAACAAAACATACATTGTTTCTGAATGACGTTGCTGTACCACAATAAGAGTTACTACATCTCAGGTAGTGGTTTTGTTCTGTTGTCATTATGTACATTTCAATCATAAAAATAATGAGGAACGCTATGTTAAAACTGCACTTCATCAATAACAAATATACCTGAAACCTAATGGGGCCAAACAATAAAAACCAACATTTGCATGGGTCAATGCAGCACTTACATTCTTATACTACTGTATGTGATGTCACTCTCTATTGTGCCTTCATTATCCCTTCAGAATATAACAGGACTGGTCAACGGGAGACTTATCTGGGATATTTCTTTCAGGATGAGGCCCAGTAAAGTTCAGATGTGCACTTTTAAGTAAAGGTTTTTAGAACAGGATCTAAATGTAGAATTCTGCCACGAGAACAACTGATAACACAATCTGGGTTAGAATTCTCTAAATCTGCATAAATAGAAATGTCACCCATTTTGGATACTGAATATCAAGTGCTCCATTATGGCCCATTAGGGGAAATCATACTAAGCCGACTATCATTGTGGCCAGCTTGTTATACTTTACTATATGTTTTAAGCTTTGGCTCCTAATGTATATTACAGGTTTATACGAAGCTTATAAATGCTATTTCCCTTTAACTAAAAATATTGTAGCAGCTGCTTAGTATTCAGTGATGCCCAAGGCACACTGTGAGTGTTGTCTTAAAATGTTTGCATTGAGACACAGTACTAATTGATTCATCCACTCGTACCTTTCACTGCATAGTAAGTATTTCTTCTTTTGTAGGATAATACACAGTCAAGACTATTTCTTAGTGCAAAACATTTGCAGATTGTACAAATAACACCGGCACTTAGACGAGTGCTATTTAGCTTTGATCCGTACCCATTGAAGTACTCCCAATTACTACATCTTCGGTCGCCAGCCGGTAATAAATTGTAATATTTTTTTAACCTGTAGCTTGCTTAACTTAAAGTCCTCCGAGAGTATTTCCTCCGTTAGCTGGACAAGTAAATTCCCATCAATTTTTTCAGAAACAAAAAAGGACACCACGTCCTCCGACAAACCAATGAATCGAAGGGATTTGGAGACCTCTTCAACGGACAGTCCTGAAAGATCAGTTGGTGGCTGCCAAGGAGAACCATCCCCGCAGGACCTTGGTGCTAGCTGCATGTGAAGTGGCGAGGAGAAAGGGTAGGAAATTGAGAAAATATCCTGAACCCCCTTTTTAGCGAGATAACGTTCTTCTGAGAAGTCTGGAGAACAAGTCTGAATTTCTTCTTCAGCTCCATCGATTTTCATAGGCAGGGACAAGGGTTCCAAGAGAGCATTTCCATCGTTGGGTTTTGGCGCACGAGGTGGTAAGGCAGGACATGATAAACTTTGCTGCGTGCTATTGTCAGATAACTTTCTATCGGTGGAACTTTCTAGTGAGTAGCTTGCAGACTTTGGACAGCCTGGTACAATGTCGGAGAACTCGCCCTGTGCCACCTGGTTGCCCCCCGTAAAAGAACTACAGCCTCCAAAGTCAAACGGAGCTGGAGAGTTTTTCTTTGGGGTTCCCGGTGTCTTTTGCCGAGGATAACTATAATAACTGCGACACTGATCCACGTGCAAATCGTTCACGTTAAGGCCTTCCGCGCCACCACAATATCGGTTCGGCCAGGACAGTCGGGCAGGAAGGGCTTCTGATGATGTGCTCCCACAAGTCAAACTGCTTTCAAGATCCCCGCTTTCATTTTTCATCCAGTTACATGGATAGCAAGAAACTTGAGCATTATCCGAAGAGCTGGTCGTTTCACTCTCTGTGATGGCTCTGAAAAAACATGAATTCAAGTTTATGAAAACGACTAGCACGTAGGCTAATAAATCTAGGCACAGAGATAAAAAAAAATAATTTTTTTATGGGTTTTTGCTTCATTCAGAATGATAATCAAAATGGAAAATTTCCTGATATAAACACCCAAACTATTCTTTTTCACAAATAGAATTTATATAGTTTTTCTGTTATAATGTATGAGACGTAAATGACCAAGGAATGGAATCCGACAGTTGGAACTACTGAAACCTGTCAGAATGAATCTGTTGCTTTCAGCTATAAAAAAAACTAAGGTTAAAGGACTCACAAAACCTTGTAAAATAAAAATAAAAATTGTGAAACATATTTATTAAACTAACATTTTTCTGAAGTCATTAGAATAGCAACACATCCCCTTGAAGCCAAAGCGCTTCAATTAAAAAGGCAATAGATCCCTTATTCAACACGTAATTCAATCAATAGGGTTTGTACTCGACATACTATTATTTTAAGAAATATTTCTAGTTTTTGATGTTTCTTGCACTAAACAGAGAAGTTGAAAAGACTTTCATTGTCTGTATAAGTACAATTTCATGTTATAGTATTATGTGAAAACAACTTCACACCCGCCATACTCTCAAGTATATCGGAGTAACAATATATACTCATAGGTATGGGACCTATTATCCAGAAGGCTCCAGACCTTGGTTTTCCAGATAATGGATCTATTCGTAATTTGGAACTTCATACCTTAAGTTTTGCTTCCAATAAGGATTACTTATTTCTTAGGTGGGATCAAGTACAAGGTACTGTTTTATTATTACAGAGAAAAAGGGAAATAATTTTTAAAAATTTGGATTGACTAACTAAACACGATATGCAAATTATTGGCGGGAAGGGGAAAACATTTTTACTTCCTTGTTTTGGGCCAAAAAATCTGGTGTTTTCCCTCCCCGGCCCTAATTTGCATGTGCAAATTAGGATTCGGTTCGGCCAGGCAGAAAGATTCGGCCGAATCCGAATCCTGCTGAAAAAGGCCGAATCCCGAACCAAATCCTGGATTCGGTGCATCCCTATTATATATATATATATACTGTTGGTTTTGCATTCCAATATGGATTATTTGGATAAAATGGAGTCTAAGGGAGATAGCCTTTCCATAATTCAGAGCTTTCTGGGTAACGGGTTTCCGGATAATGGATCGTAGAGTGAATGTGACATAAGGAAATGCTAAACTAAGTCTCTTTAACAGCAAACACATGTCGTATTTATGAGGAAACAATTTAAATATTTACAGCCTTGGACTGTTTGGCTCTGAGATTATTTGTGGTTTCTTCAGAGCTGGAAAGGTCAAAATCATATTGGTGTTGGCTGCCCGCATTCATTTGTCTAGATGAGAACTTATTAGCAGACTGTATGTATTTCATTTGTTAGATGACAAGATTAATCATCTATTTATGATATGGCAGAATCACAAACCTTCAATGAAACGTACTTGCTTCCTGCAGTGTTATTTATAGGCTCTTGGATGCCTGGTCTAAATGGGTTTCCTAGAACTATAAGGCATCGGGATTCGCTGCAGGAGTCCGTAGATGTGCGCTACAGCTTACTGAGCTACAGCAAAGGCTAAACAAACAGCCGCAAATTAACGACAATTTAATAAGGTATTATTAGCTGCAACCTTGTTTGGGGATTTTTAAAGATTGGACTCCTTTTATATTTCTTGTTGTGTTATTGTTGTAATTAAGAAATATCTGCAAGCTATGTACAGACGGAGTGTGGGCTGTGCTTACGTTACCATGGCAATAAAGCCATTAGGACCAAAACTAGCAGCACTTTAAAGCTTGGGGGGGGGACCAAAAATGATCTGTGTAAAACGAACACTCTCTCAGTAGCGAAGGATTTTGCTGAAGCAGAAGGTCTGTGTTACGAGCTGTTTACAAATGCAGCCACAACTGTAGTTGTACTTAATTGTTTGCAAATACTGCCCTCAGAAATGCTGGAGCTACTGGCACCTTAAATGCAGAGATAATTCCAGGGTTCCCACAGTGGCCTGCTTGTTCCGCTTGACTGCAGTGGATAGGTTCTGTGCACAAGAAATATCTTTAATTACAGCTGCATCACTAACCCACCTAGTAGAAGTACTAGGAATGGCTCTGAATCTTAAAGGGGTGGTTCACCATCAAGTTAACTTTTATAAGTATATTGTAGAAGGGCCAATTTTAAGAAACTTTTCAATTGGTCTTCATTATTTATTTTTCATAGTTTTTTAATGATTTGCACTTTTCTTCTGTTTCTTTGCAGCTTTCAAATGGGGGTCACTGACACCATCTAAAACAAATGCTCTGTAAGGCTACAAATGTATTGTTATTGCTACTTTTTATTACTTATTGTTCTATTCAGTCCCTCTCCTATTCATATTCCAGCCTCTTATTCAAATCAATGCAGGGTTACTAGGGTAATTTGTACCCTAGAAACCAAATTGCTGACACTGCAAACTAGAGAGCTACTGAATAAAAAGCTAAATAACTATAAAACCACAAACAATAAAAAATGAAAACCAATTGCAAATTGTCTCAGAATATCACTCTCTACATTATACTAAAAGTTAGCTCAAAGGTGAACAACCCCTGTAAGCCTCATGCAGGTAGTACATTAGAACACACAGTCTACTAATTCAGCAACTAATATGGTGAATAAATAAAGCAAAGAGATCCAAATGCAGCTCTACTGTCCAAATCTCATCACATGAACGAGGGCTGGTCTTTTTCTGGCTCATCTACTATAGTCTCTTGTTTTAATCAAATAATTCACATTTTTAAAAATGATTTCCTTGATCCAAACTAAGATGTAATTAATCCTTATGGGAAGCAAAACAATCCTGTTGGGTTTAATTAATTAACATTTAAATTATTTTTTTTAGTAGACTTAAGGTATGGAAATCCAAATTTTCAATCCAATTTTCAAATCCCAGGACCCAAGCATTCTGGATAAAAGGTCCCATGCAAAGTACAGGATGTGAGTTATTAGTGGGAATATAACTATATTCATTTTTAAGGCATAGCAGCAATGAACCCCCAGTTTGAATAGGCATTTCTTTTGTTTATGGGGAAATTCATAAAGGGTGTTGCCCAACCATGTTCAACTTGGTCAACCACTGGTCAGTCAGAGGTAAGTAAAACTGAAAGAACAATGCAGAGTCAACAGTGCAAAAAAAGCTGCTTTATCCAAAACTGACAGGCAAAGTTAGGCATATTGGCTTGCCCCGTTAGGAGGCACAATCCATATTGGGCTCTGTGCTTAGGGCAGGCATTACGGACAGGACTCTGAGGACGCTGCTCTCTGCAACAAGGGCCCGACATCGATTGGGGAAGCCCGTCAGAGGGCCCCATACACAGCCAAAAAGCTGCCATCAGTCGGACAAAACCTTTATATTAAAATCTCCTACCCTACATAGATCCCCCCTTCCGTGCTTCCCCCCCAGCCTAGGTGTTACCCTAGGTAAATGCCCCTAACTCTTTACTTACCCCTCTTGAAGATTCAGGGCATTGGAGTTCACAGGTGCCATCTTCTCTTCGGTTTTTCTTCCGGTGCTTCTGCAAATTCCGTGGATATTGGCACATGCACAGTTGTTTGGGACTGGAAGATTGCGCCGATATGCCGCTCTCAAAGAGAAGATGGCTCCCATGAACTCCGATGCCCTGAATCTGCACTGAGGGCTAAGTAAAAAGTTAGGGGCTTTTACCAAGGGTAACACCTAGGCTGGGGGAAAAGCAGGGAGAGGAGGTCTATGTAAGGTAGGGAGGTATGGGATTTTAATAAAAAGGCTTTGGTTCTCCTTTAAGGTGTGTGCTCTTGCAAACTGGGGAATAATAAAATATCCCTCTTGTCTAGTTATAAAAAAGGATGCACTTTCAGTAGCGCCACCTGTTGGGTAAAAACAAATCCTAACAGCATTTGAGTTTCAGCAGCTGATGGCAATTCAGCAACAGAAAACACAATGGAACTTACAACTGAGACCCTTACTTACATGCTATGCAGCCCAGATGAATAGTAAGAAAGGGTAGGGCTAGGGGATCTTGTTTGCTGCCTTGCAATTTTTCCATCCGTTGGTGAAACAGATGGGGTGGGGGAAGACGGCTTGGAAGTGCGTGGAGGCACAGGTGGAGCATTCAGAAGTCTGCATTCTTCTTTTACCTAGGGAGAATTAAACACACTTAGATTATAATTATGCTACCAATGTGGTGAAACATGACAATGTCCAGTTCAGTTCCCTTTACAACAAGGGTATGTGAAATTATATTTATAAACCATGAATGCATTTCTTGATGCCCCTAGTCTCTATGGATGGTTCCCATTCTTCTCTCTATTGTAGAAAATATACATGATTAATGAAAAAAGCAAAGGCAACAACTACTTGGGGGTATCTAACGTTTGGCACCCCCAAGTGGTTGTTGCTTTTTCCTTACAATTTAGGTGACTTTCCTTCTCCTTTAAAAACTGGCCAAATATTAAAATGATCAAAAAACTATTCTCTCACTCTGAACCCTTCAGTTAATGAAATGGGGTGATTTGGGTCCAATAAATTGTATGACTGGAAGAGCAAAGGGAGCATTACGTAGGATGATGACATGATACACTAGCAGGGGAGAGATAAGAAACAGCCACTAAGATGCACAATCCAGAGCCAAAGCAAAACCGAAGCAGGAGAAAAATGTAGAGTAGAATACTCAGCCTATCTTACACCATTAGTAGCCAATAATAAGCAGGAGCAAGTGTATGAAATGTAATTTAGTAGGAGTAGTAGAGCAGCAGTGAGAGATGCCAGACTGGTTTCTCTGCATTACAAATATTGTCACTAAGCAAGTCAGATGTGTGACCTCTGTGTGCGGTAATACAATAACACCACACTGGAAGTAAAATAATACACACTTTAATGCATCTAGTGCTGATGGCACAAATAAGACAAAAACAGCTTTGCTTGGATTGCAGAATAATAGGGGATCCCTTGCAGTATCAAAGGGAGTCAAATTTATATTTTCTTGCTGTTCACACCCTCACTGCTGCTTATTTTGATACTTTTGCTACTCAGTCTCAGCCATAACCTGTAACCACAGAGGAGTGGCTTTGGGGGGGCAGGAGGTATGGGGGCCCTATGAGGCCCTAATTAAAAGCAATTTCAACATATACAGGGAGTCCTCGCGTTGCATACACCCGACTTACATCCAACTCATACTTACAGAGGCTATTACAGTAACATACTATAGTTTGCTTGGCCTTTATTAGCATTTAGCTTTAATAAACCATCTGCCCTAAACCCCTCTGGTGTCTACTGTAAAGGTAAAAATAAATGTTAAGACAAACCCTATCACGTACGTAACCCTTGGACTCCTGTATTTGTAAAACAGGACAACCTCTGGATATGCTGGAAGCCCTAAAATTCATTTTCTTTAGGGGCCAAGTAACATCTAGTTACGCCACAAATTGTATTACTTTGTTATTTATTGTTATGGCTGCTTTTTATTACTCGTCTTTTTAGTTAGGCCTTCTCCTATTCAAATTCCAGTCTCCTTAGTCAAAACAATGCATGGTTGTTATAGTAACTAGACTGCTAAAACTACAAAACAGACTGCTGCTGAATAATAAACTAAATAAGTCAAACACCACAAACAATAAAAAAACAACTGCAAACTGTCTCAGAATATCACTCCCTATATGTTACTAAAAGTTAATTTAAAGGTAACGTCACCTGAAATTACTTTATTATTATAGAGGCTGCAATATGCCTTAAAAGTATTGCAACTGCAATGAAGCCAAGCAAAGGATCATCAATGAAATGGGTCTCATACTGTACATAGCTAGGGAATGATTCAGTGTTTGGCACTTATTTACAGCACCATGCACTAAACACAGATCCTATTAGTCACACGGGCATGCTTGCTGGGCAGCTTGGTTTAGACAGGTGAAACACAGACAAGTTCTGATCTGTACTCTATATTGTGACTATATTTCTATTCTATATGTACTGTATATTGTGAGTGGGTCCCTAAGCTCAGTAACTAACAGCAACACAGAGCATGTGAATCAGTGAATCAGTAGAAAAGAAGATGGGGAGTTACTGGGGCATCTTTGGAGACACAGATCTTTACTGCTAAAGGGCTGCGGTTGCCTTGGGCTGGTAGACAAGCACAAAACATAATGTACAACATTTCTAGTCACTTCTTTAGCTAAAGGGATACTGTTTTGGGGAAAAAAAAAATTCCAAAATGCATTAGTTGATAGTGCTGATCCAGCAGAATTCTACACTGAAAGCCATTTCTCAAAAAACAAACTTTTTTTTTTTTTTTAATAATTAATCGTATTGACTTATTGTCAGTTTCCCAGCTGTCCCCAGTCATGTGACTTGTACTCTTCAATCTTCAGTCACTCTGTACTGCAAATTGGAGTGATATAACCCCCCCTCCCTTCCCCCTCAGCAGACTTAAGCTGGCCATAGAAGCAAAGATTCAATCGTATGAATCCTCGATTCGTACAATATTCGTATCATGTGTGGAGTGTCATGACTTTTGTCTTGCCATGGCGATCAGTTGTTCAGACAGGTTAAAATATTCCTTTTGGCTGCCGAAGATATCTCTGCATGTATTGCCGATCTGACGATTTTCAGCGGGAGACTTGTCACCAGCTTTGTCGGACAAAAACTTTCATACAATTGCTGTAGGGGCAGAACATCGTCTGATCTGGTATTTTAGTACTTTACTTAAACTGAAGGTTAGTGGCAGGTTTGGGGATGGGGATATCTGATTGTTTGATGATTCGAACAATTGGGTCTTTGTGTCTATGTCTATCTTAACAATAGAAAAATGGGAAGGTAATGAGATAGCAGCTCCCTAACACAAGATAACAGCTGTCTGGTAGATCTAAGAACAGCACTCAATAGTAAAATCCAGGTCCCACTGCGTCACATTCAGTTACATTGAGTAGGAGAAACAACAGCCTGCCAGAAAGAAGTTTCATCCTAAAGTGCTGGCTCTTTCTGAAAGCACATGACAAGGCAAAATGAATTAAGGAATTCAATTTTATATTGAAGATTTCATTATTTGCAGTGTAAACAGCGTAATTTAGAAATAAAAACTACACCATAAAAATCCTGACAGAATGCCTTTAAGCTTTAGTTCTCCTTTAAAAGAAAAATATAAGCTTTGCTTTTAAAAAAAAAGAGAAAGGAAAGCACTAAAATAATAATAATAATCTTCTCACAACAACAAAGAAACGCCCTGTGAATTGCCTTGTTTGACACTCCGCACGCGATTCTACATTGACATTATTAGTCTGGATCAGACAGACGTTATCAACAGAAGGATCATGCGTCTGACAACAGTGTCGATATGGCTCTTTACCCGTCTCCAAAACATGCTCCAGTAATATAAGCAGGTGTGGGAGTTTTGTCGATTATGCTTGAAGTGTGTAGGAGGTGGGCTGAGAACACATTATTAAAAACCCCTGTAATCTAATTCTTATATTTCCACTAAGATGTGTCTACACTTAAGAGAAATGTATCCTACTTGTAATGAAAAGACTGAATTCATTGTGTGGGATATAAGCTATACCACGAATGGATATCATCACATTTTTATTCAGACGCTATTAGGGTGTGTCTTCCCTTCCTCTATAATGAAAAGTCGCCTGTGCTAAGCACATTCAGCGCTTCGTTTTCTGAAGTTGCCCGAAGTTTCCTCGTGAGACAACTTCGGGGGACTTCAGAAAATGAACCTCCGCGTGTGTTGGCGCAGGCTAAGCACATACAGCACTTTGTTTTCTAAAGTCGCCTGAAGTTTTCTGGTGAGACAACTTCGGAAAATGAACCCCCGGTGTGCTTGGCGCAGGCGACTTTTCATTATACTGGAAGGAAGTCACACAAAGGCAGTTTGGGGAGATTGTTGCCCAGAAGAACAGGCAATTATTCGCCAGATGACTAAATCTCGAATCTGCCCGTGTGTCACTACCCTTAGGTGGGTTTTATTCAGCTGTGTAGCACACGCATCCCCTTTGTCTCTGTAGTGCAATACAAGTAAATGAAAAGTAAGGATGCACCGAATCCAGGATTTGGTTCGGAATTCGGGTAAGATTTGGCCTTTTTCAGCAGGATTTGGCCGCATCCTTCAGCCCGGCCGAACTGAATCCTAATTTGCATATGCAAATGAAGTTTGCATATGCAAATTAGGGGTCGGAAATCATGTGACTTTTTGTCACAAGGAAGTAAAAATGCTTTCCCCTTCCCATCCCTAATTTCCATATGCAAATTAGGATTTAGTTCGGTATTTGGCCAAATCTTTCGCAAGGGATTTGGGGGTTTGGCCAAATCCAAAATAGTGGATTTGGTGCATCCCTAATGAAAAGAGATTCCAGTGCAGCACGCCAGTAAATCAGAATATAGATTATAATGTCTTGTGTATTGTCCTTCCGCTGCAGGTCCTGGAACAGTAGTATCTCCGTGTACTTATAGTCAACACCAATCTCTCACTCTAAATGTTTAGAACATCCAGAAATCTGTTTGAACATATAGTACTGTAGTATGAAAGAGGCTGCACACATTAGAAGTAGGTCACCTTTCAATAAACTTTTAGTATGATATAGATGCTGATATTGTAAAACAATCTGCAACTGATCTCCATTTTTTAATATATATGTTTTTTTTTTAGTTATTTAGTTTTTTGTTCAGCAGCTCTCCAGTTTGGTATTTCAGCAGCTATCTGAAGTTTCTCAGCGTACAAGTCACATGACTGGGGGCTGCTGGGAAACAACTTTAAATGATTTTAAATATTAAATAAAAAATCTGTTTGCTCTTTTTAGTGCAGTGCAGAATTCTGCTGGAACAGCTCTATTAACTGATGTGTTTTGAAAACACAATACAGCATGTCTTAATGGTGATAAACATGTCCAGATGGTCTGGAGCAAGGTATAGGCAAAGTGTCTGAGCAAATCTGGGCACTTTGACCCAGCTTAAGAGTCAAGAAGGTAGTATCCCAATTCATTCCTTTGAAGGTTATTGGTTGTCAGCCAGTAAAGAATGGATACTTAAAGAGATACTGACACTTGAAATTAAACAATTTTTTTCATCTAATATAATATTGGCTTTGAAAGCTACTTCTAACTTAAATAAACTGCCATAAAGTAAAAGTTTGCATGATGCTTTTACATTACCTGTCTGATCCCCCATGTTCCTGTATGAGGGGGCTGCCATATTTGTGCAGCAGGAGTCCATTAGCATTAGAAACTGTAACTAACAGGCTGAGATGGGACAGTCAGGTTGGAAAGTCAGAGTGTCAGGCTTAGGAACTTCAACTAACAATTATATACAAAAACAAACCTCTCAAAAATGATCAACATGACCTACAGGTAACATTTAATGTTAAAATATTTTTTTTAGTGTCAGTGTCGCTTTAAGAAAGAGTGTAAATGCAAGCAGACAGTGACATTTTTAAAGAGTGATGGAACTGTGGTCCTTTAAGACAGCTCTACAGCAAACAAGTCCCTACAGCTCATCAGTTTTCCCATCGAGGATCATTTAGAGCTGGCACATTCCTGTATCCAAGCTGATCCACCCCTGCTATTCCAAAGTTTGCTAGAATTTTAATGACACCATTACACTGCCAGTATAGCAGTCAAATCATTCCCCATCCACTCCCCATTTAATGTTAGGAAAGCATGTCTCAACTCCTCACCCATCAGGGATATGGTATTTTTGCTATCAAAAGTGCAACAGCTTTATATGCGTTATTAAATGGGCAGTACGGAGTAGAGTGTATGTACTCATGTCTAAGGATGTTTGAATACAACTGTGCTTTCTCTTAGTAAGGGAGTACAAAGCTCTCACTGGGTGGATAGTTTTAGGCATGAGACAACGAGGAGTTACAAGTGTTGGGCTACAATAAATAGAACCCATAGAAAATATCATATTTTGAGCCTCCACCTAAACTTTCCAGAAAAACAGCCTCAAGACTAAAAGAGGTTTATAGTTTGTCAGGCTACTATTTCTGCATTCTGCACCAAAAGAACAGGTTTTACTTTAAGAAAAATGGGTCAAATATGTGTTTCTTGGAAAGCCTAGCATAAGTGTAATCAAGTTATACATTCCAGAAAGTGAGTTACTATATCAGGTCTTAAGGGGAAGCAACACACCCTTTTTAAACATGAGCTCAATGAGTAGGGCCAGCACTGAACATATTCAAAGGATAGGGAGAATAGGGTTTTAACACAAGTTCTATTTATTAAAGGGGTTGTTCACCTTAAAAAACGAGTTGCTTTCAGATAGACCACCAGAAATAATGACTTTTTCCACTTACTTTACTATTTTCTTTTCGTGACCGTTTTTCTAATATTGAAGTGTCATTTTCACATTCTAAAGCAGCTCCGGGAGGGGAACTGTTAAGAGTCCTGCGTGGGTCAATTTTTTGCAACCAGTACCCGAAATGTACCCGCATCCTGCAACCCGTATTCTTACCCACCTGGACCCGCTACCCAACCCCGACCCACAATTACCTTATCCGCAACCTGGACCTCCGACCCACTGACTATCAAGAATCAGGAAGTGCTGTCATTGTAACCGGAAGTGACATCATCGGAAGTACGCGTGACCAGAAAAATTTGTAAAAAAAAAAAAATCGCTATTGAAAAGACCCGCAGCCCGACCCACAAAACCGTGTCTATACCCGCACCCAGAACTTCTACCTAAAACCAGCACGGTACCGCAGGTTTTTGCGGATAAACTGACCCACTGCAGGACTCTAGCAACTGCTCTAAATTGATACTTTTTTTTAAAAAACTTTTATTTGTTCAACATTCAGGTCGATAAATAGCGATCATATAGTGCTATACAGTAGGCTAAAACGTAACAATATAATTTCCACAGTGCAGTGTGGACAGCTTCTGCATGAAAGTTGTACCATCTAGAATAAGTTCAAAACATAATACATACAACTTGCATTACTTTATAGCTGCTCATTTTTCCCAGATCTTAAAGGAAGAGTTCAGGATAAAATTAAAAACTGGGTAAATAGATAGGCTGTGCAAAATAAAAACTGTTTCTAATATAGTTAGTCAGGGAAAAATGCTAACTTTAAAGGCTAATTCTCCAAATGACAAACAGTCAGATTCGCTGGATCCCTCAAGGTAAGATATGAGAGGAAGAAAAAATGACAGAAAAAATCTCTACTAGTGTAGTACTTTCTTAAACATTTGTTTTAAGCAACTCAATAATTGTGTGCAATTTATTAACAGCCACTTTGAAGTGATTGGCTTAATTTGGTGTGTGGTGAGAATTTAATAACAAACACCGTATTTCCAAAAATATGTGAGAATACTTAATTAGCACCGTGAATTTCAGTGATATAATTCCCAAGTCTTAACCGCAGTATTCCACACTTTAAATAAATATTCCAATATAGTCAGCCCGCTGGATTCCTAGTGACTCCAGAGGCACATCTCACTCACCGGACGTGAGTTGGTATAGGCAGAAAGCAATAACGATGCTTAAATCTCCCAAAGAAAATTCTTCTTTAGCTTAGGAGTAGAGAGAGGATAGGGACATCCATGTGTAGGCTTTTTAAAATAAGGTTTAATAAATATAATAAAACACACTCACAAACAGAGTCCCCTCGAGTCCCTTAAAAACACTGCGATGCTTCGTTCATTGCTGTTTCAGGCTCCGTGGCGTCCCTCCAGAGTCCTGCTGTCTCTCCAGCAACAGCGCGCTCCTGCAGCTTACGGATTTTCTTGTTGTACCGCTTACGCGTTTCGCCTTGTCGGCTTCTTCCCTGCCAACACAAATGATCTGTTTTGATAAAGATGTATTTATAAATATCCAGTTTAGGATCGGTGGCTGAATTTGCATCTAATTCAGCCACCGATCCTAAACTGGATATTTATAAATACATCTTTATCAAAACAGATCATTTGTGTTGGCAGGGAAGAAGCCGACAAGGCGAAACGCGTAAGCGGTACAACAAGAAAATCCGTAAGCTGCAGGAGCGCGCTGTTGCTGGAGAGACAGCAGGACTCTGGAGGGACGCCACGGAGCCTGAAACAGCAACGAACGACGCATCGCAGTGTTTTTAAGGGACTCGAGGGGACTCTGTTTGTGAGTGTGTTTTATTATATTTATTAAACCTTATTTTAAAAAGCCTACACATGGATGTCCCTATCCTCTCTCTACTCCTAAGCTAAAGAAGAATTTTCTTTGGGAGATTTAAGCATCGTTATTGCTTTCTGCCTGAACCAACTCACGTCCGGTGAGTGAGATGTGCCTCTGGAGTCACTAGGAATCCAGCGGGCTGACTATATTGGAATATTTATTTAAAGTGTGGAATACTGCGGTTAAGACTTGGGAATTATATCACTGAAATTCACGGTGCTAATTAAGTATTCTCACATATTTTTGGAAATACGGTGTTTGTTATTAAATTCTCACCACACACCAAATTAAGCCAATCACTTCAAAGTGGCTGTTAATAAATTGCACACAATTATTGAGTTGCTTAAAACAAATGTTTAAGAAAGTACTACACTAGTAGAGATTTTTTCTGTCATTTTTTCTTCCTCTCATATCTTACCTTGAGGGATCCAGCGAATCTGACTGTTTGTCATTTGGAGAATTTGCTAAGCAGGGGGAGGAGAACCTGAACAATTTGCTGGAAAAGATTTGGGAGGAGAACCATTGTTTTCCACGGACACTATTGATTTGATTTCTATAACTTTAAAGGCTGGAGTGACTGTATGTCAAATATAATATCCAGAATCCAACAGCCTGCTTTTCAGCTCCCTAAATCTGAGTAAGTCATCGACTTGAAGGGGGACCACATGGGACATAGCTGTTCAATGAGTTTGCAATTGATCCTCAGCATTCAGCTCAGATTCAAAAGCAATGGACCAATGTGGCCCTCCCTCAATTCACTGATTTACTGCATGGTAACCAGGTTAACCAGTCAATGTAAACAAAAGAGAGCTGAAAAGCAAGAAGTAGTGTTCTGTTCTGTTATGTTAGACTTACAGTCACTCCAGCCTTTATACATTACATTTTTGACTAACTATATTGAAAACATTTTTATTTTGCACAGCCTATCTATTTACCCAGTTTTTACTTTTATACTGAACAATTCCTTTAAGGTAGGACTCCAAAGAGCCATCTCTCTCTGCCGCCACGCTTTCCATGGAACATCTGATGTCAATGTGAGTTTTGCATTCCTGCAATGTCGGTGGCGTGGGCGTTTTCCAGTATTTTGCGATCAGGGAGGTCATAGCATTAAAGATATGAAAAAGCGGTTGTCTTGTGGGTTTGGAAAGTTTCACTGGGTAAAGTTGTAGTAAAGGTACTTCAAGGACAAGTCTAAAATAGAATAAGGCTAGAAATGCTGTATTTTGTATACTAAACATAAACATGAACTTACTGCACCACAAGCCTAATCAAACAAATGATTTATGCTTTCATCTTGTAACTTTGTTATACATCTTTGCAAGACTAGACTACTTACACATGCTCAGTGTGGTCTGGGCTTCTTAGAGATCGTCATAAATGATCAAAAAACAAAGCTGCTTGAGTTCTGCATGGCTGGTAAGTAATGCAGTGGCTCCCCCTGCTGTTCATAAGTATGATTGTTCCCTGCTAGAAGTTAGGGGCCGTCTGACAATTCCTATCCACAGCACTAAATGAAGGGA
This sequence comes from Xenopus borealis, assembly GCA_024363595.1. NCBI lineage: Eukaryota > Metazoa > Chordata > Amphibia > Anura > Pipidae > Xenopus > Xenopus borealis. The sequence continues at coordinate 113,941,764 of CM044441.1, forward strand.
GAATTTCACTGCATAGTCAGGTTTTCTTATAAAAACGGTATGCATTTTTTAATTGAAGTATATTGGAGATAGATTTCTTTTTCATTAAAGAAAGTAAAAATGGGATTTTATTTCTTTGCCTTTCCTTGCCCTTTCAGGAACCTTGGGATTTGCTACCAGATCAAAAACTTGCTGCCAGAGCAGGGTGATGGTCTGGCATTCCCACCACATGTGTAAGAGCGAGCCCTGGGCCCCACAGCCGCTCCAACAACTCACTGTATAATGTGGTATAATTTTAGACAGACGTACTGGGTATAAATGCCACCTGTGTATGAGTTTAGTGTGGGCCTCTTTTTGATTTGTGTATTTCGTCGCTCTCTGTGGTGCTGCTAAGATGTTTTGCCATTATTGTGAGGTAAAGGTGTTTTGTAGATCTTGTTCCCACTTGTTCATATATGAAAGTTTATTGTTAGGGTCCTGGGTTAGGAGCTGTTTGTTACAGTTGGAAATAAGTTTTTTTTCCATTCCAGCTCTGCTTGCAGTGAGATTCCATAAATGTTTTAGCCCTAATGGTGGTATAGTCTTAAACAGAGGAGCGGAGCCAGTGCGGGTAGGCATACTGGTCAGCCAGCCCAAGGTCATATTTCTCAGCCAGGCTGTCAAATGTTGCAAGGGAGTTGAGTGGGTGTAGATCTGACACTACAAGTATCCCTCTCTGGCACCAAGATGGGATTCGGATATGGGGAATGATTTTGGGTAGCACCATCAGCAGAAACAATGGTCAGGGGAACGAGCCAAATTTATGTTTCAAAGCAAGTTTATGCCATGTTTGTAGTGTCAGTCTAGTGGTAGGTAGTAGGCTGGGGAGGGAAGGTCTGCGAGCTTTGTCCAGCCAGAAGTATTGCTCCAGTAATTGGAGTTCGGCATACCCAGCTTCCAGGTCTATCCAATTTTTTTGCCCCAGAGGTGTGTGCATGCATACTGCGGATTCCATTATCAATGCTATATGAGAGAGTTTTATATTAGGTACCCCAAAGCCTCCCGCCGCTCTGGACAGCTGTGTGGTCTGGAATTTCACCACTAGTTGCTTATCTTGCAAAATAAAATGGCTAAGTGTCCTCTGTAAAGTCTTACAATAGAAGGGCGGCAGAGAGATCTGGAGAGGTCTGAACAAATACAGTATTTAAGGCAGAAAGTTAATTTTAATAGACACAATACGGCCTAGGCAAGATATATATTCTGTTCTCCATCTGTAACCAAGGCTGTTTGTGGCATTTCTAATGGGGCTCAAAAAATGTATTTAAAGGGCACCTATGGCGCAAAAAAATTTGCCCCAAAACGAAGGTGCGGGCTGTTAGAGCCCACATTCCGGTTTGGGGTTCTAGTACTTTAAAAATATAAATACTTCCAGGGCCGCTTTTCATACTGCGCATGTGCTTCAGAAGACATTTTTATGCAACCAAAACTTGCCCCTAAGCCAGTAATTCAATAAGCACCTGCTTTGAGATCACTGGGAGCAACATCCAAGGGGTTGGAGAGCAACATGTTGCTTGCGAGGTACTGGTTGGGGATGGGACCTATTATCCAGAATGCTTGGGAAATGGGGCTTTCTGGATAATGGGTCTTTCTGTAATTTGGCTCTTCACACGTTAAGACTACTAATCATGTAAATCATGTAAACATGAAAGAAACCCAATAGGCTGGTTTTGTTTCCAATAAGGATTCATTATATCTTAGTTGGGATGAAGTACAAGATACTATTTTATTATTACAGAGAAAAAGGAAATCATTTTTAAAGATTTAGATTATATAATTATAATGGAGTCCACGTCAGATGGCCTTTCTGTAATTCAGGAACTTTCTGGACAACGGATCCCATAAACAGATCCCATACCTGTACTTCGATTTATATTCAGACCCCCTGCTTTTCATTCTCCAGTCTCTTGTTCAATCAAATACCGGTTTGCTAGGTTAAATTGACCTCTAGCAACCAGATCACTGCTGAAATGCCAAACTAGAGAACAGCTGAACAAAAAGCTAAATAACTCAAAGACCATAAGAAAAATAAAACCAAATTCAAATTGTCTCAGAATATCACTCTCCACATCATACTAAAAGTTAATTTTTAAGTTTATAATAGTAAAAATCCACGTCCCACCACGACTCCTCCACTGAGTGAGAGAGACTCTTTCTAAAAACACAGGAACAGTCACAAAGTCCTGAGATATATTTTTATGGTAGAGTGAATTATTTGTAATGTAAAAATAAAACTACACCATAAAAATCAAAACAGAATTGCTTTAACATTTTAGAACATTTTAGAATATGTTTTTAATCTCTTTTCCTTCCTCTGCCCCATGTACCTTCCCACACTGGAATCTCTTTTTGTATTGCTGCAAAGACCTAATACGTTGTAGGTACTGTTTATACAGCTGTTCCATCCTATTGTGTCTTTGCAGCGCTAGTTCAACATAATGGCTTCGCCATTACTGCTGGAACATTGGAATATGAGCAGCACAAGGGATTTTTGCCACAGAATTTTTTTTAAATGAATGAACGAAGCAGGGCCTGGTCACTATGTCACTAAATATCATTTATCAAGGTCCTGCCAAGTGTTCTAAATAAAGGCATTTTTATTCTATAACATTTGTGGTGCAATGGTCAGAGGCCATTAACGTTACGTGCACCAGGTTTTTCTGATGTGAGGAGTAGAGGAGCAGACTTAATTAAGCAAGTATGCATAGTGTAAAGAAACAAATAAAATGGGACTTACAGCTTCAGATTTTGGAGGCACAGGAGGTGGAGGTAAGGAGACATCCAAACTCTTAGTTGTCAGTAGAGATCCGGGAGAGGGAAGCGAAGATGTGCCACACCGAGAGGGAAGTGAACCTCTGAATGAATCACATTTGTTCTTCTCACTTTGTGATCGTGTGAGAGGCTGCCCGCTCCTTTTACCTGATCCTTGTTCCAACCATAATTCTTCATAAGGAAGTTCTGGCTTGGCTGGTAGACTTGTCAGTTCTTCGCTGGTTTCAGGGAAAAGGTAATCACTTCCACTGTCACATGAGTCCTGATAGTGTGTGGAATCTTGAGGGAAAACAGCCCAGTCCCCGCAAAGATCTCTGCAACCGTGCAGGTTCACCTCACTGTTCCCATGAAGATTGTTTCCATAGACACAAACTGAAAGTCTGTGGAATGACTGTGTCAGTTCATCCCGGGCATAACTGAGGGAGTTTGGAATATGGCTGTGGCCAGGACACCAGTTCTTTTTGGGGCTTTTGCACTCTTCACTCCAGTCTGCTTTTACATCCCTCACGCCCCGAGAGTATTCTTCTATATCAAATTGTTCCTGGCATATATTGTACCAGTGCTGCACTGCAGAGTCCTGCCACACTTCTCCCTTTACCAGATTTTCTGGAAGGCTAAACTTTGGGACTGACAGATGCAATGGAAAATGCATGGGAATAATTTTATTAGCTTGTAACATGCAGCAGACAACAACGGTCTTGGTCTGTATGTTGACGAATTTGTATCGATGCCCTTCGCGTATGAAATGAATGTCATAGGGATTTCGAGGAGGAGGGCTAGGCACAGTCACATTTACGGGTAATCTCGTTTTCTCCACGATATTGCGGATAGTGTGTTCTCCTTCCTGCATCTGAATCTCCATAGGGCTGCGGGTGCTGAACCTCCCCTTGCACTGGAATGGAAGGCTGATGCTTTCGTTAGTTCTATGGTTCATGCATATGAGGCAGGGCATTTTGCCTTTGCCGAGTTTGCCGATTGAGTTCAGCTTTCCGATCTTCTTAAAAATGGTGTTGAGGCGCGACTTTTCCTTGGATGTTTTTGCATAAAGAATTTCCGCCTGCCCCATTAATGTTAGTTCATCCCCAGTGCAGAGTGTGATGTTGTAAACTTCAGTATCTTCATTGCACTCTCCTGATGCTACCTGGAACAGAAAGAAAACATCTTGATATTTAGATAAACCTTTAACATTGTGCTGGTTAATGAAGCAAGTATAACCATCATTAGCATCGCAGTAACAGTGCATTACAATGCAGGTAATGCTATCTATGTGTTTCATTGATAATAAATCATACACTGATGGTAATATTCACATAATAAAAGAAATAGTACAGGAAAAGTGCACACACCGTGATTTACAATCCTTTCCTCTTCAATAATCTCACAAACACGCATTATCTATTCATATGCGACTTGTACTTATGATAGCATATTATTATTCAATACAAACACAAGGTTGTGAAGTTAATGCCATGTATAAATCTGCAGCCACACAATGTCTACTCTGTACAGACCTCAAGGTTAAGAAGCAGCCACCATTATTTACCATTAAAGAGAAAAAACAGTGGATAGAGGCAACATCTCTCTTCAAGAAGGCGGAGAGGCTTTAAAGTGTTGTACCAAAATCATTACACGTACAAAAAAGGAAAATATTGATGACCTTGTGAAAAATGTATTTAGCCATCGAGTCTGGCATTATACCATACATAGTGATACATAGGCATGGACATCTATTATCTGTGAATGTAGCTTTATCTGAATCAAATTATTTTGATCTCCTTGAAAGACAGGTTGTGATGTATTGGTGCGGCAATAAATTGACAGTGCATATGAAAAAGGCCACTTTATTCCTAAAAGTTCACATGCATTTGGTCTGGTGTTTGCCAATGCTTTTGTGGGTATTCAGCCAAATCAAAAAATGATGGATTTGACACATCCCCTCTTTCTTACATAAAGAAATAATCTATGAGTTAAGTATTTTCAGTGTTTGGTGTCACTGGCCCTTTAATCAAAAGTTGCTCGTCAGTTAATTCTATATTTATGCTACGTGGGAGACAGACGAGTGAAAGGAACAGACGGCAATGCATATTTTGTGGTACAGATGAGTACCTGCTAGTAAAGATGTTAAGAATGGAAAAAAAAAACCTTTCTGCAGAACTAGATATTAAAACTTAAAGCCAATATGGTGAGTTTATTAAAGGAAGATTAACACCAAAAAATTAAAGCATTTTAAATTAACATATACTATACTGTTATCATGCACTGGCAAAAGCGGTGTGTTTGCTTAAGAAAAGACTACCGTACTATAATTTATATAAACAAGCTGCTATGTAACCAGCAGCCATTCAAGCTAGAAAAAAAGGATAAAAGGCTCAGGTTACATAGCACATAACAGATACGCCCTGTTCAATACAATGGTGTTTTATCCATTATCTGATACTGTATGTAACCTGTGCCTTTTCTCCCAGCTGGAATGGCTGACCACATGGCTACACAACAGCTTATTATATAAACTAAAGTAGTCTTTCAAGCAAACACACCAGTTTTACCCATGCCGAGCAACAGTACATTATATTTTTATTACTTGTATACACTTTCAGTTTTTGGTATTGCTGTTCCTTTAAGGTATCTTTTTATTTGCAAAGCGGTAGCTGACCAATAAATTGACTTTTAGGGCACTGGCACCCGGGACGATTTGTCGCCTGTGATTTTTTTTTTTAGACGCGGCTGCGAGCAACGATTCTCCCGAAAATGACTCTCCATTGCTGGTAATAGAAATCGCTGGCGATATGTACAAACTGAATGCTAAACGGCCAAAGTTTGCTCTGGAGGCAAAAATTGTGGGTGACAAAGCTTGCCATGTGCAACTGTCCTTAGGGGATTATGTAACACATAGACTAAAGTTGGCTACGTTTTTATTACCTACATCAGCCAAAGATCAGACAGCTTTCCTATTCAACTGTTTAAATGCAAACATCTTATTGGTTATTGCACTTGGGCATTCTTTGTGCTAACTAACAAGAGACTTGGAGGGAACAGAACTCAACGCTAGTATTTCTAAACACTGGCAGTTTGATTAGTGTTTTCTTGTTTCCTGAAAGGAATCTTCACATATTCTGTGATATCTAAGTAGCACTAATCACTTCCTGCACAGGAATCCAGGAAATAATCAACATTTTATGAACAACATTAGTCTAGCATATTGGCACATATTGGCCTGGCAGTGTTAAAAGCAAATCGAATGGAGGGAACAATGGCTCTTTTACTATGGCTTTTTGGCATAATAAATCTGTTTCTTGAAAAAAAAAAAAAAAACAGAGGCAGTATTAATAGAAAATAATGATATTGTTTTGAGTTACTTGTGTTAGATATAATTATACTTACTTCCTGGAAACAATACATGAGCTTTAACATATAACTTACTTAGGGTTAATGTAATAAAAGGCAATAAGTGTACCCAGGTGCAGTGACACATAACCAACCAATCAGCAGGCGGCATTTATTGGTCACATGTTTAAAAACAAACACCTATTCTGCTTTTTATGGGTTACTGCACCTGGGCAAACAGTCCATTTTATTACATATGGGGAATTGTGTTCTTTAGTGGGAAAAAAGGAGTTCTATGCTTTTCAGGCATTTTCCACTAAACTACCTTCAATATCAGGTGACAGTGTTGGATTGCACAAAATGTAAGCTTTTATAGCCTAGTAGTAGTTATTGGTTATTTGTGCCTTCTGTCTACGCCCCTCCGGCAACCAGGCCCAGACTGGGCAAATGCCAGAGGGGCTACTGAAAGATGCCATAGACAGTCACTATTTAGTGGGCTGGTGGGGGCCTCTGTGTACTTGAAATACCAGGGTCTATTCTGAATCCCAGTCTGGACCTGTCAGGAACTAATTTTAATGTATCTGCCCCTAAATAAATAGATGTTTCTTAGCCAGTTCTTGCATATTTTGTAAACTCACACACCAAAAGTCTAAAGAGGCCCATGGCTATTTCAACATGAAATACTTTGCTTGTAAAGTTGAGGGAGATCAAATTCCTTTAGGGCAGGGGTCCCTAACCTTTTTTGGATCTAGGACAAGGCGAAAAATGTTTTCAAGGACTGGCGAGGGGTTGTTGGGGGCTCCGGGGGGGGGGGCGTCCAATTTGGGCACACCTGTGTCCACTCCGGGTGCGCCACTGTCCATTTTGGCACACCATATTAATTGCAGGCTAGGCTCTGTGGCCCAGCTCAGGACTGCCCCGTTCTGGCGGTTGGGGACCCATGATTTAGGGGATTTTCATTCTTACAAACCAGATATGGTTGTCTCACCCCTTGTGACCATTCCCATAAGTTAGCAAAAAAAAAGGCCAATAAAATATTAAATTTAAAGTTAGTAAATAGAAAATTGCAATTTTGGAGTACTAGAACTATGTATAGTGCAATTATTGAAATTAGTTTTTAGTGAAATACTTGATGCCAAAGCCCTATCTACAAGCCTCTAATCAAAGCCCTCATAGGATAGGTAACATTGAAGGGTTTAAAGAGGGCAGGGAAGCCATGTTTTGGTGTTTGAGAAACTGGACAGAGGGTGGGCACAGAGGGATGATGTCAGTGGGAGGGGTCATGATAGTCAAGGGCAATCTGATGTCAGGAGGCGGGATCAACGATGTGTCAGGTGTTAATTGTCGCATCTGACAAGCCCCAGCTGTAGGCTGCCTGAAATAAAGAAATTTTTGTGCATAATGCTCCATATCCTTCACTGTATCTTCTGTTTGTTTCCTAATAGACTTTCCCACCATGCTTTAATATATTTATGCAAGAGCACTGTCTGGGTTTAAGGGGACTGAATGCAGCCCATGTTCTTCCCTTCCAGAAGCTCCTATTAATGATAGTGTTATGTTTGCACATGAAACGAGTCATTAAGAAATAAGTGTAGTACACTCTAATTATCTTTTTTCTCACAAACCACAAATTACACACAGAATCTTACTTATAACTGTTTATGGTATCTCTGACAACCGCTATGAATATTCTGGATCCAATTTCACTCTGGCAAGAATTAACAAGGATGTTTTCTTCTCCGATTACCTTGTTATGAATGAGAAAATTTACCGAAAGTCAGTTTCCATGGGAGCGATCCTGCTTGACGTCAGAGGAAAATCTGGTGACATTTAACCTTTTTATTTGGTCTTAAACTAATCAAATGAATGGAGCAGCTTTAATAATTAGCAATGTATCGGAGGTGCTTTATTCCCATCCAAGATTTGATTCAGCTTGGCTAATTGGCTACATCTCTAAATCAATATTGCTTCTTTCTTAGTCCTTTGCTTGGATACTGCTACAAGCCACAAACAATGCGAATATTCTGTGAAAAGTGTTTAAAAACAGCTGCTCGAGGAATTAGGAGTCTTTACCTCGGAATATCATTAAGAGAAACTCAACAATTAATAGCTCAGATATAGACCAATGTGGCCTCCTCAAAAACCTTTATAGTCATGAAGTAATTGGGACAACATATACAGCAGTGCAGCAATGCACAGCAACTAGGGATACACGGAATCTAGGATTCAGTTCAGGATTCAGCCTTTTTCAACTTGATTTGGATTCGGCTGAATCCTTGCACCTGCCCTACCGAATGTGAATCCTAAATTGGATATGGTAATTAGGGGTGGGGGGACAAATCATATGACTTTTGTCACAAAAGAAGTATGTAAAAGAATAGTTTCCACTTTTTTCTTTCAAGGTATATGCAAATTAGGATTCAGATTAGTATTTGGCAAGTCTTTAGGATTCGGCCGATTCCGTGCATCTCCAACAACAGTAACCATTAAGATTTGCTTGAGTTTCTGTAACTGAACTAGACTAGCAAGGCAAATGCTGAATGGTTTCAATGAATTCATTACTGATCCACCTGCACCTCAATGCTCATAATATGCTCAGTGATTTTGTTTTGGACTAGTTGAAGTGGATGCCAATCTGGTGGCCTCAACTCAGTCCAGTGGCAAATATTTTACAGCTGTATAGATCAGTACAAAATAATTCAAACCCAATGAAACCAGAGTTACATCTGCAGTATGTTTTCAACAGTCACGTGTGTCATAGGCCCGGACTTGCTTTCTGTGGGTTCTGGCAAATGCCAGAGGGGCTGCTATCAGGTGCAATAGAAAATCAGTATTTAGAGGGCTTTGGGCCTCTGTGTGGGCTGATTGGGTCTCTGTGTACCTGAAGTGCCAGGGTCTATTTTAAAGGACAAGGAAAGTTAAACTAAAAGTCGAAAGACGTTATGTGGTGTGCTTCTGTTCCAGCACAAGGTAACCACAGCCCTTTCAGTAAAGATCTGTGTCTCCAAAGATGCCCCAGTAGCTCCCCATCTTCTTTTCTGCTGATTCACTGATTCACATGCTCTGTGCTGCTGTCACTTACTGAGCTTAGGGACCCACTCACAATATACAGTACACATAGAATAGAAATGTCACAATATAAGGCTGATTAGTAATTAATATCAATAATTACTACATGGCTGCACAGAAACCAGTGCAACTAACAACTTTAGGCTGTTGCAATAAATTCAGTATATAAAACATGGCATATTTAATCCTATTCTTGTTTAGGGTTTCCTTCTCCTTTAATTCTCAGTCCGGACCTGATGAGTTTTTTTAGCTGACGTGAATGAGTTTTACAATAGCAGTCCATACAAGGAAACCAGCCACAAACAAAGCTGCAGTCACAATGTTCAGCTCTTTGTAGTATAGTAATCTGGGGTGCCCTCCTTACTCACTTCAGCTATTCTTTCAGAGTAATGTACAGTCATTAAAGGCTTTTTTTTTGCATTTTATTAAAAGCATGTTTAGTGTGAAAAACATACATATTGCATTTAAACACTTCTAGCACTATTGTGCCCATCTTGGCTGACCCTGCCCCACAATCTGTCTGTGTGTGTGTGTGTGTGGGGGGGGGGGAGATTCTATTGCCAGTTTCAAAAGACCGACTAGCAAACAATTGGAAATATATTTAAAGTTAAAACTTGGAGACCCTCCCAAGAAGATACATATTGCTACCCACTAATCATCAATGCCTAAGGAATTATATTATAAGGAAGGTGCTAATATCTCGGTAATAAAATAAAAAAAAACCCTAAACACAGCAAATAGACCTGCAATCCTTCATTATATTAGTCTGATTAAAACCAACTGAGCTGCTTCTATACAAAAAAATCTTTCAGTTTAATAGGATTGTTTTATCCATTTTAAAGGAGAAGGAAAAAACTAAGCTGGTGCCAAACGTTAGGCCCCCTTTTCCAAAAATTGTAATAACTTACCTGATAACCAAAGCTGGTTCTCCTATTAAAAGAAACCTGCAGAAGCCTTGGGGTACTTGTGAGAGAGAGCAATCCTTCCTCCCTTGTACTTTATTCAAAACCCAGAGGCTGAAGCATGCACAGTAGATTGAAACGGCTTTTTTGTTACAGTTCTACTCTCTACTGTGTATGCACAAGCAACATGATGACAGAAGCAAGAAAAGGATCACTTGGTTGCAGTTGCCATGCACAATCCAGTTTTTTCCAGGAGCACTGGCCAGTGGTATCAGGTAAGTGAGTACAATCCTTCAGGGGTTCCCTAACATTTGGCACCCCCCAATGATTGGACCTTTCCTTATCCTTTAAAAGATGGGTCTCCATTGAGACAAAACATGTTCCAAAACCATTCAGATTCAAAAACTAACTGCATGTGGCACTATTGTATTGCAGTGGAAAATATCCTCCTGGCTAAATAAGGGGTCCCCATGATCAACTACAAACTTTGCTAATTCAAATATTGGGAAGCTATGCATAAATATTTGTCTGGCATTTTGCATATTGTCAGGTGACCCAAAACGTTTGCAGCGGGACAATCCCTATTTTGACAGCTCAGCCCCAGATTGTTACTGAAATGTCCCGACCGTTCTCTTTGATTTTCTGCACTGAACAACCAGAAACAAAGGGGTCCGTTTACTAAAGTGCGGTAAATTTGACTATAAGTTTCCGCATGTTATCGCTGAGAATATTTTTCCGCCAGAATATTCGCAGCAACTAAGTTTACTAAACAGCGATGTGCTCAGAAGTCATTGCGATCACTTGCGGTAACTACGTTAGCGAACCAGCTTACGTTAGCGGTAATTTTAGTTGCGAATTTTCTGGCGACAAATTACGTTTGCAAATATTTATTCTAGAAAATAGTCTTGTTTTATGAGTTAATAATGGCGTTAACTATGGCAATATTTACTGTGACATTTATGGCCAGAAATGCATCTTTCAAAACTCAAACTTTATTGACTGATGATTATACCATCCAACAACATTACCAGAGTGACACCAATCAAACAATCAACCCATACTTCATCCATCCAGTCACAAACACTTCTGCCAATAGAATCCAATGAACAAGAAATCATATCAGTTATCTATTTGTATCATTTAAATGTACAGTTTAATGAGAATCAAACTCCCATTGAGAATTTTCCTGGCAAAAAATAAGTTAACGCCACTCTATAGATGGCGGTAAAATGTTGCGAATATTCTGGCATTAATTTTG